>LS997563.1:21752934-22152934 GCA_000469685.2 Haemonchus contortus | reverse complement strand
ATTGCTTACGTGGCTTATCAATGGGCCACACAGACCTGTCCCTACACAAGAAGCAGCTTTATTCTTTGAGACAAGATGAAAACAGTTTTTAGAGAGTTTTTTTAGAGAAGTTTTTAGAGAATAGGAAACAGGACGAATTGAACAGTTGTCATTGATAATAAGGAAGAAGAAATTTAACTGGTAATCTTCTGGCAAGAGATAAACTTTTCGACTAACAAGAGAAAAAAAACGTAGGAAATGAAAACTTTAGGTATCATGTGTACTGATGTAGCTGATGTAAACCTTTCGCAAAGTTGTTGAGGGTTTAATCTAGAGACAATTGATGAAAAATGGCTGAAGGGTAACGGAAGTTCTCTCCGGTTGCGAACGTTCTCTTTGCGGCATGCGCCAAATCTTTTTTAGTTGTCTCGCGGCCATTGACTGCTTTTCTTTCTTGATTAATTTCGATTGTTTTTTCTTTTTCTTTTTCGTTTTTATGTTTATTGGACTTGATTGCTCGGAATAACTACCTATTATAGATGATCAAGACCGCATTGGAATTGAAGGGAGCGGCCAGCAAATTCGAATAATTGAAGGACTCCCTAACTCACAAATTGCGCGCTCCTTCCATTGTAATTCTGCGATAAGCGGCGGGTGCGGTGAGCGCGATGTGCGATGCCGTGTTCGGGGGGGGGGGGGGGGGGGGGGGGGGGGGGGGGGGGGGGAAGAGGGAGATATCGGACCCCTGGTCTGAATCGTTCGCGGGCTTTCAGGTGCTATCGACGGATGCTACCTAGAATCTGGCGCGTCTGCGAAATTCGCTGTGGGACCGCAATACCGTAACCCGCGCTCATGTGCTTAGTTGCAGCTGGCCTAAATTTTGTTAGGTCAGCTGCAGGTTATAATAATAGGTAATAATCAGTAAGGTTAGGGCGACAAGCAGGTATTCAAGTTTTGAAAACTTCTGCTAGTTTGATGTAGGACTTTCAAAGCAAAAGTCGTGTTGTGGTATAAGCAGTGACAGGCACTCGATGATTAGTCCCGAGGTAGCACAATCCACACCCTAGTTGCTTTAGAGGAAGATTCATAATAAATGTCAACTCCTGAAAGGAACAAATCTCTCCGCACATGCACAAACGATTTCTCAGCTAGGGCGCAATGCCAAGAGTTCCAATTTAATGCGAATAGTTTCTTCAAAGGAGCTCTTATAACAGACCTGCTTTTGGCTCAATCAGTCGAGTGAAGCGCCTCACCCAACACTTTCCCTTTTCTGTACATTCTCCATCCTGCTGGCTTTCAATTCACTTTTCGATGATTTCTTTTCAAAATGTATCACAGGCGGGAACTACACACGAACAGAGCAGGATTCTCACGATAAAACAATGAAAATTCAGCAGTCGCGTTACCGATCACCTTGTTTGGCGGTCGCTAATACCCATTCAATAGAACGAAGATACAAAAGCTGATTTACATCAAAAGTGATTCACACGTCTTCTTTTGATCTAATCCATTTAAACGTCTTCGCAGAAATGTGCAGGACAACAATGGGTATTTTAGAGATTATGGGGCGAAGTTTCCTGGATATGGTAAATAACGAGCGAGATCGTACCCATGGAGTGAAAAACAATATCCTCGTAGAGAACCAATTGGACAACTCGGCAACGGTAACAGTAACTGGCTCAGATGTCACCGGTAGTTAGAGTTGATCTCAAGTTTCCTTGCTTTGAACGACTTTGCCGTCTTTTTGCTGACCCCAAAACTGAGCCCGAGAAGCTGTCCATTGCTAGAAACCCGGTGGACCTACCCATTAATGCGCGATTCGCACAGGGGCCGTCCACAGCGGCACCCATAACTAGCGCGGCCTCCTCGACCAGTCGAGCGACCAGTGGCGCGATCAGTCGAGCGACCGTCGCTCGCGCGATCGGTCGCGCAACCAGCCGCGCGACTGGTCGTGGACTATGAAAGATGCCATTCAGAATCGCAGTGGCGTAATGAGTGCGTATGTGGCCTGTACAATGACTTGCGGTGGCCAGTCCATGTACAAGTCACGACTTTTATCCTCCCACACGAGTCTGGTACCAACTCACCGACCCCGGAGGGATGGAAGGCTTCGTTGGCTCGAGCGGGCATCGATCCGGGATTCCAACCCCTGATCGCGCGTGTGATGTAGTGCGCCACTTGCCACTACACTACCTCCGCGTCATATAGAGTCGGATATTATATACTCTCCACTCTCCCATTCTTCATCCAACCTTCGCGATATGAAGGTTATAATGATCTCCGTGAACATATTGTAGAGCACACTCAACGAGCTAATAGCAGTAGTTGCGAAGATCATCCCGATCTTCCCTTTTGTGAAGAATGGCCATCCGCTAGTTCCTCTACTCTTTTGGGGTCTTTTCCTTATGGAGGTAGGATGTCCTAGAAGCGGGTGCGCTTCGTTGCGCGCGTCCGTCAAAACTAGGTCACGCCGCAGCCGTCGCATGCGACGCGTTAGCCTGCGATCTTTGACAAAGGGCGCATTTGTCTGTGGGGCATACGATTTGCGCTTGGTCCACGGCAGTCAGCCAAAGAGAAGATAACATGGACAAATGCAAATCATTCGCTCCACTGACACTTGTTGGTACAGTAATGTCACGCCAAGTCCTCACTCGGGAGCGCCGCGCGCGGAATGGGCGGGGTGACCTGCTCTCGACGGACGCGCGCAACGGACGTTCTCCCCTAAGAGCAGATAGCCTATTCTAGTAATTGCATCTACATGAAGTGCGCGCTTAGGTGCCTTTAGAAGCTGCTTGGTCTGTTATGAGAAAGTGTACAGAATTTGCTTTAGATCACGCCACGTCCACGACTTCATCTGTACAATGAGGAAATGATTGATGAGTTTTGTTCAGTCTCCGTCGTTCATTTTCGATGTGGAGGTTGTACATGATTGCATCACAGCCTCTGCACTCAACACTATTCCTCACATGTCCCACTGATACTATATCATGAATTTGGGGCAAAATAAATGAGTCAATTTTTTCGGACATCATCTTATTCTTGGAGGGATTTTTCTTAAAAAATTAAGAGGGCAACGTTGAAGGCGGTCTATAATCGTAGATAACACTTTACTATTTTCATTATCATGGCAGACCTCATCAACTTGGTATGGTTTCAAAGTACGCTCTTCTTCACGCGCAGATCATAATTATGTTTTCCTTCCCATTGGCCTTTTTGCAATTGCATTTTACAGTGTTCAATTCAGTAAAAAAAAATGCGATCTAATGATGTATAAATCAACCCATGATTGAAACTTTGCTTAAAGGCACCGTTCACGATAAAAAGGTTACTGAGTTCTTCCTTTAGGAATACTCAGCGCCCCCCATGAGTGGTAGGAGAGACCCTCTCGCTTCCACAATCTCGGCGCCTAGGGCATAGTGGAAGCCCCGTTGTTGCCGTAGTTCGCGTTCCCGCCCCTCGATCGATGTCACGTTAGACGAGTGTCGAGACAATACAGATTGCTATTATTCGTTCTAGGATCCACGCACAATCAGCTTATCGCCGAGTGATGAGGCGATGTTTTTCTCCCATTCTTTTTTCCTCTGTTTTTCTTTTTGCTGCCGCGATCCCTTATTTAATTTCCTACTCCTATAGGCTGAAAAAGGTGAGCTACTTTTGCTGTTACTAGGGTTTTTTTTGTTTATTTATGCGTATACGTGAATGAATTTTGGCTTACCATTGTCTGTTATTCGCACCAGGACCCACACGCGCGCAGTGAAACGCACTGTTTAGCTCGTCCGGGCGCCCCACCTTCTTCATTTTTCTTGTTTCATTCTCGTCCTGCCCCTTTTTAACGATTTTTCGAAGCCTTTTTTCATTTTGGAAACACCGATGCACGCAGTTCCTTCACCTCAGTCGCACTAGTTTCGATCTTGTCTTCCATTTTTCATCATAATCTGGATTACCCAAATTTATCGTGAACGGTGCCTTTATAAAGTCATTTGAATAGGGGTTTCTCCAAGTGAGGTAAGATTTGAGCAGGTACAGTACAGTTCCGGAAGTGTAAAGTTTTCACATGAAAGCAAAGTCAGCACATTATCAAGGATCCGGATGTTCGTTTTGCTCTTACGACTCCGCTTGATTACCCCGTTCGAATCCCACACCCCTTATCCCTACAGGACCTCGTCTCCTGCTTAATCTTACCCTCCCTCCCCATCCATTCAAATAATCATTATTTAGGACTGCCGTTGTCCATTTAGGGGATTGTGAGTCTCTGCAATCAGCTATGCCTCAGGGAGTCCAAAGAAAAATTATGCAGAGCTACTGTAAGGTTCACTATGCTCTACTGAAGCGAGTTTCCTTTGGGAAGCTACCTCACAAGACTTTGAGTGGGAATTTTAAATGTGTCTGTATCTGAATGCGTTTGGATCGGATTAGAGAGGAACACGTTACGACGGTCATGCAAACTGCCACTATCTAGTTGAAAATGATAGAACAGCGCCTGTAATGTGGCTTGGATCCCTCCTGTGAAGTCCACAAGGTCAGTTGATAAAAGAAGCAGTGTAGTACGAAGTTCGAAGGGAGCATGGTTACTGCAGGAGATGCTGTAGGTAAGGAAAGCAGAACCGTCAAAAAAGCAGGGGGCCGGGCGGGATGACGTCAAAGGGGAAGGACTAAGGGAATAAGTAGCAGTAAAAGGAGAAGTAGAAGAAAAATATTTAGAAAGACTAAAACAAAAAATAAGCAGTAAGAAATAAATAAATAAATAAATGAGAATAGAAAAAGCGGCCTACTTCGATGGTGGGGCACTACGTATGGGGTTAGGTATGTAGCGTAATGGAGAAAGCTCGGTGGTTGGGAAATACAAGTGCTGGTTTGAAATTCTAGAACGCCAAACTCACGTATAAGGATCTTTATGGTAACATTAGCATCGCAGAATGCTGTGGAAATAGTGCTGCCCTAGTTGCGGGCTAACAAAAAACTCAGTTTTTGAAGTGCTGCAAAGGTACAGGGAATCATTCTTCCTCAGTGTGCAACCCAAAGCACCACATTATCACCTTCGAAGTTTTTGAACTCCAAAAAATGTTTTGAATGGATTCCATGCATCCAGACAGACATGTATATTACATAAACACACCACGCCGATTCATAGTTTTCAATTGACGAGATTAATCTTCCTCGTATCAGCTGTGTGCAACGGAGGGTCAGAATCCGAAATCATCAATGTAGTTACAGCCAGCAATTACACAGACGGTTGCGAGACGTAAAAGTTACAGCCCTACCAAAGGAAACACTGGTGCCTCTTCGAAAATAAACACTTGAGACATCAAAACGTCCAACCATTCAGGAGAATGGAAATGTTCAAGGGCGAAGAACCAGTACGAAGTCTAAGGGTTGACTTATCGAATAATGGAGAAGTACTACATCCGTCGACGTGGATTAAATTTTTTGATCACGAAGAAATAATGGACCGAGAAGATTGCAGGAACAAACCATATGCAGCGATAAATGGTACGTTAAACTGGCTACGATCAGACCTAGATATCGCCAATCTCCCGAACCAAGTGACCGGTTCAAAGGGAACGCAACAACAGGTCAATATGGGAGTCATCAACATCTCAGACGTCAAGACAATGCGAAGCAGATTAGCCCGACAGCTCCTCGCTTTCGTGGTCGCCTTCACCGTTGCCATCCCTCTTTTCCGCTTCTTCAGTTGGGACGGTTGGTTCTACTTTGATAATCAATGAACTTTTTCTTTGGAAGCAACCGGTAGTATTACTCAGATAGTCATGAATCCATGAAATTCCTCTAAGTAGAATTTTTCTCCGAACTAAGCAGTTATCCCGTCGAGGAGAGGATTGTCTCTGTTGGGCGGAACATTGAGTCGAACAGTCCGGAGCTTTCTTCTTGAGTAGTTCTTACTGATATTATTCTTACGACACTGCAGAAATACGCCCTTCCTTAATTCCTTTCAATTGGTCCCTACTTTTCTTTTCGTGCCTATATGTCGAGATGTTTTTTTTTTTCAGGAAAATCGGAACAAACTAAAATTGGTTCAGCTGCCAACAAAAAACCAAGGAGAAGCCTGATCGAAAAGTCGGTTCTACTTCGCTATGGCGACACAGATCCACTCACCATCTTTTCCGCATATAGTCATTCAGATCGCACCACCGTCATTATCGCTGCCTACGGTTACATGATGTAGGTGTGCACTTATAAATAATATACATCGAACCACCGAAGTTATCTCTTTTGGAGTAATTCCTGTATTGCATCATCTATGACACTGCTACGTTGCCTTTGCAATTCTAGAAGGAACAATTATATAGGATGTGCGTAAGGGTAGCTGAAAATGGGCAGTAACCCAGTGTTGAAGGAGGAACCTAAAAATTCCTCTCATGACTGGCCAGCTGAAAACCTACAGTTTACAGCTGATTCAAGAGTATGTATGAGTGTATGAGTCTTCCAGTATACCAAAAATGAAAAGACGGCATGCTGATGATGAGATGGAAGATATACATTTTATGACCTAGTCAGCCCCCTAGAAACGCAGCTTTTATCTCGCCTACAACGATCTCTTACCGCTATCCGATTGAAACCCAATTTACCACAGCCGCACAGCTCTTATTCTCAGAGGGGGCAACTTTCTGATCATGCTTTTGTTTACTTCATGCAACTCCCTATTTATCACGTGCACCGCCTTTGATCGCAATCTAAACCACGCTGTACTACAACTTGGCACTGATATCTTTCGAATAGAATCACAGCCGCATGAGGGTGGTTCTAACTAAATCCTTTTGGGTCAATAGGAAAGCTGGTTTTTCTTGTGAGGAGATTATCCATGATTAGGATGAATGGTTGATGCCGATAATTGTTCAATCTATGCATACACAAATGTCCGCTCATCGTAACCGATCTTATCACGGATCACTTGTCACTGCTTCTTCTATTACTGACTTTAGAATTGCTCGATCCTACTGCAGGAGCACATTCTTTTTCGGCGAATCACATGAAATGGGTGCCGTCATGTATTTAATATCACTTTCACTTTGGTCTTTAGCTTTATTGGATTTCAGGCGTCGACTGTTCTGTCGCCTCTTTGACGACCAATTTCAAGAAATCCTCCCGGCAACTCAGTCGCTCGTATTCCCCGAATTCACGATACATTGTCCACCGAGCAATCACGCACGATTCGTTGCGTTGTCGCTGAACGCCTTCGACGCCGTGACATCGCAGGACATGCATAAAATCCGAGCTGTAAGGGAGAGTGATTCAAAAGGTAGCCTAACAGTAGGATTAGGCGAGCGAGCCTTTCATCTGAAGTAACATACAACCATATGAATCAAATCTAATTGCAGGTGAGAAATCTTTTCTTAGCGTGTGCTTGGCGCCTCTGTGGGGTACTAGCCCAAAATGGCTTTTGCTGATTGAATTCATTGAATACTACAGACTACAGGTTTGCTACAATGTCAGCTGAACAATAACATTTATGTGTGCTGCCTTCAGGGTGTCGAGTATTTCTACGTCTACAGGCAGTCATCTGATACCTATTCAGACATAGTGCTGAATGACTATGAGAACGAAGGAATACTAGAGATAGTAAACATCAGTGAGAGCACCAACTGCCTGAAGAGGCATCGTTGCCGACACGAAATACAGCTTCAGGTTCACTTTTACCTCCTTAACCGCGAAAGGTGTCGGTAACTCACCCTTCTAGGACTGCGTTTTCCGAACACGTGGTCGTAGCGACTGGGTAGCCACAGTTGACCTCGACGAGCGGATTAGTGTCAATGGAGGATCTACCGTCAGGCAATATATTGAGTAAGTTTTAGCAAATTCAGAGCTTACTCTCAAGTGTTTGCGGTAATCAAGTTTGCTTTATAAGGACAGGTTTTCTAACTCGGTTCCTGCATGATAACGCTAAAAAGTCATGGTTCCTTACCCAGAGCCAAAAAATTATGAAAAATCATGAATTGTGAAAAAATCATAACTTTTTTATGAGTTAAGATCTCATGCGTTACCAGTCAATGCTGAGCTGCGGTTTCGTTGTCGTTGGTTGCTACGTTTGGAGGAAATACCTGCTGACCCCATTCAATGGAGAGTGGAGGATTCGCGTATTCCAATGGATGTATGGCATAATACCAGCCACGTCGCGCCTGTGAATCACACCACAAAAAGTATTATACAACCCCTGAAGGTACGTCCATCTCTCAGGTACCAGTCTGTCTGCTTCCGAATATCTGTGCAAACTATTTCGCCTACACGATCATGCTGAAAGAATCGACATATCAAGGCAAAACCACCCGATCGTATGCAATGGTTTTCTCGAGAAGCCGTGTAGTACATACAAATACATTGTACCAATATCTGGTCACGAACAGCACACTACAAACCCCTCAACAATCTGTGTCGATAATTTTTTTATTTGACTCGTGCCATTAATTAGTTGCAGGTGGAAAGCATGGGAGTGCATCAGGTGCTACGTTTTTCTCCAGGCACGACAGTGCGTCTTGTTCCACCAGAACACGCCGTTGTTAGGTAAAATATGATTTATTGCTCTACAGCTACCGCTCGAGATCCTTAAACAATCTTCCAAAATTCCAGGCATTACCGGCTAACAAAGGGATGGGCGTATTTCCTCAAAGAAGCTGAGACGTTTGGATCTTTCGAAGACACGTACGTCGCCCCTGAATTATTAGAAGCAATTCAGCTTGCCGTAAATAATAAAGTCAACAAATTGTTTCCTGAATCAAAACCCAAAGTGCTCAAGTGACAACATAATAAAGTGTTCCAGTAACCGACAAAGCTGTGACTTATGTAAAACACAAAGTAATCGAAATATCTTCCAGCGACCAGTGATGGTTTACTATATTTCGTGAAATCGTGAAAGGAGTCCTAGATATTTCGATGGAGTTTGTAACTCCACGGGTGTCTCCACGGATGTAGAAGTTGGAACTGCCATACAACTTCTCTAAAAAGCTATAGCAATTCAGAATTCGCTCATAGATACATAGTGTATGGTGAATGGCGCTGTTGTTCCCTTCACATCAACGGCCGCCGTGGCGCAGAAGTGCTTATCCTTGTGAGGAGGTTGTTAGTTGTTGTGAATTCGCTTCCTATCGTCGTTAAAGTTGCTGCACATTGTGCTTTTTCCCCATTTGTAACCTCTTCTGATACATATCCTACTGTGCGCCCATCGTTTTTACCGTCTGCCATTACGTGGAACCTTCTGTCCTACCCTTTGACAGAAAACGTGTGCACACAATTCTATGATTCTCTTTTATTTCCTATATTAAAACACACAAGAGGAATTGCCTCGGAAGAGATACGTGCTACAATAATAAAATACGCTAGAGAAATCGCCTTGGAAAAGATGCGTATCAAAAACTCAACTATCAATGATCAAAAATGTGCGAAGGAATCATGTTATTCACAATTTCCTACTTTACGCACGATGCCTCTGGATACATCCATGAAAGAATCATCTTCCATACGATTCAAAGGCACAGAACACGATAATTTTGGGTAATCCAGATTATGATAAAAAGTGGAAGACAAGATCGATAATAGTGCGATGAAGGTGAAGAAATTGCGCGAATAGGTGTTTCCAAAGTGGAAAGAGGCTTGGAAAACCCGTTAAAAAGGGGGCTGGACGAGAATGAGACCAGAAAAGTTAAGAAGAGTGGGCGTTTGGACGAGCCATACAATGCGTCTCACAGCGTAAGGGTGGGACCTGGTGTGAATAACTGACTAGGGTAAGCAAAAATTTATTCACTCATAAGCATAATTCAACAGGGGATAGAAATTTAAATAAGGGATCAGAGCAGGAACAAGAATAACGGAGGAAAAAAGAATGAGACAAAAGCATCGCCTCATCACTCGGCGATCGGCTGATTATGTATGCTTGCTGACGCGGATGCTTGCAATCTGCATCGCCTCGACACTCGTCTGACGTGACATCGATCAAGGGGCGGGAAAGCCCAGCGAGCCAGCAACAGGGAATTATCGTGAACTGTGCCTTTAATATAGAACATAAGGATAGATCAGATATTCGACACGGCAGAACAATAGATACTTGCTGCTACACCAATAATTAGTCCTTATGGATCAATCCACAATTCCGGTTCGTCACAAAGGAAAATGAACCACATGTGGAGTTTCCTGCCGTAAGTAAGGGCGCTGAGCAGAAAAGATAGCCCCATCAAATAAGGCGCCTACTTGTATTATGTCAAGAAATGTTGAAAATCTTTCATTTGCAAAAAAGCACTCTACGCAGAAATCTTGACGGCATTGGAAGAGAAATCTTTGCATTGTAACTGAGCCGGGGTATCGAACAATACTTCTTCTAACCGTACTATGTAAATGGTTTACTATGAAATAGACATTGTAATTCTCCAGGATCTTCAGTGCAGGTGAGTTTACACAAAAGAGGAAGCGCTTTTCGTGGAACATGTCGGTGAAGTCCTGCACAACCACCAACATCAGTTCGTGATCCTTCTCTGTTTAATCATACCACATTCACCCATTCTAAGTTTTGCTCTTTCCATTCTGGTTTGAGACTCAATCGTACAACTCTTGCAGCGGCTCATTTCCATAGCCCCTAGATCAGGTGATAGGATTTGAAGAGCAAGCTTGGTAAATGCTGGACCAATAACAACTTTATAACAAACATGCAACAACATAACAAGTATTAATACTTACAAAGCAAACAAACTTGATACTCAACAAGAAAACAACTTGAGAAAATAAAAGCATTATGGACAACAAAATTTAAGGAACAACTAAAGAACATGGTAACCATTCACATGAAACCTTCACAGATATTTTCGCCAAATTTGCTCTGAAGTAACCGCACCACACGATCACATTGTCCTTCAACGTTGCGGTTTTCGTCTGAAATACGCTGTTTAGAGTGCGAACGTGGTCGAAATATTCAGATACAAAAAACCCCGCACCTTCGAGTAGTTCACTCAAAAACGGTATAACCGTAGGTAAATGCGGTGCAACGCCGTCTCCAACTTTGTCCAGAAGGGCCTCCATCACAATTAGTCCCCGATAGCGAATCTGAGATAAAAAGTAAGGAGTGGTAACAAATATGAAAACAGAAAAGAGTTTGTTACCTTAGCCTTACTGCTCCTGGTTTTCAGCAAAAGCTTATCCAAGATAACTTGAAATAAGTCGGGATGTGTGTCCGCTAGGTGATACAGGGCATTGGAAAGATGGTATCTGCACCTGTTTTCGTGACCATTCACTTTGATGTTTACTAATTCATTAACCAATGGTTCTATCAGCTTTTCCGCTTGATCCCTGGGAAAGAGCTAATATATAGAGCATAAGAAGAACAGAAAAAAATTCCAAAGAGTACAAAGTTGTTAGAAAACATGGCAAAGCATCTGATGAAACTACTGCAAAATAAGATTCAGAAGGCGAGTAAGACCTATTGTTATGGAAGAAAGGTCTTTGAAAGGGAAAGGTGAAAACGCTGCTATTCGTCACAGTTGAACAGCTGCCTATGCAACTACTCAAAAGCTAGAAAAAACACTGATTAAAATATACTGGCCTAGGCCGCGTACTTTTTTGCAGCTATCTGACACCAGTCGAATCGCCGGTCAAGCAGGACTCGAATGCTTTTTGTGGCGAATTCGAAATGCTTTGCTAACTCATGGCACCCTTCCCTTCCTGATGATTTCGTGATGCAATAACGCTTCAGTACGCCAATCGCGTCAATCAGCATAATCTTTAGGCACACTATTTGGCAGTTCTCACGCCATCACCGACAAAATCAACGTCTTACCATTAACCATGGCTCCCCAAACAAACAACATTTTGCCGTTCATACAGATAAGTTCCAGTGAGTAAATGCTTTTCGATGTTTCTGCAAAGAACGTGATCCCCTTATTTGTGGAACACTGACTCAGCCGTAAATATCTTCTGGTCAGAGAAAACGATGGAGCGATGCACGTTCTCCTCAGCTGAGCTAGCAATCTCCTGCATTCTTGGCCCGACATTTTTTGCTGAAGTCGAAAATGGAGTGGCATATCTACTTACGATAGTACCGGTTGACAATGCCTATCTTCTGAAGGGTCACCCATGATCGCGGTCGACTCTCAAACGGACCGATTAATAGTCCGATCTTTAGAAACACTAGCCTTTCTGTCCCTTCCGGTTTTGAATTTGATCGATTCTGCCTACCTATATCCCATCGTAGGGTTATTATTATTTAGAATCACAAGAAAATTTTACCAAGCCCTTCCACCTCTTGCATGCAAACCACGGCAAGTTGCATTGATTAAGCCCTTATCTGAAAAATATCGGGAGATTCATATGGGTAACCGCGCATATTGTAAGAAAACCTTCTTGTCCAAGTAACCAATGGGGAATGGAATAAAATTAATGACCCATTTCTCCCTCCGAGGATTCTGGATTTGGATGGCCACAATTTTGGGACACCCTGGACAAGGAGCACGATATGGTGTAAGCCTCCGGCGGGATACGCCGTCCTCAATGGACTACCTTCTGCATTCTTCGATGTAGCAGATTCTGAACTTCTTGCAGGAGATACCTGCATTACTTGCACAAGACTCACGATATCCCGATGAAGCACACGATTGTGCTCCTCGCGCGGAATGCATTATGGCAAAAGCGCATGTTCCACACCACTGAAGAGAATTGCGACTAGTATTTCTCAGGTGCCAGAATTATGCAGAACCGTACTCAGGGCAGTTCAGTCATCCAAGCTTAATTTGTGCTCGAGATAAAAGAAACCGTCTCAAAGAAGACTGTAAAATGGCATGCGCTAGTTGTGGTCTCGGTCACTACCAGCAGGTATACCGTATGGGATGCCCTCAAATGAAGAGGTTTAGTCACTCGCCGTCTTTGCCATCCACCAAGCTGGTAAGTGTACTCCGGCATACTGTCTGCACTTTTATCAAGCCGTAACTGCACAATTGAGCAGTTCGCAATCAATCCAAAGCCGCTCCCAGCACCAGCAAGCTGTCTACATATGCCAACGAGCCACCTCCACATTGAGCTGACTCAATCTTCCCACAAGCAGATTAGATGGTCAGAAATAAAGACATGTCATGTACATTCTCGTGGTCCGCAAGTTTTGTCGTGGTTGACGACTCCTGCTGTTCTCCATGCGCTCAGCCCCCGTTATGAAGTGAGGTACCTCTCAATACGAGTAGTTTTGAAAACGCCGCGCACTATCCTTACAATAAATAACTTCACTAATCATCGTCTCAAGTGCTATCACGCTGTTGTCCCCCAGCGCCCATCCTAGTTAGGCTTCGAGATGGCTTTAAATGCGTTCAACGACTGATTGCCAAAGATCTACCAAAACAAAACACTTGCTAGTCATATAAGCAACTTCCACTAGCATGCTAGTAACTCTACAAGCACTCAAAATGGAAGCATAGGGTTACTCCGATAAAGGACATTCACTAGAAGAGGATTTTCAGGGAACTGAACTCGTTTTCATAGGTACGAGATGGTACTCACGCATACCCAACCACTAACAAAGAGTAAAGGCACTAACTTGGTTAAGAACTCTCGATGTCGTGCACAGTTACTGATGAAGTCAATAATATGAACGATTAAGACATCTGCTTCATATTCCTCGACTGTACCCTTTCTGCTGCTAATCAGAAGCATCGTCGGATCTAAATGCAACAAAATTCAATTGAATTCATGTTTTCCAGATTGCCTAGATGAAATCAAATAGCCAAACTAATACCAACCACCGAGAACTGTGGCGTTGCATGCGTTCAGTATTCTAACTGACATTTCCAATAATCTGCCAAAGTATGGCAACGATAAAGTGTTGAACGAATCGTAGAAACTGGAACAAAGGGAAGAAGGGGGTTAGGCAAGAAGAAATGCACACAAACACCAGGTCCTTCCATATATCAAGAAATCACCTTTTGGCAAACGAGTAAACCGTTATAAGACGACTGCGCTCATTATCGGTTGCCGAAGGTTTCAGCCCTTCTTCAGCCCACCCCACCAAACCATTGACCACTGAGCGAAGAGTGTTCTCAGTCAAAACCTCAGCCATAGCCATGATGGATTTGAACACACTGCGCTCAACGTTGATAATACTTTCCGAACTCTGAAAAAAAAAGAATTGGAAATAGTAGGAGGTGATGAGAATTAGTATCACTATTACCGTAACAGTTCTTTCAGCACCACGAAATTCTAGTCCTTTGAGAAAAACATCCTTCAACAAGGTGTCCCTGATGTAACTGATTGCTGCACGATTCTTTTGTTCAAAATAGTCCGCAAGCAGTGAAAACAAGCAGATCAAAGACTTCTATAAAAAAACACTAATGCATGCATAGTTAGGAGTATGGAAGGATAACAAACTTCTTCATGACGGAGATCAATAACAGCTTTAGCGAAGTACTTTGGTATGATGCGAAGTTCCAATTTTAGAAGAGAAGAACGAATAAACCCAAGCCTAAATTTCATATTACTGGAAATAAAAATCAAACACGTCAAGTATACCAGATTACCTTTGCGCTACGCTGTTTTTCGTGGTTTGACTAGTTTGGGATTTTTCTAAAACTGGAGCAACAGTACAAGCGCTGTCCTCCATGGAATCGCTGAGCCTTAAAGGACGTTAGTCTTAGGAGATATAACAGTACCAATACCAATTCAAACCTACCTTCCACTTAAACGGCAGTAATTCACGAGAATTTCCGGAAGAAATTGAGATACAAATGGAGCAAACTGATCCATTATCCGCTGAACACAAGTCAGAACAGATACCTGCAAGACCGATATGACTAATGCAAGACCATGCACAAGGGGTACACAACTAAAGCTACCAGTAATGGTTGGCCACCGGTTCTTCTTTTACTGAACGACTGTAGGCGTGTACGTGCACGTTTCACGGAGATATTTTCTTGCTGGATCTGCTTCTGGTCGAGGTCCTGGGTAATATAAAATCTCCACTTAACAAAATACAAAGGGAAAAAGGAGTCGGCAGAAAGCACTATCTAATCGTGATGACCATCCGAGACGACGTCTACACCGCCTTAAGTGTTTTCAGAACCCTGAGCTCAAATCCATCTGTCAAATCTACAGAACGATTCTGAGACCATACCTACCGAACCGTTTCATCCTGACGTCATATTACTGTATGCGTGGATGACCGAACCGAGGGGTCGGCGCTGTTGGTAAGGTGGCGGGCGTATGGCATGATGTTCGAACCCTTGATGAATGTGCTCACTTCTATTTTTCACCTTGGCTACGTCTACAGCCCTCCCTTACATTTGAGGAGTACTTGGATTGGTAAACCTTACTATGTATAAATCGCTCTGTCTGTCTGTCTGTTTGTACGGAAATTCGATATAACCTAAAGAAACACCTGGGGAAGACGGGTCAAGTTTGGAATAGGTTGAGCATAGGGTAAGTGCAACATAGCACATGTGAGCCTGGCGGAGCCACGCCCCCAAGGGGCGGGGCATGTACCGGAATTGGGCGGGGTCATGGGCGAATTCTTCTAATTCGGTCTCATAACATTCCAGACACCGGAAAAAATGTGCAAAGGTGAGATATCGGTGCCGATCGAAGTCGATGCTGACTTGCTGTGTAACTGGACGGGCACTTACAGCTTAACTCCCCTGAGAAGTTGGTGCACGATAAGGGAGTGGAGCAGATATGATGGAAATGACATATATCGACTATCAACCGGTAGACCGTACATTCGTGCGATTTGAAATGCGCGCAGCAAAATGTGAGGCGAAATTCATAGCGATTTTGACGACTTTAGCGCCTATTACTGAGGCAGAAATTCGAAGTAGAGTAGATAATAGGATCAGCTAACCCTACTAATCTACTCTACTTCAAGTTTGTGCCCCAATAATAGACGCCAGTCGATCGAATCGCCACGAATTTTGCCGCGCAATTTGCCGCGAATCGCACGAGTGTACACACACCCCAATCAAATAAAACGATTAACGTGTTCGAGTTTTGAAATTCCTAAGTACGCATTTTACCCACATCTATCCGTCTATTCCCGATGGAACAGCGAAGGTATATCACGCAGAACTAATAGCAATAATCGCAAAAAAAAAACAAAGGAAACATAATCGAGAGAAAGACCTGGGAAACTTTTCGTACCTTTTCGCCAGCAATACAATCATCTAGTATCTTGAGGGATGTCGTGAGCAAAGGAACTGCCGACACCAAGGTCGATTTCACGTCGAGATATCTAAAAACATTGCACTCGAATTAACGAGTTTTGCTTATCGATAAGGTTTATTGAGGAGTATACACATACAGTTTTAATTGTACTATATGTATGTCCGCCTACAGTCTGACACACGTCAGTTAATATTTTTCAAAAAAAAAAAACTCATATAGGAGCAACAGTTGATCAACTGATGTACACTATGATAATCCAATAAACCGAGGGCCCCTTACTTGAGGTAAACGTGGTGATGTGGTAGCACAGGAAAGCACTGCTCAAAGCCTTGAGCCTGGATTTAGTCGTGAAAAATAAAACTTGTTTTCTATGGAGTGGCGACCGTGGCTGTTTTTGGCGGCTGTTATTGGGTTGCCTGGAAAGTTTTCGCCGTCTTTGAACTCTCTGGGTACTGAACCCGTGTGAAGGATGAGGACCAGCGCATTTGCATTTTGCATTTTCGGCACCTGATGCTTTTCTTCCCTGCAAGGGCAAGAACGCGACTCGAGCCGCTAGAAAGATTTGTGACGTTTAGGTAGACAATGCTCTAGAGGATCGTACAGTGCGTGAGTGATTCGCGATATTTAAACAGGGTGATTTCAACTAGAAGGTCGACAACGTTCAGGAAGGTATCATCAGTTGAAGGTAAAGCGAAAATGCGTCACATTTTTCACTGTTTGGAGCGGCCTCTACAAAAAAGCCTGCATATAGTCCCACTGAGTCTTTCAATAGTTTACCTAACAATAAGCCACTTATATTACCAAAATAACTTTTCAAATAAACAAAAAAACTGACTATTTCAGTGGAATGCTGTTAAAAAAGTGAGCGAACATTAGGCCCTGAACTTTACTGTTTTCAGCGTATGGCAAAACATCAACACAATGGTATTATGAAATGTTTTGATATAGGGTTATAAGGCATAAATATAAATCATTACCTTACTAGTTCTCCGGCAAGAAGCAGGATGTTTCCAACCAAACAATCATCAAGGGTCTTATATTCGGACACCTGAAATCAGTAAGCATTATTTGAACAGAAAATTCCCTCTCAGAAAATACTTCACTTCACTAACGATGTCAATGCACTTCGACATTGTATCGATAAATACTGATGTGTTTGAATTACTACAAAGGCGTTTTGCCACCAATCTCAGAGAAATTGCAGCATTTTGGCACAAGACTTCCTGTAACAATAAGCTATAATAACAACAATCAAAGATCAAATAGAACCAATTTTCAACAGACTTGCTCCGGGCTACTCCTTTCCTTTACGATCCATTTATTCAGAACAAATGCCATTCTTTCTAGACGTTGCACGCTGCTTTCGCTTCCATTGGAAAAGTATTCATCGTGAACTAATTTGTAATTCGCCAGGTGAAGAGCCTGAAATAATGAATGAGAGAGATGAAGCAACACAGTAGCTCACAACTACGTGAGATAAATGGATCATCGATAGGCTCACTTTTTCACGAATCCTCCAATCTGCTTTTTCATCCTCTAGAATGTCTGTTATAACAGTTGCAGCTATTGTTCCTGGCAACAGATGACGTAACTGAAACAGAGATCTTGGAGACCTCCTATATCAATGCGGAAGCCAACGGGAACCTCCTCACAGGAAGAAGCCCCTAACACAACGATCACAATCATAATTACTGGCCTGCCTGATACTCAATACCCTATCAAAACTTTTGAGAAAACAGAACCGAATAGCCGTTTAACTTAAAGATATTTCATAAAACAAGCAGTCCTTGGAACCTATTCCGCTCAAAGCACACTTGACCCGACTCACTTTATCGGAAACCGTCTCAGCTCTCCCTGATAGTGCAACCCAATAACGATGGGTTTGCTGCTCTTCAGTTTCTTCTGCCGAAGCTCGCTCTACCGCTATAAACTCGTCTAGCTCGACTGAAGAGATTATCAGACGTCTTCCAACTGGAAGTAGTGCACGGTACAAATCATCGTCGTCCATTACTCCAAGCTAAAATGCTTGCATTCATAAATCATTGCCTGCGTAATTGGCAAAACATGAAGGGTATACAGAACATTTACTAAACGTCGCATTTATCGCGATCGCATATCTGGTTGAAACCAATAGGAAAAAGCAGTGATTTCTAAAAAAACCACCTTCTCAAATAAATTTCGATTGCTGAGTACCCTGACAACTAGCCCCATCGTCATGAAGCGGAAGTGTCGCAGTTTTGGCAAAGAGTACTTGCTTCTGAAACTATTATATTTTACCAGTTTGGCTATGCACGCTAACGCGCGCAGTATATGTCGACGGCCACTTATCCACGATGGAGTCATTCAGCGGAATGTTGGATAATCAGAATAAGATAGTTTTTCTAGATTCAAACGCTGAACTGCTGATAGCATCACGCTCGATATATTTGAGCACAGTTGATCATAGCTCCGTCCACCTTGGTGCAAACCCTTTCCACAACAAACTTGACCACCCTTCTTTTGACTGCTCCAAACCATTTTTCCCGCATTCCAGAAAGTTTTTGAAGAGATGAATTTGTGGTCCTAGCCCCGCTACCATGTGCCACCTCCGCTCCCTTCGAAAACATAACTACATTTGCTCCAATTCCTCTCACCACTTTTTTTCCCGCGTTCTTGAACGTTTCTGAACAAAGCTATGGAATTTTGATCTAAGCTCCGCCCACTTTGGTGCCAGCCCCACCCATTTCGTTCTTTTACACCTTGATACCTTTTTGCCGCATCCCAGAACGTTTCTGAATAAAGTTATAAATTTTTGATCTAAGCCCCGCCCACTTTGGTGCCAGCCACGCCCACTTTCGGGATTTGACCACATTTATTCTTTTATACCCTGGTACCTTTTTGCCGCATCCCAGAACGTTTCTGAATAGAGTTATAAATTTTTGATCTAAGCCCCGCCCACTTTGGTGCCAGCCACGCCCACTTTCGGGATTTGACCACATTTATTCTTTTACACCCTGGTACCTTTTTGCCGCATCCCAGAACGTTTCTGAACAGAGTTATAAATTTTTGATCTAAGCCCCGCCCACTTTGGTGCCAGCCCCGCCCACTTTCGGGATTTGACCACATTTATTCTTTTACACCCTGGTACCTTTTTGCCGCATCCCAGAACGTTTCTGAATAGAGTTATAAATTTTTGATCTAAGCCCCGCCCACTTTGGTGCCAGCCCCGCCCACTTTCGGGATTTGACCACATTTATTCTTTTACACCCTGGTACCTTTTTGCCGCATCCCAGAACGTTTCTGAACAGAGTTATAAATTTTTGATCTAAGCCCCGCCCACTTTGGTGCCAGCCCCGCCCACTTTCGGAATTTGACCATATTTGTTCTTTTACACCTTGATACCTTTTTGCCGCATCCCAGAGCGTTTCTGAATAGAGTTATAAATTTTTGATCTAAGCCCCGCCCACTTTGGTGCCAGCCCCGCCCACTTTCGGGATTTGACCACATTTATTCTTTTACACCCTGGTACCTTTTTGCCGCATCCCAGAACGTTTCTGAACAGAGTTATAAATTTTTGATCTAAGCCCCGCCCACTTTGGTGCCAGCCCCGCCCACTTTCGGAATTTGACCATATTTGTTCTTTTACACCTTGATACCTTTTTGCCGCATCCCAGAGCGTTTCTGAATAGAGTTATAAATTTTTGATCTAAGCCCCGCCCACTTTGGTGCCAGCCCCGCCCACTTTCGGGATTTGACCACATTTATTCTTTTACACCCTGGTACCTTTTTGCCGCATCCCAGAACGTTTCTGAACAGAGTTATAAATTTTTGATCTAAGCCCCGCCCACTTTGGTGCCAGCCCCGCCCTCTTTCGGGATTTGACCACATTTATTCTTTTACACCCTGGTACCTTTTTGCCGCATTCTATAACTTTTCCGAACGAAGTTACACTCATTTTTGAAAAGTAGCTTTCACCTCAACGCACGCCCCGCCCCTCGTGGGCGGGGCTTCGCTATGCTTAGGCATGCTCAGCACGCATAACTCTCTTGGTCACTCTTTTTATTTTTTTTTCCTGGCCTCGACGCCTTCGTTAAATCGAGTTATGAATCTCTGTGGAAAGTACCGCCCACTGCGAGAACGCTCCGCCCAACGCCGGTAAGTTTCCTTTATTTTGATTGTTGACCCATCCCTCACCTTTGCACATTTTTTCCTGGTGTCTGGAATGTTATGAGACCGAATTAGAAGAATTTGCCCATGACCCCGCCCAATTCCGGCGCATGCCCCGCCCCTTGGGGGCGGGGCTCCGCTAGGCTCACGTGTGCTCTGTTGCACTTACCCTATGCTCAACTCATTCCAAACTTGACCCGACTTCTCCAGGTGTTTCTTCACGTTATATCGAATTTCCGTACAAACAGACAAACAAACAGACAGACAGACAGACAGACAGACAGAGCGCTTTATATATAGTAAGGAAGGCTTGCAAATAAAACCCTTATAGAGAACGGTGCTTCAGTACTAAATTAAGAACTGCTAAAGCTTTTTTTTTTCTTGAACATTGTCTAGACCTGAAGGTGTACTGCCGATGTAAGCCCCAGCGCGTTGTTTGTTTTGATGTAATCAGAACAAACAACGATAATGTTCCTAACTAAGAATCAAAATTGTACAAACGTATTCATTATAACAAGTAAAACAAAAGACTTAAAGGTTAATGTTCACATGTACCTCACAATACCAGTATTTCCTTGGTATACAAATGCTTATTAAAGTGTAACTTCATATAATTATGCAAAACAGATAGGGAGCATTATAGTAACATAGAACAAAAGAAAAAGAGTAACCCCTATTCTACTACTTTTTTGAGGCCTTTTATTCCTGTAAATACACAACTTCCGCGTTTTCTTCATCGATGTTGATGCACATCCAACTTATGCATATATTCCTGTTAAAACTAATCAACTCCAGCCGTTCCCTTTCCCATACCCAAAATTGAAAACAATAAATATATGCGACGACACTTTCAGCTTTGATTTCGTCATGACGCTTCCTATTTCATAACCATTCCACGAATCTGACCACTTTGCTTCGAACACAGAACGCAGTTCGGTACAGCAGTTAGAGGCCATAACAAGGTTCAAGAGTTGATCGATATTTTCTCCGATAAAAATTTACCACAATGGGCAGTTCGCTGCCTATAGTAGCCTGATAGAAAATCAAAGGAAACCTGTCGAAAACTGCTTGATCAAGCGCTGCTTCCTGACGATGAGAAAGGCGATCACCACCAAGTCTTACAATGAAGTTCAGAAGGTACAAGACAACAGAAAACTGTAAAAAGAAAACGAAATTGTCTGTCAAAAAAGAATTTTAAGAAAATGCTTACCTGATATACAGGATCAAGCACTGTACAAATTTCAATAGCGAAATCATCAAACGCGTCATGCTCGAGAGACCGCTTGCCATCTTCCGCGATTGAACGTTGCCATCTCGCGCAGAAGCTAAAGCAACCTATAGTGAAAAATAATTTCTTCATGTCAGCTGCCAGCTGCTAGCTGCCCCTAACCCTTTTCCTCCGCATTCTGAAACGTTTTTGAACAGAGCTATGAAATTTTGATCTAGGCACGCCCACCTTAGTGTAGGCCCCTCCCACCCCAAGGATACGGCTAGATTCTTTCCATTACTTCCAACCTCTCTTTTCCCGCGTTTCAGAATGTTTTTGAACAGAGTTATGAATTTTTGATTTTAGCCCCGCCCACTTCAGCGCAAACCTCACCCACGCCTGGAATTTGATGACGCTCCTCCCATTAGCTCCAACGACTATTTTACTGGGTTCTAGAACATTTTTAAACTTATTTATGAACTTTTCGAAAAGGACTCAGTATTCGAATGTACGCCTCGCCCATTGTGGCGGAGCATCGTATGTCCAGCACGCATAAGGCCTGCTCACTTCGTTTGATTTTTTCCTGGCCTGCACGATTCCCTCGAATCTGGTTATGCTCACGTGACAAGTGCCGCCTACTGCGAGATCACGCCGCACATCGCCGTTTATTTTCCTTCAGTTCACTTTTTGATCCATCCCTTACCTTCGCCCATTTTTCCCGGCGTCTGGGCCGTTGTGAAACCTATTTCGACATTCTGCCCGAGACATCGCCCACTTTCGTGCATGCCCCGCCTCTGGGGCCGGAACTCCGCCGAGCGTGCCCTGTGCCCAACCCATCCCAAGCTGGACCCGCCTTCTGCAGGAACTTCTTGAGGTAATATGGAATTTTAGTACAAACAAACAAACAAACAACCAGACAGTCGCGAACGCATCATACAGGGTGTCCCAAAATTATTTGCGCCGATTTATAGCAATATATTTGAAACTTCTCAACTGCGAAAGACGATGGAATTTCTATGCACGCTAGCTAACACTATGTGCTACAACATGCTAAAGTCGCATTTCAAAACATCCCCCGTGAGCGCGAATAGAAGTCAAAGTTTGCCTTCGACTTGATCGCATGTGGCACGCAGGTATCCCTCTCCATTTCTTCCCAGCCGTCCTCCAGCTTTTGCATTCTAGGACTCCAAACTGGGAATGCAAACTCGACAGGTCCTCTTCTAATCAGGGACTATTCGTGGGATTCAAGTGAGGCAAGTTCCGGAGAATAGGATGACCATTCCTCTTCACCGATGAAGTCGGGCAGCTGTCGTCGGCACCACTCGCGGGCAAGCTTGGCTCTGTGGACTGGAGTAGATTCCTGCTGGAAGGACTATGAGATATTCTAGAAAACGTAGTCGGATCAATGTTTTATTTACTTCCATTAGTACGCCGCTTGAGTACTGGTCTTGGTCAATTTTCACGCCTGCACCGAAGAAACCACGAGCGGCTTACTCTTGCTGGTGATTTCCTCGAAAAACATCATTTTACTGTTCTGATAGCAACCTTTGTGTGAGATATTACACGCTGGATGTTTTTTTCCGGAACGCGAACGTTTTGGTTGTTGAGGGATGGTTTAATCGTAAAAAATTTTTTGATCAGAGAAAACGACGAAGGGTTGCGTGTCATCACTCAAGTGGGTCTGCGACTTTCTGCATTTTTTGGCCCTGCAGAATCTATTGAGATCGGGATTAGAGCATACGATAGGAATGGTAGTGAGGCTTCTGCATGACATTCTTCCATCGCGATAACTCCTGTAAGCCGTGCCCATTGACTTCCTTTCGATGGCTCACCCAGGATCCCGACCGATTGACATACGGACCATTTTAATATTCCTATCTTCAGAAACATTCTACCTTTCTATCTTTCCTGGTTTGTCTCTGATTCAATCTTCTTTTCTATATCGTTTAATAGCCTCCTATACGGTTATTAGAAAAATCCCAAGGAGTTTCATAACGCCCTTCCACTTCTCGCGCGTCAATGATTGCAAGTGGCATTGAATGAGCCTCTTCCATCTGAAAGATATTGGGAGTTCCACATCAGCAACCATGCATATTGCAAGGAAACCTTCTCATGCAACTAATTAATAACAGGTAATGTGAATTTGATAGATTATTTCTACCTTAAAAATTACTGAACTTTGGCGCAAATAATTTTGGGACACCCTGTATATAGTGACGATAAAGCATCACAGCTTGGCCCAAAGTATTAATATCAGTAAGCGTGAGCAAGAAAGATTGAAACTCACTGCTCCACAAGGACACCAACTATGATCCAGACGTTGGAATAATTAACTGCACGAACAATGGCACGGGCGATACGCGATCGCCGATGAGCAGGAATGTCGTGAGTGGAAGCTGCCAGAATCCGGGTTACACTTGCAAGGCGGGTATGCATCTCAGTTGTTGGCGTCTTAAGCTATTTCAATTGAGAAAAAGCAGTTTAGGGCATTCAATTACCAAGATAACGACCTTCCCATCTTGCTCACAAACTGCGCGGAAAAGGCCTTCTATTGTGTCTTCTATAATGCCCAATGTCAGTTCGTTATCCTTCCGAAATAGTCCATTTCCCATAAATGTGAAAACAGACATCACGTGAGATGTGACGGTAGACTGCAAATACGCCAATCAAGCTCGATATAGGTGGAAATAAGAGACAACGCTAAATAAAATATTAGCGGAATTCTCAAAAATCATATCGTACTTGGAGATTTAACTCCTTGACGACAATGCCGATTTGCACGTGACGCGTCCATGGGATCACGCTCCCCTCCTTTCGTGCGCGATTGGCACCCACCGGTGGGTGGCACTATTCCAGGAGAAAATTCTTTCACTGCCTTACTGAATTCAGCAATTGGTAAGAACCAAGGAAGTATAGTGGCTCCCAAAATTGGGTGCCAAAATCCCATGTGCCAGTCATAGTGGCACCCACCGGTGGGTGCCATTGTCGTCAAAGGGTTAAAGATATCCCTATTTTTTACCTGTTCGAGATTGGAGAAAACGCAAGAGCAACAGCAACCCAACAATGGACTTTGAATATAGGAACAGGGTAAATAAGCGATAACCCACAGGCGACAATCGTGCAGCAGCTGTAAGTAAACGGAGCGATTGTCGGAGAACGCGGTGGCTGTAGGTTGTGCGCATCATCTCCACAACAAAATCCATTTCCAGATCAGCAGGATTAATTTCACGCTTGTCTGAAAATCTTCTTATGCGAACGTAACATTTATAATTGAAATAAAGTCGTTAACCTGACGTCCTCAGCATTGTCAACAGTAAGTTCGTCACAGGTATTGTGTAAAGCTTTTCCTCACCGCACGATCTATAAAAAGTAGATTTTACGACGGAAACAAAGCGACAGAAACGAAAATTGTACTCCTTGAGAAGGGTGAAGAGAACGCGAAACATTCCAACGCTGGTAACAGGGCTCCGTCGTCTATTCAGTATATCAACCACAAAACACAATCGCTTCTCATATTCTTCTCTAGTTTCGTTCCCGAAAGCCTAAAAAAGAGCATTTGGCGTACATTAAATCTATGCAAAATGGAAGGCTGCTTAAATGTTATAAAAAAAGGAACTTCGCACTGAGTCTAACAATAAGTCAGTTGGCTTCGAGATCATGCTTCCTCTTGAGATGGTCTCCACCTGAGGGAAGAAAAAGGAGGATGTAGCCACACAGCCCTGTACAACCACCAAATCAACTAATGCTCCCTTTCCAATAGTTTTTTTTATTCTGTCCAATGCTTGTTTGCGCAACACTCACCACTGTAAGAGACAAATCGTGATGTACCAGGTCAGGAGCGAAAGCGTTGAGCTGGGTAATAAATGTTAAAAAAAACGCAGCGATTCCCTGAAAGGAGCTCACTCAACCAGCCCATCTAGCGACGACTGGGACCTACCCAAGGGGGCGTAGTGTCCTAAGTAACGGCGTGCCGCGCTCGTGCACCCGCATACAGGGAAATTCAAGACACGGTTATGCCGCGTGTCGGAGCGCACGCGGTACGAGGGTAAATTTTGCATTTCCTTGGATGATTACGGTAATTGCCATGATCGTGCTTGCAACTGTGATAGTTCGGTTAAAAAGTCGGCCGTTTGGCTGAAATGAATGTGAGTTCCCCTCCACACCTGAGTATCACTGTGCAGTTGCATAAGCATGTACTTGCAGTAAGCTCGCCCTTATTCGTGGGAACACACTAGATCATTTCGCACACGTTTCCCTTTACATGTTGCTACCCACAGTTGGGATGATCTATACGCGAATGGAGCGAGAAGGGCAAGAATATGTGTCGCCCGGCGCGGTCGGGGGGAAGGAAGAGAGGGAGGGGGGAATTCACTCCTTGAAGTGGTGCAACACGGTACGCTGAGCGGCCTCAGTATGCCATAAAGTTTAGCTTCTACTGTGCCACAAACCATTCGCAATTATTTCTGCTGAAGTGTAATACAACAACACAATCCTACAACCTTGAACCAACCATCAGCACGGAATAATGCCGTTACTTACCTTACCTTAATAAGATCTGACACGTACCTCTGCTAAATTCTCTCCAATCGTCGACTTTACTTTTTTTGGAGCAGGAGCAGCTGCATTATAAGGAGACAGAAGCTCTAAGACAAAATCGCTACGAAGTTTTACCTGAATCGTTCCTTCGTTAGATATCTTTTTCTACGAATTCAGGAAGATCTTCTTTTGAAATACCTCCGCAAGCACAGAGCATGCTTTCTCAATCACGGGACACTTCGGGTTTTTGACTGCAACTTGGATCACCTCGAGGACGAATTTCTCAATGTCCCCGTCAACCTTATCAGAGAAATAAGATTTGCGTGAACTCATTTCATCGAAAGCCCACGACACCTAGAATTATAAAATGCAACTGTACAAAGGAAATCTTATCTTGTTAAATATTCCATACAAAAAGTCTAATAAAATAAAGACCATCTGAAGGAATTCGGAGGAAACAAGCTAGAGCATTATAGTGCAATGAGTTAGAAAGCCTCTCTTAAGTTGAGATTAAAAACTGAGATGGAAAAGGTAAGACTATGGATATCAGACGATATTTCCAGGCTACAATAAACTAATTTATGCAGACCTCATATTGAAAGAGATATCGATGTGGCGTAAAACTGAAAACTTCAGAGTGATACTTACCTTATCCCACTTTTCCTTTTTAATCCACTCTCGAGCTTTCTTTAGAGGGTCGCCAACAAACTCTAATCGCCGAACGAAATCAGATGAAGAAGCCATGATTTCTGCCCGTTCCAAAGCATTTTTTTCCTGCAAATTATTGTGAACAACCACTTTTAAACTATACAACAGGAGAAAAAATTGAGCACAGGTACAAACCCGCCGATATAAAAAAAAACCACTACTTCTCAATACTATTTATGTAGCGGCTACCAAATCCCTAGAGTACTCCAATTCTCACATCTAATCAACAGATTGAGTGATAAAAATGGTAGAAAACTTTATGTATGTCACGTTCTTCTAAGAGAGTTTGACCCCGCAGAATAATGAAAATGAAAATAGAAAAGAGCCTCTAGAGGGGAGCCTTCCCATTCAGAAAAATACATCACAATGAAATACATACGTTACATCTATATAAGATTCCGCAGCTTCATAGCGACTATGAAGAAAAGACGTTTGAAAGGAAGAACACGTGGTTCGCTATTTGCACGAGGCAAGTACTTCGGCACCTAGCTGATTAAAGGGTGCTTGGTGTGGAGAAGTTTAATTCTCCGAGTAGAGCCACTATCAGGGATAAAAACCTCCGAAAAGGGACGAATCATTCTTCGTGACAACTTTACTTGAATTGGGGAGTGAACTCCCTCCATTGGACAAAAACCCCACAAGACAGCACTGAGTGCAAAAGATTCAGGGCTCGTTCCCAAAAAATGCTTCTGACCTTATTCCTGACTCGATTGGCCTGCAAATTTACCCGACTGTAACCCGACGACTGCTGGTTATAGTCGTTGGGTTACAGCCACACGTCAATTCTCGTGAACTCATTACATTTGCTGCTCTTGAGAACTGTTCCATAAAGCCTTGACAAAAGTACGAGCCCTATAAGCTGCCATGCGCTCCTTAAGCATCTTCAAACTATTGTTCGTAAAGGACGATACCATATCAAACGACGCAAGCTTGTTCTGTCCAAGAAAACTACAGTAAGTGGCTTACTTTAGTCTTTGGGTACTAATTTGAATTGCGATTTTTGTACCGTAATCACTCTGTTAACATATCTATGAAGTATCTTGTGCATTTGACAACAGACTCGTCATAAAATGTTTTTGTTTTATCAATTCTCTGTTATGTCCGCCTCTAATAGTGCCCCCAGGCCTTTTCCACTCTTGATGCGGAAACTGCCTGCCTGAAGGATTTTCCAATTTTAGCTACGTCTGCACTTCTATGTATAACAATCCTGCCACACCTGCCTTTTCGTTCTCCAGGCTATCGTTAAACCTTCTTGAGAATTCCCAATGCTCACCCACTTGGTGACGAACCTGGCCGGCTGTGAATCCCTTTCTCTTAGTTGATCCTTATTTATATTTTCGTTGCTCATTGAAAGCCCCGGTACTGGGTGCAATTTATAACTGCGGCTCCACCTCCTTTCCGCGCGGACAGGTTGTAACAGAGTTGAGATGTTTGTGGTTCATTTAAAACCATTCACTGAATTCCACTTCGATCTTTGACGGTTTTTTGTTTCGTTTTCTTGTGAATTTTCGTTAGACCTAAGCTGCCGTTTTACCCACTTGGGAGTTTTCGTGGCAACAACACCACCCATTTGGGAGAAGCCCTGCTCATCAACGGATTTCACCCATAACATACATCGACCCACACTTCAACTAAATTAAACTGCTACTCTTCGAGATATTCTAGGAACGAAAAAAACGAAAAAGAAAGAAAGTTTAGTCCCACCACGTTTTTTTTGATCACGCGCCTACCTTGGGCGGGGTTTTACTCGATTTTTACACTATTTATTCGTTTTCGCTTAAGTGTCATAGATCCTGAACTGCTCCCAACTACTGGTGTCGAGCTTCGAAACAGACAGCAACTTCATGTAAAAGGACAACTATAAAACTTCGCAAATTCTTGCAATGTTCACAATTAATCGGAACCATTCGCCCAGATCGTATGTGGTAGGTCACGGTGACAAGGGCGTATGCAAAACGCCCAAGGTGGTATATAGAGTTCGCATCAAAGTAATGTAATCAACGAGCCAAAATCCCAACTTTTTCATTGCCGCGTTTCAATCAAGCGGAAAAATGATTGGTGATTTTGCATATTTGATTGATAAACAAGTCCAGCTACCACCAAAGTGGCCTCGAGAGTATATCACTCTTGATTAAGAAGCCATATTGTAGCGCCTATCTAACCTCTCTATAAGGAAGAGATGCAAAGGACAACGCCACCAACACTGCGGGCTGATGAGTCGTTGTTCGAGAGCGTGAAAATCTCTAACGATGTTTCGCTCCATCAACGCATTTTTAACAGAAGCAATGGAGAATTTTGAAAGTCTTTTTAAGATTTTCAAAATTCCCCGTTGCTTCTGTTAAATATTGTTAAATAAATTTGCCGGCAAAAACAGCCGGTTAGGAGTAGAACTGAACATTTCTAATTTAACGAGATACTGGAGAAAAGGGGGTAAATAATTGAATGGGTGGACCGGAGAATATTTAAAAAACTATCAACTAGCAACGAGCCCGGCCGTTGCAATGACGGGGTGCTCTACATTGCATCAAGTGTGCTTACATTTCGAGACCTTACGCTACTTTGGATTTCGATATTTTGCAAGATCACCTTACAACCCAATTGGAAAACAATGTAGCACATTACGTGTAAAATCAGTCTATTCAGGGACGCTTTGTTAAACTGAATTGAATTCCACCATTTGCAAGTGTAAGACAGAGCAGGTACTGTCTAGAAGATCTTCAACCTAACTAAGAAAACTATAATATGCACAAAAATGGGCGAACGGAGAAGATAAATGAAGTAAAGTTCAAAACATGCTCAATAAAGTACCTGTGGTTCGTCAGCCGTGCCAGAATCACAGAAGCTTTTTCGGATTGAACCGGATCTTCGACGGGTGCGCTTCCTTTTTGCTTCGGTTGGAGCATGAACCTGAACAGCTCAGCAATCATTTCGTTGATGAAATCACCACGAGAAGGTTTCGACTCCACTAGTGACTCTGAATTTACACCTAGGAATGTCATTGAGAAGTAGGCAATTTAAAACTATCCTACGAGTTTTGAAAACAAATTATGAGCATTCAAAAACCGTTGAATTCAGCGCCGATTTGAATTGCAAAGACATTTCCCTTGAACTGATTACTGAATGAGTACTTGACCACTGATTCGAGCGAGCCAGGCTCTATCAAGATCAATGGCACTAAGCTCACACGGACAACAACCTTCAAGTACCTTGGATCGGCAATTGCGTCTGACGGCAGCCTGGGTTTTGAAACGAATTCTCGCGTGAATGCAGCGTGGTTGAAGTCGCGCTCAATGACTGGCGTACTCTGCGATAAGAAGATCTCTGAGCGCCTCAAATCCAAGATCTACAGAACCGTCATCCGGCCGGTTGCAATTTACGGCGCTAAATGCTAGCCTGCAACCAAAGAGGTTGAAGCCCGTCTCAGAGTGATGGAGACCAAAATGCTGCGCTGGACAGCCGGACTAACATGCTTAGATCGTATGAGTAATGACGCCATCAGGGAGCGATTCGGAGTTGCGCCCATTGTCGATAAAATGCGCGAAGCTTGTCTACGATGGTATGATCATACTCTTCGCGCAAAGAATGACAGTGTCCGTAAGACCGGTCTCAACCTTGATGTGCCCGGAAAACGGCCTAGAGGACGTCGAAAGCAGCGCTGGCTCGATACATTGCACGAAGACCTTAAAGCGGTTAACATCCGCCCCGATTAAGCGTTCGATCGGGAGAAGTGGCGTCGACATATCAAAAAAGCGGACCCCGCTGACAAGCGGGACAAACGCTAAAGAATAAGAAGAATAAGAAGACAGTTCCCTTGAGCGCAGAGGGGCTTGTCATCGCCATAACTTTTAGAAAGCGTTTTCCTTGTAAGTGGATTTTTGTCACGCTTCTAAACAACAGTTCAAAACTGCCAGGTTGTAAATTTGAGCTATGCTGCATAAACAAAATATCTGGGCCGACAAAATAGGGTTTTTCTATCAGGTTTTTTACCACTAATTGCAATTCGTTACATATTACTTAGTTGACCTTTGGCTTTGCCTCTGCCTTTCCGGTATCCCTGCAAGAAGACGCAATTCGAGTAAACGTCAGAAAAAATTATGCGCTCCCTTTCCAGTGAGTTTTGTGGTAAAGCTATGGCTGGATAAGAAGACTTCTGCGGAGGTAATAAGATGATTGGAGGCAAACGGAGTTCCACCGTATGGAGAGTGAGAGCTTTAAGATGGCTCCAAGGCAACGCTTATGTAGGTGATCCAACTTCACATTTCAAATCGACACCGCCTTCATTCAGAAGAACTTTGTACGCTCATGTTTGTTTGACGAAAGTTTCAAATCTGCTTCCCTAGTTGTGAGCAACATTCCATACGATAACTATAATCAAACCTCTCCATCCACAATTCTGGAAAACAAAATTAATCAGTGGTGCAAATTCGCAACAAGACAACGAACCACCATAAGCGGCTCTAAGTCGTATTTTCGAACAACATTGGCAAGAACCCTCTCGTCACGTGAAGTCCACTCCTCACAAAGTTTTTGCCACTGATCTGAGAATCTAAAAACATATGTACTGACGAGCTTAACTTTTACAAAGAAGGACCAACCTGGCTACCATGCTATAGACATGCTTCCCAAACTTTTTGTTGTCATCAAGCCCCCGCAGTTCAGGGTATTGAAGCAATTTCGTTAAGAATATAGCTGCTTGAGAAGCATAAAGATCTTCAGGATAAGAGGTCTCTCGCAATGCGTACAGGCACTGCTTGTGATCTTCCTCATAAGACTCTAAAAGTTTTTTTCGACTTGAAGTATATGAATCACAGAGCAAAAAGTCACGAAATGCACCTTCATTAGCTATAGAGAGCAACGTGGTCCATAGAGCACTCAAAAGTGGAGTTAAGTCAGTTGTTTCTCGGTATCCCTTCAATGTGGTCCATATATTTTGTTCCGCGCGCAACATTTTCAGGATTGCTCTGATGATAACAAAAGATAAGAGGAAGTTGAAATGATTCGAACTAGTTCCTAGCTAATATTATACTGCTCACTTCCTCGGTAGCGACTCCACCACTTGTTGTTGACATATGACAATTAAGGTTGGTAGCGTACTTTCCTGTGGATATAAACGGAATTTCTGAAAATAAATGATGGAGTCCGTCGAAAAACGTTTTGAGGGGAACTAGGCTTTGCGCTAAGACAAAAATCCCGACTTCAACGTGACATAAAGGGACAATGTACGTAAAATTTGTCGCAATTAGACCAAATTTCCGTTTCCCACTTTTCAAACATTTTGAAGTGCTCGCGGCACAAGTCAGATTATTTCGATGAAAACCCAGCAAATTAATAATATCTTCAAGCGAATTCCGATGACGCACAATGTGAACACCATTCCCAACTGTAACGATTAATTCAGGTCTCCATTCAAAGTTCCACACTATGTGAAGATCCTCCCCTGGTAAAGCCAGAGTTGATGAATAGCTTCATTCGCAGCCATTAGCAATCTCAACAACAGCGCCTGTGGGAGAGCTGAAGCGTGAGGGTACAACGTGAAAGAAGTTGCTATAACGTTTTGTGGAAAACCCGTGTTCACTCCTCACCGCTCATTCGTAGAAACTGTTCCCAAAAAATGCAAAAAGTGGAATCAAACTACGTTGAAAGGGTCTGATAACACTGACACAAAAAATGCCAAAGGAAGGTAGTGGTAACCTGTTATGAGGAAAGTTCAGTTAATTCCACCGAAGGCTAGAATTAACAGAACTTTGCTCGCTGTAGGTTGAAATGTTCGAAAATCGCTGAAAAGTACGAAATTGTCACAAAAAAGAGCGGGTATGTAAGACGGGGAATTGGTAAGAGTAAATAGCACTCACCATTAAGACAGCTTTTGTAAGTGATGACACAACATCTGGTGTTAATTTTACGGCAATGACCAGCTGACAAATCACCATCAGTGTTGTTTCACGGAAGGAAGGAAGAGCGCTTCTGAACAATAGCATAAGCAATACAGTAAAAGAAAGCTAGCTCACGCGTAATGAATGAATATATCATTGCAGTAATTGTAATCATGACAAAGAGACAATATTTGTAATGTAATTGACAAGGAACAAGTACCACGAAAGTACGCGGATTCTTTAAAAACTATACTTGTAATTATTAACCTTCTTTTATTCATAAATCAGCAGAACCCTTTACTATGGTCTATTTCCCCAGTTTTTGGGACCATTCACACTTTCCACTTTCCCACCTCCTTGCGGAGAATACTTTGTCAGCATCGTTGTACAACTAGCCATTATATTCCTGACCATGCCTTGGTGCTAACAGTTTTAGAGAAAGCAGATACTACTTATCATACTTACCTTATGGTAAAACCCCAATCATCTAATCGAACCCATGCCATAAATTGTTTTTTACGCCAGCTCTCCAATATGCGATTAAATGGACACCTCTATTCAGAAACACTTGGTGAATGCGTTGCGATAGGAAGGTTTCAGAAAGCGATGCGAAGGCAAAACTTACTTGAGCCCACTTGCGAGGAGCGGGATAATTTTAGCCAACAAAGAATCATCTATTTTTGAAGACTCTTCCAATACGGCTATTAGAAGCTTTGCATAAAAGGTGAACAGTACATGACACTTCTTCTCCAGAAAGTCTTTCCCAACTAACTGAATGTACAAATACTGCTTTATTTTGTTACATCTAGAAACCGCAGATCTGTTTACCTGAATTCCACGATTGAGATGGTCACCAATCCGAGTGATCAACGAGTGAGTACTCGAGGCAGTGCTCTTGACAATCTGTTTAAGGAAGATCATAGGAGAGCGGCGTTTAACAAGAATATCCTAATCAACTCACGGAGCTGAAAGGAACAGGATACTCCTTTTTGCTGAAACCTTCCAGAAACGCCCAATCTTTGGAAGTTGCGAAGTTATAATCAAGAATAGAGAGCAGACGGCCAAAAAGGTTAGTTTCGTGAAAAGGAATAAATGTAAGGATTAAGCTCTCTGCATTGTAGGCGTAAATCTGAAACAGCCAGGTGTAAGAAAGAAAGATGTTGCTCGCAAACAAAAAAAACTTGCTTGGTATTTGAAAATGAGCCATTCCAAGACTTGTTGACATGCGAAGTGCTGCACATACGGAGAAAGTTGAAATAGCAGCTTTTCAATCTTTTCGTTGAGGGCTATATTTTCTTCATTGGTTATTAAGGAGCGTTGGAAATGTTGCCGAGACTCTTCAAAAAGATCGTTACTGGGTAGGAATTCTGGATCAAGCTGCTTCAGTTTTCGCAGACCCGTACAGCCTAAACAGGAAATTTGAAAATATCACTGATAACATAATATCAAGACAACAGTTGCAACATGAAAGCGCACCTATATTATAAATAGTTTCCCTGTCGAGAACCTCTGCCTCCTTTTTTGTAAACAATAATGAAACATGCCGCCGCTCTACTGTTTGATGCTGAGCAACTGCAGTGCGAAGTGACTGAAGCTGACTTGACAGCGACGTCATCGGAGGTGTTATGTAGATGACTTAGCGAAGTATCTGAAACACCTTTTCACAAGTGGCATACGGCGAGTGGTTGGGATCGAGTTTATCGGGTGCAGCAGTAGGAACGAAATTGTTGCGTTGCGGCAAGAGACGCCGCGCGCGAAGGATGTAGCAGAATGCAGCCGCAAGTAAGAAATTTAGGAATAAAAGAATTAACAGTAGAATCATGCCATAAGTAGTAATCGCATAGCGACTGAGCTGTATGAAGAACGCTAAATTTGTTATAACGAGCCAAATGGTCCGCGACAGTCGCGTGCGGCGGATCGATTATACAAAACCGTTCCTACAGTCTGTCCCACGAGTTTCCATGATCATTACAGACATACGGAAAGTCCTCTCCAAACGGAGATAGTAGCAATTAGGAGAAAGCTGAAAGGGCAGCTTGGAGTGTTAGTGATTGCACTAATTATATTATTAGGTCGTGAAGAAAGTTCTTGCGTTTTTGCGCCTCAAATTTCAAATGTACATATCTCGGCTTAAACAAAACTTCATCAATCAAAATAACAACCATTACTATCGACACTTTTTTGCTAACGAGAACCAATTTAGTTTACGCCATTCGCGTAGAAGTCCGGAGATCTAGAGGCGATGAAATCGTCGAATGCCGCGGCAGCATCATGTTGGGTTTAGAAGCATTTCTCCTTGAGAAAGCCGTCGACATGTTTAAAGAAATGGTATTCTGTGGGGGCAAGGTCTGGGGAATATGGTGGATGAGGGAGAGTTTCATAGCCTATCTCCATCAATTTTTTCAGGGTAAGTTGTGCGACGTGGGGCCGAGCGTTGTCGTGGAGTAGAATTGGCCCCTTCTTATTCACCAGTGCCGGGCTTATGAGCTGGAGATTTCGTCGATTTCTTAACAATACTTCTCGGCTGTTACGATTTCATCCGGATTCATGAAGCTGTGGTGGATCAGCTCGAATGCAGACCACCAAGTGGCACCATGACCTTCCTTCCATGCTGCTTCGGCTTGGGAAAATGTCGTGGGGCTTGATCCTTGTTCAGATACTGGCCTGATGGTCGCCGGTTGTCGTACAGAATCCTTTTCTCATCACACGTCACAATACGATCTAGAAATGGATCGTTCCTGTTGCGGAGAAGCAAGGCGGAGGCGAGCTCGTAGCGGCGGTCTTTCTGGTGCTGAGTCAACTCATGCGGCACCCACTTATCAAGCTTCTGCGACTTCCCGATCTCCTGCATGTGGGTGCCAACCGTCCTGCTGGAAGCACTCAATCTCGAGCCAATATCCTTCAGCGTTTTACGTGGATTCTCTTCCACTAACGCTCTCAATTGTTCGTTGTCAACGGCCGATGGCCGCCCACTACGCTCATCATCTTCCAGGCTCTCATCGCCGGTCCGGAATTTTTCAAACCACCACTGTGCTGTGCGTTGATTCGCCGTATCTAGATCCAAGTCATCGTTGATATCCCGGTCCGTTTCCGTCGCACTCCTGCCCAATTTGAATTGGAAAAGAAAAATCGTGCGGATCTGTCGTTTGTCCATGCTGATTTCGACATTCTAAAAAACCTCAGGAATCACTCCAGAGCAAAACCAATCATATATTTGGATAGAGCAAGAAATGCGCTTCAGAATGGTATAAAACTTGCAAAAACTCTAGTAGCAAATAACGCCGAGGCGAGCATTTGAAAATTGGGCGTCAAAAAACGCAAGAACTTTCTTCACGACCTAATACAAAGGTACTGACGATCAGGAAAAAAGAGAGCTCAATTAACTCTAGCCTAATGTTGTTCCCTACGACTCTCTCATTTCGAATAAAAATGCGATTTGCTTTCCATAATCTTTGTATACGCTCCAAGCATTTTTGGTGCTAAAAAATCAGTGGGCGAGTTTACTGACGTCTAACAGTTCAATTTCACCTCCCCTACATCTTCTATCACGAAAAGCGGCCAGATATTTCTCATCAAATGCTCATAAATCTCGTTTCTTAGTTTCCATTCCACAGCCTTACCTAACAAATGATACGAAGATTATAACGATTTCACCACTGCTCAACTTCTAGCTAGACAAGTACACACACAAGAGCTGGGTACAAATGGAGAAAGGTGGGACCTCAGGAAGTTTAACAAGCAAAAGTTCAGGAAGATGAATAAACGGAAATCAGAAACTGCAGCATACAGGTGTACTTGGTACATACTCGAATCTTATCATTCTTCTATGAAAATATCTAAATCTAGTAGAAAATTTTTTTTATAATTTTTGACCTATGATTTCCTCCATTTTAGTTACTGGATTATTCTTCCTAATCTCCTTAGATCCCAATTAAACACAACTTCATCACTTAGGATACTGAGAGCATGTTGATAATTGTTCCTACTGAAAAAAAAACAAAAAAAAAACAAAACAAGACCTGACTTGCTGCGGAATTTAAAAAGAGGAAGTTTAAAGGATTTTAGCGCCCGCGCCCTAATGCCTACAACGCGCCCCCGTGAGAACACGGGTTACGGTGTAACACATTCACGGGACGTTTGAATCCGTCTTCGAATGTATTTTCGAATGCACCTCTTTCAGTAACGTTGTGATTTGATAGGATTGCACCTGTGAACAACGACCTTCTACAGTAAATAATGCACTAATGCACTACGGGTATTTAATTGATAGGGATGTTACATTAACCTTCCTGAGGGAAGGAGTTCTCTAATCACCAAGCACTCATTCTTTAGCGATCTCAGTACGGGTTTGATGGCAGATTTACCGGTCTCGAAAAATGTGGTGTTCTTTTTTTAATGCACGCACACGAAGCTTAATGAATGAGAAGACACTAAGCCTAGTAGAACAATCAAGCTGGGAGATACCGGAAGTAAATGCACAGTGAACTTGGTAAGTGCGCGGGAAAATTATTTAAACTGCAGAACTTTCCTGCCCACGGACTACTTGAACTCGGTTCCGTTAATCATGGCGACCGCTACTATTTTATGCCCTCGCCTCTCGCACTTTGTTGGCTTTCAACTTTGTACTTTGAACGATGGTTTATTTGGGGTTTTATTTATAGCCGCAACTGCAGCATTCCCTCTCATAGCAACCCCTGTCTTTCTCTGAAGTTTTTTTTTTTCGATACGTCGTATAGGTGACGATGGGGTTGCCCCTCTATATATGCGGTCTAGGGACATTCTCATAGCGATCGCGTTTTATTAGTCGAAGGTTCTGTGGGCTTGAATAATTTTTTGCATTTGAATGCCCCTCAATAGAACGTGCCTGTATTGCAGTGGCTGGACGTATCGAAGTTACGGGTCCGGGAACTTCTCCCCTAACACGGCGTCGCACACGCCGCACCCGCCGCCTATCGCAGGGTTGCGATGGAAGACTGGTGCGCGCAATTTCTGAGATAGGGAGTCCTTTAATTATTTGGATGGCTAGCCGCTCTTTTCAATTCCAATGCGGTCTTGATCGTCGTTTATATAGGAGGAGTCATTTTAATTAATCAAGTCGAATAAACATGAAAGCTAAAAAGAAACAGAAGAAAAAACGATAAAATTCAATGAAAAAGCAAGCCAGTCAAGGAAAAATATCGCGCCCTATCGATTGGCGGGAGGCGGGGTGAGTACGGTAATTGCAGTGACATTTGCCGCATGCCGCAAGGGAGAATGCCGCGATAGGGGAGAAGTTCCGTTACCCCGAAGTTACTACCGTGGTAGAGAACAGACTAATAAGCTGTTATTTAAGCGATGAATAGTAAAAGTCTTAACTACATAAAAGTCCAGGTAGCTGCAGCGCCGGCGCAAGTGCCCAGTAGTAAGTGTCGAACTTGCAGTCATACTGTAGAATAGAAAAATTATCACTAGAAGGATTTAGATGGATTCCACATGAAGTGGAAATTTAGTGGGTGAAAAGTGGAAAAGTGAACTGGTGGGTCAGTACACTGGCGCGCTCTATCGAGTCGCATTCAAGTGTCCACGCGCGGGAAAATTAAACGCGATCTGGGATAGTAACTTTGCGGAGCTCACAATCCCTCATTGCCTACTCTTAAGATATATAGCGATCACTATAACTTGTGTTTAGGTTGACTCGTTAATTCTTTGAATTTACAAAAGAAGAACGAATAGCAAGAAAGCATGGATTTCATGTATAAGCCTTTTCATTTGAAGACTATGCACTTGCTCAGTTAGCGTTGCTTGGAAGATAAAGTCTTTCCTCTCTCGATGGTCATTGTATGTGAACTAGGGACTACCCTTGCCGATCCTCTACACTACATTCGTCCCCTTTTTCCCGTTCCTCTCTCCATTTATCAGTTGAATCCATGTATTTCTGGTGGTTTTCTCGGACTTTTCAAAATAGTCACCAAGTGCAGCATCAATCGCTCCTGTGTTTCAATGTAATTGTTTGCTACCATGAACTACCTGATCCCGAATAGCTTTACTCGTGGCTGCTGTGTTATCCCTCAGTATTGTAGCATATTGTGTTGGAAAGACTCTAAAATCAAGAAAAACTACAACTCCATTTTATGTGTATTAGGCTTAAAATCAGACATGGCATGGAATGAAAGCTTCTCCGTTGCTGATGGTGGAGGTTGGGCCGGCGATGTTTCGTTTGCTACGGCCGCACCGAAAGAAGCTCAGTCAATGAAAGTGGCTGAAAGGTTGCCGGTCCCCGTCACTATTAGTGATCTCCACGACTCTGCGAACGCTGAAGAGAAGTACGAGCTTGGAGATTTTCCGTTCAGCACGGTAAGCACATGTTTCCACAGGAGCTTCTTTTTCCTTTTTTCGAAAGAGATCAAGGGATTGTCTCCTTGTGGCGTGTTATTAAGTGTTTTTGTTGTTAGAACCGAATGAGTTCCCATCGGTTAATCCTTAATTGCATTGCATGTAGGCCACGTTCTCCATATATGGCGCTGTTTGTGACTTCAAGATGGCGCAAACTGCAGCCCCACCCGCTGCGGTGACGTTCTTATACCCCAACTGACAGTCCTGATGAGTGTCTCGGTGAAATTTAAAGTGCACGGGTAAGGGTAAAGTTAGCTAGGAGTAAAGCTTCGCAAAGAAATCATGGAGGCTTTGTTCTGTGAAAGTGGGATTACTTGCGGATGGAAGAAGCTGATTCTTTCAAGGCTAAAGTTCTTGAGTATGAGTTACCCATTATTTCGCTAATCAGGATTTCAAAACTAGGAGCAGGCTACAAGAACAGCCCACCGTGCGAGTGCGTGGTTTTAACACTAGGGAGAAAAGAATTGGGAACAAAGAGGGTTGATGAAACAAATTTTTGGATGGCACTTTGTTGTCGGGGGCCCGAAACACATAGAGGATGCATAAAACTCCTTGAAACGATTTTTATCTTCGTTCCGAGACGACGGAAAAGGAAATGATTGAGAGTTGTGCTTTTCGAGAAGTCGATAAAAGGAAAAAGACCAGTGATTCTTTTCTGGCCAGTGACATTGATAGATAGTATGTATACCCAATGTTAAGGTCCTGACAATGGGAATAGTGAAATCGGTCGCGGAGCAGGAAAACACATCGAATCATGTCCTAGGTGATCCAGAGAATATGGATAAGGAGTTTGAGATTCTTACTTATAATGGGGTAATTTTAGAAGTTAGTATACAAGAAGACTTTACGAATACGATTAGTATGTTCAGGTGTCAGATACTGATTCGTCTTCAACAACGTTTGTGGAGGGTGTCAAGGTTATGGTTGTTGGGAAATTGCGCTCCTTGTCCGACAGACATGGTAAGTGTACCAGAACATCGTTCAGTCCTATCCCGAATAATTATTATTGCACTAGTCATAGGGAATTTTTTAAGTGTAACCATGCGACTATTTTGCAGCTATTAAAATGGCGGTTTGATAAAATAGCGAGTTTTAGCAAAAGCCAGTTGCGTTATTGTGATCAAATGAAATTGCAAAAAGTTTAACCGACGAAAATTCCTTTCATTGATTTCAAACAAATGGTCCAGGTATCATGTCGTACAGTATCAAAGAAGTTATTGATGACAAGGAATACCGTGCATTCAAACTTGAAGCGAGGATTGCAAAATTATACTTTGGAAAGGTGCGGCTTACAGATGCCTTTCTCTCTAATCTACAAGTTAATACGGTGTTTTTAGAACGTGCCATCTATCCTTCGGTCTGGCTTGGGTCAGAATCTTGTTGGGTGTGCCGCTGGCCCTCCTGCAGATGTAAGCCCAAGTTCGAACGTCGGGGAGGTGGGTCACTTTTTATTTGGCATTTCAAGAATAAGCCTTAATGCTTTGCATGCAATTTTTACAACAGTTACAATATGAAGCAATTTCTATGATTCAAAATCGTGTTTAAGGTTATGAATGTTTTTGGCACACAGCCAAGCCGAATATATGGATCCACATCCGGTGTTACGTCGTCATCCTCACGCGGCCATAATCTGGAAGGACAAAGAGGGAAAGTAAGCAGTAGTCTAGTTTTACTTTACTCACTTCTAAATTTCTCCAGTAAGTCCGATGACATCCAAAGTAAGTGGGTGCAACCTCTGAATGTTTTCTAGTGTTATATGTAGTTTGCCTATATCCGTCCACTGTCAAGCGCTGTGTTGGGAAACGTGACATTGAATGTTGTGTCGTTTCGGTAAGGTATAATAGGAGTGCTTTGGGTGCTTGTTGCTGCTTCAGAATACTTTCCGCGCATAGATTTTGAGTGATTATCGACTCCTTGAATATAAGTGTATATAACCATCGGATGAAACCACGACGGAATTCATCTTGGGAGCGTTTTCATTCCTCTATGATGTCGTTCAATAGTAGGGGGGTAAACAGGTTCTCCCGATATGCTCATTGTTTTCCTTATTTCTTATGGTTGTGCCAATGATCATTGTATTTTTGCGCAGATAATGGATCTTCTGAACCGCGAAAAAGATAATTATGAAGCAGTTGGGCTGTCAGAAGGCGACATAAAATCGGTTGGTTGTATCACATCTGGTTTAGTGCCCTGACTTTCTCAAGCCTTACATTTCAGGCCATTGGCGCAGCAAACATGGATTCACTGCGAAAGGATCTCCAGTTTTTAGTTAATGAAGGCCATATTTACAACACCATTGATGATGAACACTATGCTCTTATTGATTAAACACGTTCTCACTTTTGTTTGTCGATTTACACTAAACAAGTGGTGTAGGGGTACTGATGAAAGGTTTTGACCCAAAGTAAAATTCCGTTGGCATTGAACTTTCACAAGGTCATTTTCTCACTAAGGTGTTAACCTATGCAGTCATCTCCGTGCCCGAATAATGAACTTTGGCATGAATAGAGTGAACATTCTCGAACGCTAAGTCCACGTTCTTGCGACAGCGACCTGGTAAAGGTGAATCGAATAGTCCTGAGGAGCAGCTCATGTGTATTGAAGTGTTCAGCACCGTAAGGGGTACATAAGGGGCTACACCGAAGGCGAGCATACTACATCTGGAATATCCATGACCTGTCAGAGTACTGTATGGTAAAGGATTCATCGGTCACCATTTTGTTGTGAGTGAGAGTTCTTGTTCCCGACGTCGGGCTATCGAGTTAGCCATAGTATCTGATGTGACTTAAGTGGTTGGAGGAATTGATGTATTGGAACATGCGGGGTTTGTAGAGATCGCGCTAGTGGAGTAGGCGTATAAAATGGAAGTGAGATTGGGGGCAGCGACGTCATAACATAGATCTTGTGCACTTTTTTTTTCTCCTAGACTGATCGGAATGATTAATGAATATGGTTCTTCACGTGGATTTATTTCTAAAAGGTGTGCGAACTTTGAGTTCGATTTTTTTCAAATATGCCGACTGTGGCTGATTATAACTACGGTGCAGTTTAGTGCATACGTTATGATAACTGTGTCAAGTACATAAGTAGACGCTGCCCGAGTTAAGCTGAATGAATCTACAGCTCCTGATGCAAATTTCCAGTGATACATGACCATCTTTCTTATCGGTCAAGCTGGCTGATATCGCAATGGATTAGCATCAAGAGAACAAATTAGCATGTAGAAAAAGGAATGACTTTAATTCGTTGTTAGTCTGTTATACCAGTAACTCTCGCTTTCTATCTATTTTACCAGTGGGCGGAGTCTACACCTGTCACGCACCATTGGTGTCCCCATATTGCAGCGTGTACCCCTTCAAGATTTTAAGATTCTATGCTTACAATTAGGAGAACGGGAGTAGACATTTCTGCTGAGCCACGGTTCGCCCCACTCCTAGTGGGCGGATCCCAGCTTGGGTCGCGTGTTCTCGTGTAGTTCGGCTCATTCCCCACTGGCTTCCACCCTGGCTTAGCTTTTCCAGTTCGATTTACGGCGTTATTAAAAATGGCTACAAACAGACAAACAAACCGGCGGACATTTGTGGTTTATATGTAAAATAGTAAGGACTCTCGAAGTCTTTTCCTTTGCTGATTGGCTAACTATATTCTCTGAGCGGCTAATCCTAATGCTCCGTTTCGAAGCCATCTCAACGCCCTCATGGCTTTCGAAGGTGAGATTTCAGCAACATCATGCTACATCGAAATACTCTGCTTTGCATAAACATATTATAAAGCCACCCATGAAATCCACCAAATTTCACCACCCTAATTTCACGTTCCAGGGCATTTCAGGAAAAGGCTTAATATGGAAATTGACTACTCGGACCGTAACTTGTAGACCAACAACGAGTCCCATCTCAACAACATGGACAATTTTCCCTTCTTTTTTTCGGAAAAGTCACTCTGCCTACATTGCGAAGTGATAAAGCCTCCTCATATTTTCCCGTAGGTTTCCATTTTCACCTCATCCAATCGCTTACCTTGTGTCAAAACTTCTAAATTCAGGTAATTGGTGAAGAAAAGTTGCCATTCGAGTTTGAGAAAGGTCAAATCCATGCAAAAAAGGGACAGGGACTGTCAAAACGAAAATCGCTCGAGGTTGGGGCTGATGCCCCTCATTTGTCGACAGTTTTTGTAAGGAATCCTAACCAGTATGGAACCGAAAAAGTACGGGACGTCTTTCGTTACTTTCGGAAGGATATAAGCGGACTATTTTGAGAGAAGCATCGAATACAACGAAGTACGGAAATCAAGCCCTCTCCGAAGCTCAATTTTCCAATGACTACTGTTTGGAACGTGATAGAAAAAGTCTGAGTTTATCGCTGATAAAAAATGAGCAAGGCATTCTTTATGGCCAAAAGCATCGCGACAAACGGGTCGCTTTTGCCAGTAATTGCATCCGGATCGACTGGAGTGAAGTCCCTTTTCACGGCTTGTCGTTTACTCTTCTTTCTCTCGATGTTTCGCTTTCCAGGTTGCTTTTTTTGTGAAAAAGTTTGACTCTAATGCTTCAGATGGAAACATGTTCTACTGGCTCGATCTGAGAAGGGATAAGTTTCGCCTTCTAGACAAAATTTCAGAGGGGGAGTCATAGTATGGACCGCAACTTCTCGTTAACATCTTCGTTTGCGGTTTGCTCTAAAGAAGCCCAGCTCTTCCGGTTATCCAGTAGTAAAGCGACGTGCTCCTCTTCTTTTCTGGTGCAAGAATCGGCAGCAGAAGCTCGTATTCATGCGGGATAATGCCCCGATTCATGTCAGCCGGAGCATCCATGCTCGGTTTAGTCGGCACCAAATCGACCTTTGCACTGGCAAGCAAACAGCCTGGACATGAATCTCATATAAATATATCTCATATATCTCATGGATAGCCTTCACTTTAGCTTGGACATTTGACATTTTTGAGATAATTTTAGTTGCTAATCGATCATGCTAAACATGCGACATCCTCTCCTTGTCGTCATTTAGCTACTGAATAAAGTGACTCGGTCAATGGCTTTATCATTCTGCAAAATAGACAAGGTGACCTTTTCCGAAGAAATGAGGTGAAAATTGTCGAGAAGAAGAAGATTGAGAAGAAACTAATTGTTGGTCTACAAGTTACAGTCGATATTAAGCCGAGTAGGGCACTGTTTCCATATTAAGCCTTTTCTTGAAGTTCCCTGGAACCCAAGGTTTGATGAAATTTATGGGTGGTCTCATAAATATGCAAAGCACTGTACTATTTCACTAGTACCGTAGTATACTTTGTTGAGGGCCAAAGTTGCAGCATATAAAAACGAGCACGACCACTGTACACTTCACTTGGTGACAAGGAGCCTTTTGATTTCAATTTCGTGTATAGCACCATAGGCTGCTGTCTTCTACCTACGCAGTTGCAGGTCTGCGATCAGCTATCACCACTGCAACCTAGCACCTTGTCAAATTCAGAGCACGATTGTGTAGTCAGCATCAACAAATTCGCGCTGGAAAGAGCTTCTAGTTGATTTTGTGTTCAATCTCTTCAGGATATCTTAAACAGGATCAGATTGCAGGCTAATAGTGGTAAATATTCACAATACACCTATGCTACACATATTGAAATTTCGCATGATTGGAGTTACGACTGAAAAGTACGACTGAAGAGACATTCAGCCGAAGACTTTTGAGCACTACTGTGCATACGCACATACACACAGCACACGCACCTACACAAACAAACACGCATCCATACGGGTAACGGAACTTCTCCCCGGTTGCGGACGTCCGCTTTGCGGCATGCGGCAAATTTTTTTAGTTGTCTTGCGGCTCCAAGCTGCAACTACCGTACTCGGCCCGCCTCCCGCGACAGGACGCAATATTTCCCGCTGACTGCCTTTCTTTTTTGTTTGATTTTGATTGTTTTTTCTTTTTCTTGTTCATTTTATGTTTATTGGACTTAATTGTTTTGAATGACTACTCCTCTATCATAGATGATCAAGACCACATTGGAATCGGAGAGAGCGGTCAGCGAATTCAAGTAATTAAAGGACTTAACTCACAACTTGCGTGCTCTAATCTTCCAACGCAGTTCTGCGATAAGGGCGGGTGCGGCGAGCGCGATGCCGCGTTCGGGGGAAGATGCCGGACCCGCATCCATGCCCACACGCACGACCCGCGCACCCACACCGCTCATCAGCTATGTGGGCTTTATATTATAGCAAAAAAGAGTATTGATATCGTAGCCATATCACTGATACTAATGTAAAGAGACTCCTACCAGGAAAGGTTCATTTTTTTCTGTGTGTGTGGATTGAAACAACGGCCATATGGACATTCCGACAGCGGACGGATTAGAAATAATTGATTTTTCAAAAAATGGAGAGGTACGAATTCAAATTCGAAGATTGAGTCGAAACTATCATAATATGAGCCGTGTGGAGTTTTTAAGAAGGACTCACAGAATCCAGTAGAAATACGGCTGACGAACGGTAGAAAAGTACTCGTACACAAGGAAAATGGTGAGCGCGCTTCAATTCACTTGTTTCTTTTCATACTGAGCTCGATAACAAATTTCCTCTTGAGCTTACGAGAACTACTTCCATGATGGCCGATCGTTTGATGATGTGGACTCGACGGAGAACTCGTTACTTCAATTCGAATTCAATTTCCAGTTGCATAAGGATGGGCTTCGAGTATGTAACGCTATCAGTTAGTTGATGTTTGCAACAAGAATTTTTCCCGACGTCCTCGACTGAGAATCTGAATCTGGCAAAAGAAAGACAACCTTTTTTCATTGAAAATCAGTCTATGGGTCACAATGATGTTTTTCGCTATTTGAAAAACATGAAAATAAGAGACTTCGCATGGGCAATAGCTTACACCTAATAGGTCGTAAAACTGATCTCTGTATACCTTCAACGGAATTCTCCCCCGTAGTTGATCTGTAGCCCTGTTGGTGATGCTACATGACACGAACAATTTGTAAGGAGAGGTCAAGTTGCAGAATAGAAATGCTCAGAAACGCAGGTGGCTTGACGATCTACCTACATATTTCACGCTAAGGCAAATTGCACTCATGCTCCTAGTCAGCATATTTACATGTAAGGCGAGTTTGCGGGTACGATTGGAAACCGCAAGTCGGCTTGGAGAAAAGCTTGCTCTCCGGACAGGGGTTCTCTTCTTATGAGTAAGACACTTGTCCACTCTGAAATATCACGGCTATCTCCTGAGCGTCCGCAATCTTGTCGCTCTAGCCGTCGCGGTGCATGGTTTCAATGCACCCACGGCAGCATTGAGAGTGTATATTCGTCTGTTCCTACGTCTGACATCCTCTGCAACTAGCTTCTGATGGCAGTCGTAATTCAGCTCATCTGGTCTCCCAGATCGTGGTTTTCTGATCAAGTCAAAGTGTCCATTTTTGGGCTTGTGGTGTAAGCCCTTCTCGTTATTCAGGAGGCAGTGAAATTCAGACTGGGATAACTTTTCTATGTTGTCCTGACAGAACACTTTTTACATCCCGAAGGGCAAGTTGATTTCCCTTGCGATATTCAACGATCCACCACGCCAGGTCTCAATAGGATCAAGACACCTTATCTATAGGCCTAGCAAAGCCATGTTGCTGCATAACGAGGAAGACTCAAGCGATATTACTAAATATAGTCCAGTCCGTAAGCTGCCTGTTCTGTTAGCTCCCCATACGACTTTCGCATACTATCACAAGAAGAAAGAGACTATGTGAGTGAGCAGAGCTTCGGAGAAATCTAGCACGATCAACCCCAAACCATATTCACCCACCTCCAAGTGTTGCGTGAGTACGAAATACTGTCATGTCTCAAGCAAAAAGGAAAAAGGACTTTATGCCGTTACAAAGAAAAAGTTAATCAAAGTCGTTAGTGATCAAGGCGTTTCTACTCAAGACATGAGGGCATTCCTTGACCTATACTTTACGGCAACGACCTCATCATTCTACAGAGGAGCCGTTGTGGTGTGAGACAATACCTTCTCACCCGAACTGTTCAGCGCCGTTCACAACGTCATGATGCGTCGGAAGGAAAAAAGAGTGAACGACTGCCTACATCACATCCGCCTTATAGCCCCGAAGTGCTCGCTAAATTCGACAGCTCTTCTAGGAAGGTTGGCTCGTGACATAACCTAAGAAGACGACGATCATGCGAAATGGGGGGGGGGGGGGGGGGTTCCTGATGTTCTTCTCGCGCTCAATGACCCGGACACCTAGACATTATCGATTGTTCTAGCTATTTGCATATGGGTAAACGGATGATGATAACCTAGCTTCAGTTCTGAGCAGCAGGGATGCGTTGCATGGGAGAATTCCAAACCCCCACTGCGTTCCTCAAGTATTCTAGGCTAGTCCAACGGATCGAGGGATTAGTGAAGACGATAAGGAACAACCAACTTCACCCTCACTTTTTTCGACACTGCAGCACCGATACCTCGATACCGCGTTGCCTTGATTGACGCCTAAGGAACTTGGCTCTACCTTGACCGGGCAGTCATCCAGACAGCGTCATTCAACATGCTTGTTTGGAGTTTCCCGTCACCGCATGTTCAGAAGAATTCTAAAAGACAAGGAAGATTAAGAACGCTGTTGTCTATACCAGGAATTCGAAGAACATGTGGGAGGGAGACTTCATGTAATAACCCCTTATCAACGAATTCTCTGGAAGAAAGCAATGATATGCCCGTAGAGCTCGGAGAATCCACGAGATCAAATTGGGCTGTAGTGAGTGGAGACGTTCCCGGTGTCTGTATGAGCAATCAATGGACAACAGATGATGCAGGTTATACAATTTATGCTATTTTATCATCTCTGGCCCAAACATATCAAGTTTGAGCAACACTCATCTCCGAACGCATCTAGAAACAGAGCAAAATGACCATAAACTTGAAAATTTAGGAAATGAAAGAGGTCGGCAATACGATCCATTCCAATCCGATGGCTGTCTACCATAAAAATGTATTGTGGTGCTATGCTTACGGATTGACCGCTGTAAAGGAAGACAACGGAGGTGCGTAGACATTGGTTATGAGATTGGCACTTGCATCCCTCAGACACACCTAATGTTTGCATCGGAACCAATCTAACAATCGGTATAACTATCCAATCGATCGGTCAAAGACGGATAAAGCTAGGGATAACGTTACTCCTCAATTGCGATACAGAAGGAATTGAAAGCTCAAATTCCTAATGTCATGTTTTCCCTACACCCAATAGTTCAGTTTTCAACCGCCTGTAAACGTAATTGGAAACTTGGGCGGCTTCCTAAGCAGCTATGTAGCTTGGTGTGAGCGCTTTTTAGGCTTTTCGTAATTAAAAAGTTAGCTACCTTAAAAACGAAACGAAACAATTACGAAACAGAAAGAACATCAGAACTAAGTAGAAACAGGGACCATTTCTCATTCAGCTAACGAAGCACCAGCCCATCAATGAAAAACTGTGTTGGGAAGATAAAAGATGTGATAAAAATCTTATTCTTCCAGTATTAAAGGCACAGTTAACGATAAAAATGGTTACTGTGTTCTGCCTTCAGGAATACCCAGTAGCCCCCAAGGATAACAGCAAGGACCTTCTCGCGCCCAAAAACTCGACGGTTACTCGATGGTGAGAGCCCCGTTCCCGGCTCGTGCGACCTTTCCGCCCCTCGATCCATGTCACGTCAGACGAGTGTCGAAGCGATACAGATTGCAAGCGTCAGTTCGTGTCAGGACCCACACACAATCCAAACCCACACGCAATCATCACACAGCTGATCGCTGGAAGATGAGGCGATGTTTTCCTAACATTCTTTCATTCTTTGTTATTTACTTTCGAACGAACAGACAGACAAACCAACAAACTGGCACACCATGTTGGTTTCGGTATGTCGATAACTTTAGCTGCTTAGGAAGCCGCAAAAATTTTCGGATACGTTCACTGGCGAGTTGAAAACTGATGTTAGATATAGGGAACGCCTAACATTCGCAAATGGGAGGCGGCACATGATGGTTAGAAATGAATACATTATCACTGAAACAATGATTTCCTTCGACACCAAAATTTAGAAGTGTATTGAGCGTCAATTGCGTTAACAAATACCCAATGAAAGCTTGAACATGAGACATTCTTGCTGTGGACAGTCTTGCATAATATGAACGCAGGAAAAAGACTCACGAAGCTTTCATTACCAGATTTGCTGTGCCTGTTTGAGATGATTTCAATTGGACCATCTTTTTCGAAAAAGCAGAACGAAATCAGGGGAGGTAGTTTTTTGGTATTTTCGGCAGAATGCCCAGCATGCGATAATAATTTCCGCAGGGATTGGAAACAACTGCCCTCGAAATCAGTATGCGCCAGAAATCAAGGAGATCTCCCTCACTCTAATGGGAAGCTCTGAAATCAAAAGTAAGTTCTTCGTTTACTTTCTGTTTCCTAAATGACGAATATTCTGTACCACGTGAAGTCGTTTTCGACTTCGATTAAATTTCATTGGAGCAAGTATATACTGTTTGTTTTCTACTATAAAAGGGTGTACCGTGTTGGTTCATAAAGATTCTTTCAGCAATACAGCGAAAGTAGAATGAAGAACAGCCAAACACAAAAACATTTCTTACTGAAAATGGTCTTAAGCTTTAACAACTGATGTGTTAACATGCCAGTATGTAGCTCACTTATACTTATACGACTCATCTTCCCTCATTTACGAGCACCAGCAACAAACCATTCGCTTCTGTGTTTCACGGTCGCCATCCAAGGTAGACTCAGAATTTGACGAAGATGGCGATGTAAGGAGTCATTCACGCAGCTGTTCCACGTGATCGACAAGCACGTCTCCTCATCTCGCAGCAGACCTACCTTAAATCGTGAGATCCTAGGGGAGCACACTCGACTGTTCTTCTTGTCCATATGTCATCATATGTCCGACCCGCAACAGAGTGCAGGAAGAACTGTGGAATCGAACCGATTAGCGCGAAGTTCCGGGTCAGCCAGATGGTTAGTGACCTTTTTCAGAGGTCCGAAGGCTACCCACACTGCTTTCCGCCACCAGTTCTTCCCTCATGTCGTTGCACATATTCATGAACGTCCGAGATAGACGTAGGACGAGTTCTCCTTGATGAGTGTACCATCGATCTTAATTTGACCGTCGTCAGCTCAAGCTGCGTGAAAAGAACGATGTCGTCCGCCGAGCGGAGGTTTGGGAGGAACCGTCCATACGTACATGCGACTAACATACTGGCTAATATGTCAGTATATTAGTCGCATGCTTCATAGGATTTGAGATGTTAGATAACCATTTTGTGTAACTGCATGGCAGTTTGCAACTTCATCACTAGTATTGAAGAGCAGCACCCTCTTTTTCTCTTCTTGATTTTTTTCTAAAATAGAATAGCTGCATTTTGCGAACCTTATGTTTACAGTAATCCCTCGTGTCTTCGAAGGTCCTTCTTCTCTTCCTGAATTCATTGCTGGAGACATTCCAGCTCGAAGACCGTTCATTTTGTTAACCACCTACCTTGGAGCGTTCGTTTAATCTTGTGGCGATCGATTTTGCCAGCGGTATGTACCTGATTGTGCCACCCCATGGTATGCTACAAGCTCCACAAGAAGAAGAAGCGTCGGATAACGAAAACAATACCGAGCTAATTCAAGATGTTTCCGTTCAAACAACCAGAACGCCCACGTCGAATGCAGAACAAGCTCCGCTTTCAGCAAGCCACATATGGCGGTGTACTTCTCGTCTGAACGGCCATTGCGACCAAGTATCCTTCCTTTCTTAGTGATTTTGGGATATGCAGTCCTTCAGTACCGTTACTATGACAGGCTAGGTCGAAGTCTGCTCCACTCGATTCTGCTTATTCAGCAGTATGTTTTGTCCAACCGCCTACTTCTCGCCACTCAACCATCAGCATACAGCTCGGTTCCATGAGGAAAGTTGGCATACCCATGTGCCAAAGTTCTGACCTTTCTTACGTCTCTTCAATGGAATTAGAACATCTTGACCAATCAGCACAACTAATCGTCGTCAGAACATCTCCGTTGTGCTGTGTTACATTGCAGCTGTTGGGAATCGGCCTAATCAAATGATTTTACTTTACCCTTCTTTTAAAATCTCACAATGGCAATTGCGGCTATTAGCTTGCTTGCTTTTTATTCGTTACCATTCGGATCGGCCAGCTGACGAAGGGCTTTTTTTCTTTACCGAAAGCTCCAAATAATGGAAAGGTTTCAAGCAAGGGCTAATGAACCTTGCCTGAACCCCTTTCATTATTTGTTAGAAGCCATAGAGGTTGACTCTTCCAAGTCCCGAGCAGTCAGGAATGTTGAGAGTCTTTGAAACAATAATCTTGTTAGTTCCAAACAAAGAGAGGTGCCGATTGCTTGGAAAACTTTTCGATGAGTCAAGACGCAAGACGTAAGACTTTCATGGCAAACAATTCTGACTTCCCTAAACACTTTCTTATGCTGATCACATACAAAATATCAGCGCTACATGCTTAAAAGAAAGCCTTCAAATTCCGGCATTGAAGCACATATAGACAGAAAAAGCACTGCAACCATTGGTGAATAACACACTATGAAGGCAGTCATCAAATTCGAAATATTCAGTACCACTGGGAAGGAAAAACGATGCGTTCGTGGCTGAAACTTTGATACCTCTCGATCTATTGAAGAAAATCATAGAGCACCTGCCGACTCTAGCTATGAGAGTTCAACTAACTATTCCCTCATCCTACTTCAACATCGAACGACTGATAAATCTCAATTTGTACGTTTAATTTTTCTGTGTTCAATATTATAGTATAGGCATTTTTCTGTTCATTTGCAGAGAGCAACCTCCAACAAAACCTAGTGCTCAGAAGATATTGACGATCATATTGAACGGCGGAAAACCTCCCGGTTACGACTGGGTAATTACGGTTGCTGAAGGGTCTCCCAGAGAATTCTTCGTTCATCGGAAAGTTCTTGAAGATGCAAGTCCAACTCTGAAAGTGCGCCTTTTTGCCTCTTGTCGAAATGTTATTTAGCCCATTTACGAATGAGTTGAGAGAAGGGAGAAACCGGGAAGCGAAGAGAACTAATAGGCATTTCTATCCCTCAGTACCAATCTTTTGATGATTGCGGAATCCACTGAGAGCTAAGAAGACCACGTCGATTGCGTCGATGTTCTAGGCGGTGGATCAAAATCTAAGCTTGCCAAGAAAGTTGTTCCACAAAAAGTTTGATAGGCTAACAATTTTGCAGGATGTCAAACCAAAAATAATGGCAAAGCTGTAACCTCTTGGACCATTCGTAGAGCAGTTACCCACTAGCCAAAAGAGCACGCATTTGGGCTCGTCAGTGACTGGACAACACCGAATTCGTACCGTCGCCACCTGCCAGTAATGACAACAAGGAAAAGGCGGGGTTGTAGCGAGTGATTACGTAGGCGATACATTTGCTGAGAAACTTATCCGCTGTTTTATGGTCACAATTAATTCAACCGCTCCCTTGCAGAAAGAAAAACTGATCTTTAAGGGGGTGGGGAGGGGGACGGTACATTCGTGGGATTCGACTGCGCGCGGCAAATTACTCAGCGAAGTTCATAGATGTTGTTTGTGATGATTATTGTCTTGTGCCACACGAGGTTTTTAGGTGGAACAATTTATTCAGTTAAACGGCCTAACGTTTCGACTCAATCGTCGTCTTCAGAGGCCTAAACGTAATTCGAGGTGATTTACACGTCATCCAATAAGCGTCTTGACCCCTATTGCAAACTGAAGATTTACTCGAAACCCGTATTTTGCAAACGACTCACCAAGGTTCCACCGCTCACGCGGAGAAAATCCGCTGTCGCCACAGGCGACTGTCAGTAGCGAATGAGACTTATTGCTGTCTCCCTTACACTTGTGATAAGGGAGATCTCCTTATACTGCTACTGAGTCACAACTCGCAATATATGGCAAAAGATCATTAGTTGTGGATGGACACTCATCTCTACCGTTCATCTTTGGGTTTCTTTGGAAAATCCAGAACGCCTCTAATGCTTTTCTTGCCGAAATTTCCGTCTCCTGCGCTAATATCGTGCACTTAATTTCAAAATTGTTGTTGTTGTGCTCCTCAGTTTTATGTCTACCAAGCGGCGTCATCAAGCTGCCACGCCTCATACCTGCTAGATGTTCCTTAGTTCGTACTGCCAGTTGTCTTCCCGTTTCTCCGATGTATGTTGATCCACATGCCCGGCACTCTATCTGGTAAATTACGCCTATCAGTGCGCAATCACCTGTTTTCCCGTACGGACATATGGTACAATCGTTGGTTATGCACCGTTTATCGTAGAGCCGGTTTCGAACTAACAACTGCTTGATGTTGTTATTAGGGATGTTTACTAATTGGACAACATCTTGCAGTCCAGCTCTGAAAATGCTCCGCTGTATTTCGGTGCTGACTTTATCAGAGATAAAAGGAAGACACAATGGTAATTTTCTATGGCGTGTAGCATTTTTCGTGCTGATATGACATTTTCCACGAACTTGTGACACCGTATAACCGTTCATAGCAGCTATCTCACAAGCTAAACGTCGCGATTCGTGACGTTCAGCTTCGCCCGTGCAGACACTTGTTGCTGTTCTCAACATGTTCATAGAGAAGTTCATAGAGATATTGACGACTTTAACGCCTATTATTGGGACCCAAATCTGAAGCTGAATAGATTAGTAGGATCAGCTGACCATACTGATCTACTCTACTTCTTCAAGCTTGTGTTTGTGCCCTAAGAATAGGAGCCGTTCAAATCGTCACAAATTTCGCCGCGCAATTCGCCAGGCGCAGTTCGAATAGCACGAATTCACCCCCATGGAGACTGGAGGGGCTAGATCATCAACAGGAACACTTGGCCAAGTGGCCAAGACAATGGGTCTGTATTGTTTTGTTCATATATTGTAGGACCGCGCACTTTAGCTCATATATTGTAGGATCATGCACCCAATGCCAGGGGGATTTTTCTCTTACTTTTATCTTGCAAAAGAGTTGCTCTCAAAAGCAAATTCACGTCGTTCTGTTTTGTGTGGGGTCGTCTTTTACGATTACATTGTAAACAGGTTGTCATACACACACATACGTCGCTGCCTTCCGAGCAACTACTAATGGTTTCCCATGAAGATCGTTGCATTTTGACGGCAACTCACGCATCCGATATGAAAACGGTAAAGATTTTATGAAGCAAGAATTTTTTCTTTGTTGTATATCAATGGTGTGTTGCAGATTTTGACATACTTCTACCTCCGTCAATATGAGATTCCTCCATATGATGCATTCGCTCGTGTGGGAAGGACGCTTTGTTTACTGTTTCCACAGGAGGTTATCTTAGGGTTTTTTGAACACTGGGAAGTTGCCATTGCTCGCGATCTCCTCCAAGCAGATGTGAGTTTTTGCTAAGTTGATTCCATAGGGAAATTTGTAAGAGTTGTCTATATATATGGTAAGAGATGAATTAAAAGCTTGAAAAAAATTGAATGCGGAAACTGAGAATGAAAGGAGGGCTCAGGTAGGGCATAATTCTACTTTTTCGATTACGTTGCTACACGGCATTGAATTCCACGTGCAAAAAGAGATGTAAAAAGATAAATCGCTGTGACTCTTCTTTTTTGGCCTTATCAATATGTCTGTTCACCCACAGAACAAGAATCAAAGATTATGAAGCTCCTATGAATAGCTAAGAACAGATGTAATCTGAGTCATTCCAAAGTTCCCTTAGTTATCACGAAGAGGGACGGGTTCTATTTTCACCACAGCTGACTCCCATAGAAAGAGAAAAGTCTCTAGTTCGAATACGACTGAGCGAGAAAGGTTGGGGTCCAGTGTGCTGTTAAAACGTGCGCCCAACAATATTATGCATAAATATGGTAATATTAGTCAATCATTCTTTTTTACTTTTTGCTTCTGCATTCGTTCTATTCATCGCAGAGAAATATTCAACAACTGCTATTCAAAGTCTGCGATATACTGCAGTTGGCACCACCAGAATCGCTAGCTAACAAAGCCACTCAACGAAAAGCGAACAAGCGAGAGACCGTGGGCCCTTTTGTCCGGTGGTATCGACCAAGACTCAGTTGTAACCAAGGGGCATGCGCCGCTCCCGGGGTATGGTGCGTTAGGAACGAAATGGTCGCGTCGAGGTGAGAGGGGCGTCGCGCGCGAAGGAATGCAGCAAGATGCAGCAGTGGGTAAGAAATACAAGAAGAAAAGTACTAATAGTAGAATTATGCATAAAATAATGATCGCATATCGATTGAGCTGTATGAGGAACGCTAGAGCTGTAATGACGGCGAAAGAGTGGTCCGCGACAGCCGCGTGCGGCAAATCGATTACCCAAAATCGTTCCTAACGCTCGTCTCCCCCGCTCCCGGTCGGTCGCTCGCTCGCGGGCCAAATCGCGGACTATGATAGCAGCCAAACCCTGCTCCTAGAATGTAATTTTTAAATCGAATTTTTTTTTTCGAGTTGGTCATGCCGTCTTTCACAAATCCGTACGAAGCGGGGGAACTGAGGTTTTGGCGGGAAATTCGTAGCTCCTGTTCTCAACGACCTAGAGCGTTTTAATCCGGTAGGGATTCAGTCGGTAGGATAGGAAACACTGACGGCTAAAGGTCGGACCCCAGTTCGCCTACGAGAGGTGGGGTGTGAGCAACATTTTGCGTTTAAAGGAGAACTTTTAGCTTCTGTTCCGTGAAACCTAAGGTGTTGAAATTCGGTAGGGCACACGAAGCAGGATGGGAGCAGCAATAGGAGATGACACGACTTGACTCTGCCTATAGGAGGCGGGACATGGATGAAAACTACTGATTTCGACCTGTGACGTCTAAAGACGAACGAATATAAGCGGCAGGTTTAGGGCACCGATAGTAGGGGATACAGGGTGCGCCATAAACATGGTAACAAAATGAGTGTCGCATCAACAATATGACGCACGGTCATTTCATATAACCGGCCCCGATTGAATCGCAAACCCTAAGGTGTAGATGTCTTGGTGGCTGTCTGTGGCGTATGTCTAAGGGATTGAGAAACGGAACTTCGCTCTCTTTTCATATAAGAATGACTTTAATCGGCAGTTGCGCCCTTTCTGGCAACCTACTCTAACCCTTACTTGCTAACTTGTCCCACACTACATCCCACACCTACTGCCACACGGAACGAGGAAATAATGAAGTCATTTTTGCAGTTGAGGACGACTCAGCGGCTAATCCTTTGCAAAGTGCCACTACTTGACTGGTAGTGTTTATTGTTGCCAATTGTTGTTGTGTTTATTGTTGCTTAGTCCCATCAGCAAGAGAAGTCACTCTGTGGGATAGAGGCGGGAAAGTAAAACGGCAGGTGCAAAACCTTGTTTGAACCCCTCACATGATAGCCTATCTGATTCGTCAAAGCCAGCGCTGAGGCCTGTGCAACGTGCTTCACAGAAATCAGTCTAGTGATAGTAAGAATCGTAAGAAGCACTCAAATTCTCATACGTATACAACGGAGGTTTGGTTGAGGAGGAATAGAGTTGTGACTCCGGATTTTCAGAAACACAACACATGCGCAACATTACGTTCATGTGCACAACATCTAATATCAATCTTCTCAGCTCCTTATGGCGCGATGCCAGTTGCGAAAAGAATTGCCGTTGCTGTGATGGCTGACACCGTGAGATATTGGACCCTGTAAATGTCGGAATTTTGTTCAGACGAAAGAGACAGAGATAGCTTTCCAGTGGCAAATGGCTGAAGCTCACGGTGTAAATGTTGAGGAACAAATCAAAAATATGCGTGACCTCCCCATGGGATTCATGGATAAGGTTCTCTCCGCCTCCTTACATTATGGCTTCAGTTAACTTCATGCGATTCTTCGGATTCTTTCGTTCAGATTTTATACAGCGTCGAAAAATTCCGTACTGTCGTTTCTGGAGTTCGCAAGAGGAGCGTATAAGAAACATAGCATTTAGAGCATTGGTCATCAATTGTCATTTTCGATAAACTGTTCGTTTCATTAGGAAGGTCCAGAAAATCACAAATTGACAGTATCCTCCAGCTACAAAGAAAACAACAAATCAGCTCCCTGGCCCTGAAACAACAGGCCCTGATGGCGGCAGTGGGCTGCAGAGCTACTCTCGCAGTGGCGATTAAGAGCAATCTATGGAAGTTCATGTAGTGTAATATACAGGGCAGCACATTTGTATCCACATGGACATGGATCTTGAAGCGCTCGAGAATCGCAATGTTCTCGATTAGACTCCAACTTGTCCGATAAATTGTGCAGCGCCGTATTCATGGGATCTGAATAGTGATCAGGGGTATGGTGTTGACTCAAGAATATTCTAGACAAAGAAACAGGCAGGGCAGTGAACGGTAAACATTCATAAGACAGGTGGAGTAATGAAACGCCTTCTGGCATTGTGGACAGGACCACAATCTTCCTTGACGGCAGCTTTTCTTGTTACGGAATCCCAATAATTCCTTTTTTCAAAGGGTCTAGAACACTGTTTGCGACGACTTTTGCAGGATGAACAGGGGCGATATTGTTACTGTGGCGATTTGACAAAGTAATCAAAGATGTCAAGTAATCGAGTACCAAAAAGGCAAGTTTTGACCTTTATTTTGTCTATTTGTGTGAAGCATAACAAATAGACAAAATAAATGCAAATGTTTGCTCATGCATTGTTTATAAACCATAAGTGAGGGACAGCGGGTGCGACGAATCAAGAGAGCGAGGTGTTCGTGCTAAGCTTGGACTGGACTAAGTGGATTTAATCGGAGCAGGGATTCACCTCAAGCAAGGCAACGTTGTCAACTGGAATCACCTGGCGTCAGTGGTGATTCTGTGGAAAGCGACAACATCGATGAATAATAAAAAGGCTCGTGAACATCTTCGCGATAGTGCCAGGAAAGCAGAGAATTTTAAAGATTAGGATCTTAAAGAGCAGCAGTTTTGGCAGAAGATACCGAGGCCGGGAAGAGCATTCGCAAAGCCCGAGGGAGCTTCGCCAATCACAAGACCAAGATGTCTACCTTCGTCGTCCTGACGGAACAGATAATGCATCTCGAAGGGCAATGAAAAAGGTCAATTACGACTTCTACGCTGATCTCTTTGGAAGCCGCGTCTACCTACCCAACGATCATCCTAAGCAAGACGGATATGTCTTCCCTCCAGATTTTCCTTCCGAAAACTAACATGCCATCACGTCGATGAAGAACTGCTCTCTCAAACCAGAACATCAGTCATCGCTCCAGTCACTGTCAAAACCCTGGCTCGGCTGTTCACGCGGTAACTAGCAAGACTGGCTGCTGTACAAGAAGGGAGATCGATATTGGCAATTATCGCCTAATCTGGCTGCTGTCTGTGATAGACAAACTATTCACACGCGTTATTCTGAACAGGATCGGCAGAACATTAGATGAAGGACAACCATTAGGGCAAGCAGGGCTCGGAGGGGGTGCAGTACAATCGATCACATCCCTACTGTTGCGAGACTCAGTTAGGTGTCGCGAGGTTACAAAATGTCGTGATATACTACGTTCATCGATTAGTGGAAAGCTTTTGATACCGTCAAGACAGAAGCGGTAACCGAATCCCTAGGCGACCAGAGTGAAAGTGAGTGGTTCTCTGACTCAACCTAATGTGTCACGCGGGTTTTTGCCGTTCTTGCCAATTGTCGTCCAAACTCAAACTGGTAACTTACAGGTAACTAACGGGTAACTGAACTTTGATATGTATGAGCAGCAGTAAAACCAATGCTCTGCAGTGAAAAACCACACGCCACGGAAAAGGGAAGTACCACTTTCTCACGGAGACAAGACGAAAGGAAAAAATCCTTGAGAAACAGATTGGAACCTGATGTTCTTTCATGCCGAATGGAGCGAACGTCCCTGGATGCTTAAGCTACATTTAGATAGGCCAAGAAGTCAGTGTGATGAACGACCTAGCGACAGAGCTGAGCAGAAAGAGACAAGCGGCAGAAGACTGAGGGAATAGTGAAGAAGACAAAGGACATCCGGCTTCGCACTTACCTCTTCGTCCTCACCTAACTGGCGTCCTTCCTTCTTTGACATCCATCCCAGAGACTTGGACTCTATATGAGCTTACAGTTAGCTCAAACGAACACTAGGATGGCTGCCAAGGTGCTGGACAAACTCATTTATTAAGGGCCTTGACCAGGAAATGTTTTGTCCCGTGTACCTCGAGCGAGTACGGTTCACAGGACTACTCTGTCTCACGACATGGACGAATGGAGACGTTACTGACGCCCGCTCAAGGAAATCGATGGTCAACGAAACGACAGGTTATAGAGGTGATATTATATTACCTTTAGGGTCGCCCGGCTTATGTCGGGCCTTATTCCTTACTTTTACAATGTAGTTGAAAAATGTTGTACTTGAGGGAGGGGGGGGGGGGCTGCTCATCGTTTTCACTCCACACTGACTGCACACTGAGGTTTTGAGTGCAGCAGAGACAAATGGATAGCTGACCTTACCTGTGCTTCGGGAGGCTTCATGCAATCGAAGCCCGAGAAGGTGAGAAGCGCCGTAATGGAGTGATTACCTCGCGCAAAAAGCTAGGATGACTTGAATATTCAATCGACTCACCTGGTTGTATACCTGGAAGAACAAAAAACATATAATTTGTTCACCTACCTACCAGTAAACCAGTCTTTAAAAAAAACAAGGCCGTTCAGATGTACCAGCGCATTTTTGACCTCAAAGAAGAGAACGACATCTCCTCCAAAAAGCTATGGGGATATGAGTCATTCGGTCGCCTTTTGGTGAGAGTGTAGGGAGCTGTCAGGAGCTTCGCACTCTCAGTTTGGAGTATAAGTGTACTCCTATTCGGTCGGGAAATCTGCTACTGGATTACCAGTCAAAATGTTCCGGTTATGTGAGGAAGGGAAGTATACGATCAACGTGGGCATAAACGCCTTCTGCGAGCGTTTAGGACAAGATTTAAGAGGAAACAAAATGAGTTTTTGCATCAAGAAAACTTCATGCCATCCAGACTCAGACCCTACAAGGTCACGTCGGGAAAAATCTCAGAAACCATTTTTATCGTGAACTGTGCCTTCAGCGCAGCGGAATATCCGCGCTTTTGTGCTATGGGATGAGGCCTCAAGGATAATGGGAAGACAAGTGTAAATGGCAAAAATAGAAGGAAAAGAGAGAGGTCCATTTTGCCCTCTTATGGTAAACTAACACACCTGTATTATATACTCAAATACTTCTAGTGGAAAACAGTTTAGACAGAACTCGTATGTGTAGCTGCCTTTTGTTCCTAGTTGTTCCTCTAAAAAACAACATTTTCTTATCTGAATGGAGTGTTTGGCAGGGAAGCAGAACGCTAAGTGAATTGTTGATGTAATGAGACTGTTATATATGTAATACACATAATATATAAACATAGAATAGGATTCGGTGAAAGTCGGGTGTTATTCCATTTATCTTAAATTCAACAATAAATCCTACTTATATAATCGGCTAAGTGTGTCTGTTGGTGTGTTTGTGTGTTTGTGTGTGTGTGTGTGTGTATGTGTGTGTGTCTGACCGGAAATTCATAACTCCTGTCCCCGTGGACCGAAAGCATTCAAACTTGGTAGGAGTACAGGCGGCAGGATGGGAACACTTTTAGTGGGTGGCGGGACCGGACTCCGCCCAAAGGGGGCGGGGTTTGTGAGAAATAAATGTTCGAGCAAAAATTCATAACTCATGTCCCCGTGATCCTAGAGCACTCAAACTCGGTAGGAATACGGGCGGCAGAATAGGAACACTAATGGTGGATGGCAGGACAAGGCTCCGCCCACAATGGGCGGGGTTTGTGCAAAAATTCACAACTCCTGTCCCCGTGATCCTAGAGCGTTCAAATTTGGTAGGAGTTGTGGGAACAGGATAAGTACACTCACTATTGATGTGAGAAGAGACTCCTCCCACAATGGGCGGGGTTTGTGCAAAAATTCATAACTCCTGTCCCCGTGATCCTAGAGCGTTCAAATTTGGTATGAGTTGTGGGAACAGGATAAGAACACTCACTATTGATGTAAGAAGAGACTCCTCCCACAATGGGCAGGGTTTGTGCAAAAATTCACAACTCCTGTCCCCGTGATCCTAGAACTTTCAAATTTGGTAGGAGTACGGGCGGCAGGATAGGAACACTAATAGTGGATGGCAGGACCAGACTCCGCTCACAATGGGCGCAGTACCCGATAAAATTGTCAATTCGGCCCTAGAGCGTTCAAAGTATTCCAATTGCACGAAAATTTCACGGAGGTATGTTTCCTTAGCCAAGCTGTCCCCTTTTTTATACGCCGATCGAATAATCGCTTTTGTGGTATTATGCGATGTTCTTACCGGACACAGCGAAGATGGCTTACAGAAAAAATCGCTCCTAATTCGGAGCCGATGCTGAGTGCGTAGAGCTTTCAAGGAAAATGAGAATCCGAAGAGTTATTTATGCATAGCAAATTTCTAACAGGAAGGAGGATTTTCAAAATGAAGAGCAACCGATTGACACTTTTAATCGTAGGCGTTAGCGTGGGCATATGTTGCACGCATTGGCGTGCGTAGCCCAACTGGTAATTCGATATATCAAAACTCTCAGAGAATAGCATAACATTCTATACACATTCAGGTTCGATTGAATGAGATTGCTCGCAGCGCAATAAGAACTAGTGAATAAATTAGAACATTTCATGTCACTTGGTATTCACACAATAAAACGATGAAACTCGACTAAAAAGATCGAGAATAACACGCATGATAGTTGGACTCTACTACGGCCACACATACATTTATGAGTTCTCTTCTATCAGCTTGAGATCCAAAGCGCTAAGTACTGTGCAATCAGTAGGAGTGGGAATGAAAAAAGAGATGTTCGATTTATTGATGATGATCGCCTCGAGTGGCCAGATAGGCAGTATCTTCTTTCTGAGCAGAGGCATTCCCTCATGTCAAGATGATCATGGAGTCTAAAAATATCCTAATTGGTAACAGAAGCAATCGCACCACCAAAAACGTCGAATCTCAATAAGGTAAAGGTGATACAGAGCAGTCGCAGTCAGCAAAGACTGTCCGAAACTCGATGATTCCTGAGTAATCAGATCATACAACACCGATTCGAAGTATTCTTATCTCGCGCAAAATTACAAGAAGATTACTAGGTTCACCAAGGGGCCAAAATTTGCATTACAGGAGTGCCATGAATACGGTAACAAAGTAATTGTTTTGCAGAAACCACAATACATATTGATATATGGTGAGTTTGTGTGAACTATCAACTACGCGTCGCATCAACAAAATGAATGTACCATCATCTGATGTGAACGTTCCCTCTAGTAAATATATATCAAAGAAACTTTGGCAACACATCGACGACGCAGAATTTCTTACGAAACTCCAGTCCTGGCTTTTTTCAGCGATTTCTTAGAAGCAGCGGCAGTTGTGTGTTCAAGAGCGCAGGCTCCCTCTTCAGTACACATTACCCATGGACCTCTCGGGTTGCGGGCCGGAAAGTTCGTAGACCATTTGGAGGCAGGGATGACATGACGAGCATCTCCTCAGCACCAATCCTAACCTCTTTCCAATCGCGAGCAGGTCGCTCGTCAAGAGGCTTGCAACGCTTTTGAAAACTATCTGGATACAATTGTCTTGACTCGTGGAAGGATTTACTCATCGAAGTATAACACACATTCAATTCGGCATTCATTTTTCTCGCATTTCGGTGTGACACCTACCAAAATACTGATCATTTACGTGATCATCCCGTATTCGTCGCGGGGTCGTAGTCGAGACAAGGCGACCGTCTTAAGGCTGGTTTTTGACCTGTCCACGCACCGCGATACAAAAGTCTGCCACGCGAAAAACGTCCAAAAACGCGCAAAAGCCGAACGGCTGCTTAATGACTGCGAAGCTTTACCATTTTTCAAAAGTGGTCAAAACTGGCGAATTGAGAGAGCACCAAAGCAGATATGTGAGGTACGGGAGACCGTTAACATATGAGAAGATTGAGATTTGATTCCCCCCCCCTAATTGAAGAAATTGAGGACTTCCGTAAAGTTGATAGGATATTTATGCTGCATCCTGTATATCGCTCTTTTTCCTTGCTAAGTTCCTTTCATGTTGATTTTATCGCGTGCTACGACCACTTGACGCTTTCAATAGCATCCTTCTAAACTAAGACACGCCATACCGGTTTTTTGCATCTATCAGAACCCATATTCATGGGAAGACTTTGTCAACTTACGACTCATGTGGTGCACGCAATGTTAAGAACAATGTCACTTAATACGTGACAGCTTCCGATCTCAACCTCTGCGTATACACTGGGCAACAAGAAATCAACACCTAAGAACGGTTGTATTAGCCTCGTGGCAAAAGCAGATGTTCACAACCTCTGCCTGCTTCTGTGGAGGCAAAGCGGAATGAACAGCTTCGTGATATTGTCATTAAACCTACGAGTCCACTATCAGCAATGTTGTACTTGCAGAGACCGAGACAAGTACGCACGATTGTACGCACTCTTGAACCACAAGCACCTCTGACCTTAGTAGCCATCAGCGAGAACACAAGAAATAGCGGTGAAAGAGTGGGTGGTTGCACATAGCAAGCGCAACACCTTATCTACTTTCTTCAGGCATTTCAGCGCCAGAGAATGCAGGGTAAGCTATAGGCTGCTTTCATAGTCCGCCGGCTTGCCGGCGTGCCAGCCGAGGCAGTGCTAGGGGGGGGGGAGGCAGACGGTCGGTCGACGCGGTCGATTCGCGCCCAAGCCCTTTCTAAGGGCTGAAAACAAAGAAAAACAAGATCAAAGACCTTTTGCACAAGCCTCTGGTTGTTTAATTTTTGATCTTGTTTTTCTTAGAATTCAGCCCTCCGAGGGGAGTTGGGCGCGACGCGCCTGCGTCACGACCGCGTCACGACCGTCCGTCTGCATCCCTCCTCCCCGGGGGTGGGACGTTAGTCTCGAATGACATTACTTCGCGCCGAGGTGCGAAGTGACCTCAATCGTGACTAACCTCTTCTTAATTACGCGCCTCCCCTTGATCGTGACTAACCTCAACTTACTTATGAGAGTGACGGTAATGATGAAAATAGTGAGAAAATGAAATTTCAAGAAAAGTACTTTTTTAACCTGAAACTTCCATGGTCTTCGGTTTTAAAAGTTTCATTACCATGCAAGATGGTAGAAATTTCAACGAAAAATTCCAATAAAATCTTAAGAAGCCTAGTTTTTCTAATAAGAAGTATCTTAAAAATAATAATTAAACAGCAGCTCAGATGGTCTTGCTCGTTACGAATTTTGACATCTTTATGCAAAACCCTTCAATTTGGATGCGATTTGCTCCTCTCTGATGAACTTCGTCGAACCTGAGGAAACGTTGATGAGTTACATACTGTAGAAACGAGAGTAAGATCTCTTAAAAATATCAACCTTTCCATTTCTTCGTATATTAAGTTTTTCCGGGCGGAGGTGGAGTAGTGGCAAGTGGCGCCCTATATCACACGCACGGTCAGGGGTTCAACCCGTCTACGCCAACCAAGCCTTCCATCCCTCCGGGGTCGGCGAATTGAACCAGACTCGTCTGGGAGTATAAAAGCACTGACTTGTACATTTGCTGGCCACCGCAAGTCATTGTAAAGGCCACATACGCACTCATTACATTCATTACGCCACTACAATTCTGAATGGAAGTCAAGTGCGGGGGCGCATCACTCAGACGGAATTGACCAACGCCAAAAACTTTATCCTTTCTTATTACCTCTTTCCGCTGTTGATGATTCCTTTTCTACACATTCTATTATACAAATTCCGTTTGCTCACTATTCTAATTTTTTCATTGCCATCACTCTCATAAGTAAGTTGATGTTAGTCACGATCAAGAGGAGGTCCGTAATTAAGATGAGGTTAGTCATTAATGAGGTCACTTAGCACCTCGGCCCAAAGTAATGTCATTCGAGACTAACGTCGCACACCCCTCCTCCCCCTAGCACTACCTCGGCTGGCACGCCGGCGGACTATGAAAGAAGCCATACTGCTCAGAAATGGTGAATGTTAAGGTTTCAAAGGAACATGTAATCGACATTAATCGATTCAGCCCTTCGGAAGTGTCCTACAATTGATTACCACTGAGAGTGGAGTTCAAAATGCTAATATGGCTTATTGATGCTACTACTACTATAACTAGGTATATGGCAATGTCTCACGATGACCAACCAACGTATAATTCAATGCATTCATCTACCCAGACGAGCCTGTCCAAATATTCGACCCGAACCGATAGGAGGCTTGGACAGTTAGGAGACAATCGACAGGGGCTTCGATTTCCACACAATTCGTGTGTGATAGTGCGCCACCTGCTACCATGCCGTATTCCCCCTTTCCTCTGTGAATGTACAAGCATGCAAAAAATTGGAGCGATGTTGCATGCCTCAGGTTAGAAAGAAAGCATTAAAAGCGTCAAGAAGTCGTAGAACGCGATAAAATCAATATGAAAGGAATTTCAAGGCTACAAGGAAAAATTCAGTACAATGCAAAATTCTTGCTACCCACAAAACCCTTTACTAATCTCTCGCGTATGCAGCGTTACCTCTACTATTGCCCTAAGCACCCTTCAGGAACCTGGTACATCTATGCAATTCAAATCAACATATGTTAAGTCTCATCTAAAACCACTCTCATAACTTCATTCAGAGAATCGTTCGGCAAATTTGGAAAACGATATGAAACCAGCATCCAGAAAGATTTCAGTATTAGCGCTCCATTATCTGTATACCTGTCGACAGTCGAGATGCTCTTTTTTAATTGTATTGAAATGTATAAATTACTCACGTCGAGCAGCTATGGGCTCCATGCTTTGCAAGGAAGTTGGTGTCTATTGCTCCGAAGTTTTCTGCACACCCTCGCATCACGAATGAAACTCCTTAAGGTAAAATTAGGATTCACTAGAACGAACGATGGATAAGAAAGTAAATAGTAAGAAGATAAGAAGCTAAAAAATCTCTAAACAAATCACAGTAAAAACACGATGAGAGTGAGAACCTGCGATTTATCAGAGTATACTACAACAGTTGACTCATGACGAACAATTTCTATAGATGGACCTTTCACCGTTCTTGACGGTACACGACTATTACGCCAACATCAGTTAAGCCTTTGACGGCAGTGGCACCCACCGATGGGTGACTGGCACATGGGACATTGACACCCAATTTTGGAAGCCACCATACTTTCTTCTTTTTTACCAATTACTCAGTTCAGCAAGCCAGAGGAAGAATTTTCTCCTGAGACAGTGCCACCCACCGGTGGGTGCCAGTCGTTTGAAAACTGCTTTACAACTGCATCTCACAATACCTGGGTGAATTTTTGCGAAGACGCGAAGCGAGATAGCAAACATAAATTAAGTGGCGCATCTATAACAAGCGGGCGTTTTTCTTATCTAAAACTAAAAGCAACGACGGCGCTAACTGGCTAAATTATCTCAAGTCGCAATGCTAACTTTTAAAGAAGTCACTTATACACAGTAGAAAGGTTTGATCAAACCGAATGCAGTGCACTTTGAGATGTATGGCGAGGAACGAACTTGAGCATACGAAAACCATCCAAAACTTTAATTATTTGACCCACACAGGGAGAGGACAGGATAAGGGTTCTACTCCATTGACGGATTAAAAGATGTCTAGCCGATTTGTGACGAGGCTATGTGAGGTGACTTTAGGCGACGGATAGGGGAGTAAATCGCCGGTCCCCGTTTCGGTACTTGCGGATCCGCCAGTTGGGCTCCTTGTCTCGTTGCCTTTTTTCTCAGTGTGTGGGCTTTTGTTCGCCAAATCAAGGAGTTTCCCTTACTGCGCTGTCCATTCCGGTCAACATTCCATCTCTAGTAAACGAAGATCCTCTAAGCTCGAATATGTTAAGTCGATCTTGCCCGAAGTCCCAGCCATCTCAAAGTTGACCCGATTTTTTTAAAGTAGTACCGAGTTTAGGGACAGATAGACAATTGAAAACGAGTTCTTCATATATAATAAGTAGTGATGATGATTTCATAGGTAATGACTGATGATAATAACTTCATATAAAGAACGATTTCGGGATGTAAGGTCGTCTGCTACTTCAAAGTCATGAGTCAAACAACAACCGTACGGACATGTTTTCTCGTCGAACATAATTACCTTGATTGTGGTCGACGAGGGAAATTGTAGTGCAGTAAGGATGACGACACGTCTGCTTATGTAATCGAGAAAAATTTTTCGCGTTGGTGCATTCATCGGTCGCCACTTCTGAAACGAAAAAGTCCTGAAGTAACATACAGGTAATCCTCTGTTTGCCACTATTTTCCAAAGGGCCCTACGGTGTATTCGCCTTCGATCATCACTCAACAGTGGATTTCCCTTGTTCCATCAATCGGGAATTGATTAATGTTCAAATGTATTATACCACCCACCTAGAGGATAAGAAGTTCGTCGTAAACGCAGAAACTGTCGAATCGTCTTCCTCATATCACTGGACATATGCTTGAGAGGCGACACACAATGAAAGCACCAATGTTCAAATTCTGAGAGAGAGAAGGATTTATAAAGGAAACTTCACACACACACACATCCAGTTTTCCGAAAGAAATTTGAACCCTTTTAACATGGATTGCACACAATACTCACCCTTCTCAGGCTCATTATTCGGAATTGATTTTGGAACCGGAACACTCTGAGGCTCCCTTCCTTCATTGTGCTTATCCGTGATGACCTCAGTTACTCGCTTTTGAGAAAGCATTTCCTGCTCGAACGCTCTTCGATCGTTATTGATAATCTGAAATGGATCGTGAATGATTCCTGTTCTCTCATTCAATATGAGCTAATCGTCATGGTGCGCCTGCTCCGGCATTCGGTCAGGACAGCCCCTAATAATCAGGTCTCAGGGTGCCGAAGACTTCAAAAAGGGTCGGGTCCTTTCTCTTTACCATTGCCCTTTTTCCATTATGGTCTGCTGTTAGATAAATAGGTCTTTTTTTGTCAAGAAAAGAATCAAATTATTCAGAACTCCTTCATAAAGGACATTATCGGAAAGATGCTGCTGAGGACCAAAAAATTTTCCGAGAGTACGATCTGAACTCTTCGGGACACCTGTTTACAAATGGAAGAGTATCATGACGAGAGAAGGTTCTTGATTCCAACACTCAGTGCGACTGGCATAGAATCCACCCGATCGCGATATAATGAACGCGCGTATATACTTAATGAGAGGGCAGCCTGCACTTTGATACGCATCACAGTTGCTGTTCCTAAGTTCTTGAAGAAAGCCCGAAGTCTCCGAGAAACTCAGCTTGCCGCTGTTCATTGGGGCCCGAAGCGTCTTGGAAGAACACTCAAGTGGAATAGTTAAATACTTAATCGTTTTAAAGGTCGGTGATCTATTTGTAGAGGCTCATGTCAACAATATCTTTACAAATGTCCTCACTTCAAGGATAACCCTAGCACTCTGTTAGCGCAATTATGCTTGGGCGCTAGTATTTTGTGCAATGGCTTTGAATTTCCTCAATGGATAATTCATATAGCAGTGCTAGACCGGATTCCATCGCACTGATAAGATTGAAGTAGGAGGATACAACAGAACTGAGGGTTCCCTCTGAAGGCAGACCGACAGGCAAAACCGATAGACCAGATGAGCAGTTTATATGAGAGGAAGTTTTCATAGTTGAAAAATCTGCCGCCACATTTTCGCCTTTGAGTGGGTTCAAGACGAGTCAGAGAAACTTGAGATAAGTGAGCTGCGTATGAGGGAATTGCCAGATTAATGACAGTCTGCCGCTAAAAATACTTTCGAAAATTATTTCGATTCTTCGCCCTTGATGAATACCCTTCCAGTTCACTAGACATTGATCTGCTTGATTTCTCTGTCTGGAGTACCTCGAGTTTAGAGTGTGCTCAAAACCACATTATGAGCTCACTTTCTTGAAGACTATGCTATGAGAAAGCATGAGATAAGTTGGACAAGGAAACACCTCCTCGCAACAGCCAACACGTTTCTGTAGCATCTTCGTCTCTGCGCCAAGGAAAATGGAGACTGCTTGGAAAGAAGGGAGAAGGAAAGTGTTTTCTTCGTTTAGTCTTCTCTAGAGAATAATTCAGCGGTAAACGTTTTCTGTTTGACCTATAACCGATTTTTTGCGCAGCATTAATTTTGTTTCCGTAATTTGCCCACACCGTACTGTAGACTTCTTTTCGATTTATGGATACCAGAGCAATAAAAATTTTCTAGTAAACTGGAAAAATGGGAACGAAGTACCATTCGTTTCAGTAGGTCACGAGGACGCATTCTTTTTGAGAAATATCATAGAAAACCTTAAAGTTGAGCGTATCAACATAGCACATGTGATTCTAGCGGAGCTCCGCTCACAAGGACATGCGCAGGATTTGGTTCCATGAGCAAAACATCCTAATTTGGTTTCATACAGCCAGCCCAGACGCCAGGAGAAAATGAGGAAAGGATAGGGATAGGTCAACAAATAAAATAAGGAGACATACTCAACTCGGGGGCGGGCCGCCCACCGTGAGGATGTCCCGCCCCTGATCGCTAGTATGTCTCCTTATTTTATTTGTTGATCTATCCCTCTTCTTTCCCATTTTCCCGGCGTCTAGGCTGTATAAGACCAAATCAAGAACTTGAACTTTCAACATGGTGTTTTGTTGCCTGCTGTTGAATAATACCAAGTAGGAAGTTGACCGTGCCCGGATGGCACAAATATTGTTCGGGTCCCGCCCGAGGCCGAATTTTTGTACATAGCTCGCGGACTTTTTGGTACTTTTTACATTAATTCCTAATTCTATCCAACAAAGGCATGTGGGCCAGAAAAAATATAGGTATTGAGAAAGGCCTTAGACGTGCTCGCCATGCGTAAACCTAGCTAAGCTCTGCCCACGATGGGCGGGGCGTGAACTCAAATGATATGTTCTCTTAATAAATAAATGAATGTATATGATCAAAAACGTTCTAGAAAGTGAAAAAAGTAGTCGAAGCTGAAATAGGGATGTGGTCGAATCCTCGAAATAGGCGCATTTGAACCGAGGTGAACGAGGCTAGAGTTGAAAATTCATAACTCTGTTTAAAAGCGTTCTAGTATGCGAAAAAATTGTCCTGCAAAATCCACTGATTGAAAGGGGTTTGCACATGGGTGGGCGGAGCTAAAATCAAAAATTCACAACTCTGGCCAAGGACGTTCGTGACGTTCCAAAATCGTCCATCATATGAAGTCCTCATCATTAATTACTATGTACGAGACCATCATCATCACTTAATGTAGAATGAATTCGGTTCTGTCTATCCGTCTATCTGTTCTGGAACTTGGAATTACCTGAAGGAGCACCTGGAGAGGTTGAGTCAAATTTGGGATGGGTGGAGTCTCGGGCAAGACCAACAGAGCACATATGAGCTCATAGGAATCACGCTTCCATAGGCCGAAATAGGCCCAGAAGTGAGCAGTTTAATACGAAACGGATAGGAATAGGTCAACGGAACGGGCGGAGGCTCATCTCCCGTGAGCGCAGCGTTCTCAAACTTCTTGCATAAACCAATAACCCACCACATCCTAGACTCAGTTTTTACTGTGGTTATAGCCCAGCTGCTTACATATAACATATAACATGGAGGTGGTAATTTTGCAAAACAACAACTGAGTTTACATTTTTAATTTCCCACCAACCAGCCGTCAAAACAAACGATGCACCTCCCCTTGCCGACAAAGAGGAAAACGCAATGAGGTCCGTTTCTGATCCTTTGTTATAGAATTCATGGTGTACTGCATAATGCATTTTAAGGATAGGATGCTCCACCGATTGCAGTATGCAGTACATCATGGTCGGATGCTCACATTAAATTGTATAGCAGATATTTTGAGAATGCCGATTCCTACAATCATTTTCAACGGATTTGAGGAGCTTTGAAGTCCCGTCCTAAGATGGATTCAAAAATGTGCGCAGAACTCAGCAAATATTGTTTTTTATGAATTCTAATGGCCCCCACTTGGACTTGCCTTAAGTGCTTCAATATTTGATTCAGATAGTGCCGTACGTTTTTCATGGAGTACTTCCATGATAATTGCAAAGCAACGCCTGTCCTTGAAAGCGTTGAACAAAGAGAAATTATGGACATATTCTTAGCATATAAAACTGAAGATAATATTTGATTTTTTTCTACGCTTATATAAGTTAAAAAGCACCGCATAGAGTTTTTCATTTGCGAGGGAAATGATTAGCATTTTTTGTTGATTTTCTACCTAAAGTTCTTAAGGTCGATTCATACTTGAGTTTTTCAAGCTAAGTATACTATTGGACTTAACTCTTCGATCTCTCAGAGATCGAGACCATACTCGAAATCAAGGAAACTTTTAGAAAGGGTTGAATTCGAGGCACATCACCGAGCTTCAAAGGGCACTTCGTCTTAATCTAAGTATATAGCTGATAAGTTAATAAATCAGTCATGGATTTTAATCCGTGCTCTACAAGGAAATTGTCGCCGTCATTATCCGAGACAAGGGCTTTCTCTGTTATGTGACCCATAATATCAGTATACAGAGAAACTCAAGTAGAGTTACCACTGTTGTATACTCACTTAACCTAATAACACGTTGCAATGATAACTGAGCCAACTTATTCCCGAAATTCCAAACCCACTGGTAAGAAATACCGGCACCCGGTCGCCGTCGTTCGGTGGCTGATTTCCCACGCTCACATGTACCCCCCACGCTGATCGCCTGAATGAACACTGCCATCCAGGACTCTAGAGATCGGTCAGCGAATATCGTGAGGTTGAAATGGACACAAAACAAGGTTGTCATTGAGGGAGGATTCAAGGGTCATTATATATTACTGTAGGTTTCAAGTCTTGAACAGTACAAATTTACTCACTTCCAATGAGTTTATTGAGGGCCGCACAACAGGGGAAGCACTTATCTTGGATCTTGTCGGCCACATGATTCCTGCAGAGCATTGACTGTAGTCTGGATCGTTTATCGACTCCATGGTTACCTTCTCAAACTATTAAGGGCCGAATAGCCTCAAAACTCGTAATAATGCCTCGGATTCCAGCATTTCCAAAGAAGGGCTTTCAAATATTTAAAATCGCCCTGCACAGCCTAAAGGGCTCATTGTAATGGTATGCTCAGCTCGGAAGAAATTCAGTTCTGAACAGACTCATAGCAAAAAAAACAAAACTACACGGCTACCGTAACTGAGATGTGAATGTGATTTTTTTTGGATTATTTGCAGCCATAATTTCTTTATTGTTAGATGCTAGTAATAGTCGAAGCACGCTGAAGAAGAGGACTGGCCATCATTTGCGATCTCCACAACAACGGTAGAACTTTCAAAGGTTCTAGAATGGTTGCTCACGTAGGGTTTTTCTACCCACTTTGCGCACTTCCATATCCCTCACTTCACTGTGATTTCAAGTAGTACCACCCTTTATCTGCATCGGTATTTTGAGGATGATTACACATTCCCGGAAGCAAAAGACTCGTCAGTTCAGGGCATTAATTATTAATAAGGGTGCATTCGCAACAATCACATCAAACCCACCACAATGATTATCACGATCATTCGATTACGATAGTAGGACATTAAAATGCCGGGCAACAGACTTGTGGCCGTTTTCATGTACGTATGCCACTTTTACCGACAATGATAACTTTTCCATCACACGGTAATGCGTACGATGGAAACAAACCAGGAATTGAACCTGTTGTTTTAATGTTCTTCTACTTTGATTGAATAAACGTGAGAATCCTACTGTAGAGCTTTGCCCTAAGTATCCAACAGAGATCAATCCTCGTGGGTAAGTTCATTTTTGATTAGGGTGATAGAGGAATTAAATGGCTGAAACATCAAACCACAACCCAACACATCACAATGATAGAGCATCGACTGCCTAATAATCAAAGAAATGTTCGTAGGAGAGACACTAGGAGGTGTTCAGCCTTGACCACATCCAATATTATATTCCGAAACATTCGTACAATGAACAAACATACCATTGCTATTCGTTGTTTTTCATCCTCTTCTGTCCAGATGGCAGTGATTTTTCGAGCCGAGATCAGAAACAGCAATAAAAGGTTCGTGAGGCAGACCATTACTTGTTAGAGGTCCAAACAAATGGTGACAGAGTAGGTGGCACCCTCGCCAGCCAACTGATCTAGTTGGTGGTGTAGAAAATGCGCACCGTACGATCGATACACCTCGATCATGTCCGCCTACAAATACGGCCCATTTTCCATTGCCCTTTATAGGCCCTTTTAGGGCATGCCACTGCCTTTCTGTCTTTACTCACTTTCTGATGGAATAACATGGCAAGCAATGATCATGACCTGCTGATTCGTACATTTGATACTTTGGGAGGTTAGAGCGCAATGAATTCTCCTCATCGTACAATCTGCACTCATGAAGGCAATGAATGACCTTCACTAGTGATATAATTGGTTGGTCGAGGTCGGAGCGACACAATGAGTAATGCTTTTAAAAATGGGATTGTAGTGGGATTGTCAACAAAACCCCATGTAGAAAATTAAAGTCCATGACTTGGTTCCGTACAGCCCAGCCGCCGGAGAAAATGGGAAAGGAGAGGGATTGCGGTGATTTGATGACGTGTTATTGAAGTGAGTAGATTACACCTTTGTTTAGTAGGTAAAGTTTTGTCTCCCTCACCAACAGCATGTCTCGACTGGACTTGGTTGCATAGGCCTTCAAGAGCCAAATGGAAATAAAAATCACCCCTCCTAGACATGAGACCCCCTTAGAGTTACTCATTACAGTTCACTGGTAAGAAACGTATCAACAATTATCAGATAGATAGATTCTGCTTTCTAAAGAGCTACTAAATAGCTTCGAAAGACGGCAAATAACGAGGCACCGTTTGCGAGCTGCAAGAGAATCTAATCACCCTCATTCGTTAAGGGTGTTCCTCCACTCTTCTATAATTTGCATGCTGTTGACAATTGTTGACGCTACTTCGGCAAATCGGGCATTAGCTATGTTTACCTCCTTTGTTATTCGATTATTGTCCGAAAACCTAAAATAATTCAGTACAGTATCGTTAAGTGAACAGGCACGCACCATAGTTGTTTGGTGAGAGAAGTCCCTCAATATCTCTTGAACATCGTAAGACCAGGATAAGACAAATAAGATTTCTTTGCTTAAGCATCTCTTATTCGAATTCTGTCGAATCCGAAAAATTCCTTTTCAAAGCACCCCATGTTTCATCAATTCAACATCATTGAAGCACGTCGCACAACTTGCTCTTAGCTGTTCTCTCAGAGACTGGGTGACTATCCACGTGTATTCAGAAAGATAAAGTGCTTCTTCGGTCATTACAAACTTTACACAAATCTGAAGCATCCGAGGTGAAAAGTTCAATTATTATAATAGTGTGTTGCCCACTGCCTTTCCCTACGTAGCTTTCCAAAACACCATGCCCTTACCCGTAACAATCAAAGTAAGCTTTTAAGAGAATCTATTTACATATAAAGTAAAAGTGAAAGATAAAATTTTTTTGGATGCGCCTTCGCACTACGACTTCCATTCAGAATCTAGTGGCGTAATGAATGAGCATGTGACCTATACAATGACTTGTGGTGGCCAGTCGATGTACAAGTCAGTGCTTTTATCCTCCTAGACGAGTCTGGTACCAATTAACCGACTCCAGGGGGATGGAAGGCTATCGATCTGGGATTCGAACCCCTGACCATGCGTGTAAGATAGTGCGCCACTTGCCACTACACCACCTCCACCCTCTATGTACATATGTATATAGTTATTTATTTATTTGTAATCGTCTCACCAACTACTACTGATTCGTTTTACTCGGTTATAATATCCCTTATTAAGCTATTGAAGCAATAACTATATAAATAAATAATACGAATAATAAATAGCGTAATAGGGAAATCAGTTCCTTCTTGCCACAGGTCGCTTAAATGCTGAGATTTCAAGAAGTAAACCTATCATCGGAGCTTCACAAGCCTCTTCCAGAATTAAGGCACACTGTCAGTTTCGAAAGAGACTTGAAGGTCTGAGTTTGAGAAGGCAGCGGTAAGATCTCTAATCGATCCCGGACTACAGCTAACGGTTTGCAGGAACTCTGCGGACGACCCGGTTGCAGATGAGCATTCCTTCCGTCATGTGGCCCCGAATACCAATACACGATATACTGGAAATGACCAGACCTCATTTCCTCACCAAATCAAGATTTCAGTGCAGTGTGCACTAATACCATTCAAGTTATATAGGTCATCCCACAATGAAGGCTTTGTTTTGTTAACAGTCTTTTCTTCGCTGTCGATCTCCCAACTTCTTGACGACGGCGTGCGATTCATGTGATCAACACACGAAAAAGGGCAAAAAGGGGAGGAGTCAAGCGTTTAGCGAAGTGCAGGAGCCATTGTCAAATGGCCCTGATACGATTTGAGGTGTCGTTCGCTGTAATTGCGACGGTCTGTTTCCCTCGTGGCACATTTCGCTCCATACTCTGCGGTGTCTACATGAATATCACGAAGATGTCAATGTACTTGAGAAGAGGACAAAGTTAAAAGTAAAAGCAAAGTTATGTTCCTATAAAAGTAAAAGTAAAATCATGTGCTTCTAGGAAGTAATTAATAAAATTAGATATAAGAAATAATAATGATTAAAAAGATAAATAAAAATTTAAATAAATTATCTGAAGAGTATCATTCGTTCTGGGATTTGGACAGTATCGCATTGTGACCAACATTGCATGAGAATTATTCGTTTTGGTGGAGGAATACTTGATCATTCACCGAAGTACACCACAAGCAATGTGAGGATCAATGTTATTCAGATTCTCAGAGCAACATCTTGGACAGCCCTTTGAGCTTAGTTTGAGTTATTCTACTCAAGTGAGATTTAGCATTGATACAGAAGGATAAAATCAGGGGGCATTGACTAATCCCGTCCGAGGAGTGCACCCCATAACCGGCTTCCATTCGAAATCGTAGTAGAGTGCGTATGTGGCCTATACAATGACTTGCAGTGGCCAGCCGATGTACGAGTCAGTGCTCTTATCCTCCCAGATGTGTCTGGTGCTAATTAATGAAGAATGAAAAGCTTGGTTAGCTGAGGCGAATATCTATCCGGGATTCGAACCGATGACCATGCATGTGTGAAGTGCGCCGCTTGCCATTACACCTCATTCGCACATACACCATTTAACGAGAAACGCGGAGAAGGAAGATCGTGTTTCTCGAGTGAATTGTGGATTCCTTACGACCGATGTTTCATTGCAAGCAAATCTTAACGCAAGAACAACTTCTGACAACGTTAACTTACTCGATTCAATCTGGAAATAAATACGCTCTTTGAACACATTTGAATTTGCTACGCTGTCGGGCGGTACCCTGGAAACGATAACCATTTTAGAAGATGGTACTACGTAGAGGGTCCTGCTGAAACACAGTGGTGCACTCGTGTGGTTATGGGTTCGAATCCCGGATACTATAGGCACGAGGGTGCTACATGTCGGTTACTTCACAAAAGCTTGTCAAGTGGAAATGAACGGATTGGTGAGAGGCTCGAGTAGGTTACTTTTGAAAATTTATACGGCGCAAGGACCACTCTTCCTCCTGTGAAAAAAAAATAAAAGGCCAGCCTTGAGCGAACACATTTGCTTTTGGAAAAAGGTTATGTACGGCAATGAGGGCGAAGGAGTTATGTGCAATAAGATGGTTTACCTGACGCCATCCAGAATGAAGGATGTCTACACTCCCGATTAGATGGTATTCTAATTAAATGTAACAAGTGGACTGGCTACTGATTTTGGCGTAGGAAAAGCAAATAACCCAATTCAATCGCTTATATCTATAAAGCAGTGAATTGGTGTTTCGGTTTGTCGAATTGCCCGTCTGTCCGTCCGCAAAACTTGATGATTACGATAAAGGTAGTGGTATGGAAAATCCAGCTTCATTAGGCACTCCCTCCTCATAGATAAAGCAATAACTTGATGGGTCGGCTAACGGAAAAGAGTGAGCACTGCGCAGTGAAGTGGATGAGGTGGAGCAAAGTGAGGTACAACACTATGATTTCGATCTATAATGCATCGTGTTATATCTGTCTACACAAAATTTGTAGTAGTAATGTAGTTAGGGGGAAGGGGGGGGGGGGGGGGGGGGGAGGAGCTGTGGGTCCTTAACAATGTTCCTCAGACGAGAATATATAATGTTTTCGCCTAGACCTCAGGAGGGAGGGTGCACAGTGGTGGGTTAATCGGTTGGATGTTCAATTCATACCCCATCCCAGCTCTGTGCACTAGGTGATCACCTCACCCACCCGGTACATCTCTCTTCATGAAGCTGAGGTTGAAACTATATTCTCTCAGCGAGAACTGTCTTTAAGCATAAGCAAAGTTGGCTGCATTTTCTTCTCCACACTCTAGCCCTTACCAGGAGAGCGTTTCAGTTTCCGTGGAACTTTTAATAGAGACCTAGATATGTCGATAGGGTTTGGAAAGCTTTAAACAAAATTGGAAATCAAAACTGCTGAATGAAGGTTTGTTCTGCGCCGTTGTCGTTTTCGTTTTCCCGCTTTCCTTCGAATAAAGTTCTCAAACCATATTTGTCACTTATTCAAATTAGCGCTTTGTTTCGGCTATCATTTCAATCAATTGACCATCTATCTATCACCTATCACCGCACTTATTGGAAAAATTCTCCCCAAGTAACTTTTGTAACGCTCTTTTATTTTTAACACTGAAACAGACACACCTCAAGTGAAATCGACCTGGAAAGTAGACAGGGGAGAAAACTCAACATCGATGAAACAACTCAAAGATTGGGTCGAAAAAAAACGTGATTTTTTGGTCTCGAATCGGTTGATTTTTTGTACACGGTCATAGAGAGACAGCATGTATAAGGTCCGCATTTGATGAACAGTATATCTACCTCACTCGTTTCTTGGATTGTTTCATCAATATTGAGTTTTACACGCATATCTGTTTCAGGCTGATTGGCTGCTTCTATAGTCCACGATTTGGCGGGCGACCGATCGCGGACCTCTCCAGCGAGCGACCGAGCGACCAATCGCGCGACTGGTCGCTCGCCAAATCGTGGACTATGAAAGCAACCATTTCTCCTGTGTACATAGCTCTCATATCAACCTCGGAAATGAGGTAGACTCATAGAAGACTCATCTCGCGTGTCAATGTTCCAAGACTTCACTCGGGGTGAGTGTGTTTCGGTGTTGAAAATAAATAAAAGAGCGTTACAGGAATGACATGGATTAAATTATCCCAAGATATACGGTTATGGGTGATAGATAGGTGATCGCAAATGATAGCCGGAACAAAGCGCTAGCTTTAACTAGTAACAATAACAAATGGTAACAAACAAATCGACAACAATAACAAATGGTCCGAGAGCTTTTATTAGAAGAAAAGCACGTTTCGCAAAGTCGAAAACGATAACGGTGAGCAAACTCTCACTGGTTGCCTGGCGATGGGGAACGCTGTCACTGTGCCACGGCAAAACTTCAGACCATTGCGGGCAACTGTGTATACCAATTGCCACTATCTCTCCATGTTTTGAGCATGGGAACTTTGGGCACTCACAATGTTTTTGGCAGATTCATTCAGCAGTTGAAATTTCCAAATTTGTTAATAATCTTCTAAACCCTATCCATATACCTAGGCCTTTGATCAAAGTTCCATGGGAACTTGAAACTCTTCCCTGGTTAGGTTTGGATAAAAGGTCCCACCCCCTAACTATATTCTTTAACTACTGTGTCAAAGGAAAGAAGGAAGCCGGCATAAGCCGAGCGATCTGACAGGTGATATGAAGAAAAGATGAAGCTTCCAGGGCTCATCGATTCTCATTGACGAGCTTGCCACCAATAAAGCAACTTCAAAAGTATAGAAATTTGTTGTTGAGAATACATCCGGAATTTCACCTCGAGGCTGTATGTGTAGCAGCTGTTCCACTTAGGCTTCACCATGCATGCTCTTTCCTTGTTACCCTCATAATCGTAAAAGAAAGGGTTCTATGATAGAAATCCTACTATGTATAACGCGCTAAGTGTGTCTGTTGGTTTGTCTGTGTGTGTGTGTGTGTGTGTGTGTGTGTTTGTGTGTGTGTGTAGTTGTGTGTTTGACCGGAAATTCATAACTGCAGTCCCCATGGACCTAGAGAGTTCAAATTTGGTAGAATTACAGGGGGCAGGATAGGAACACTAATGGTGGGTGGCGTGGGCGAGCTCCGCCCACAGGGGGCGGGGCGTGCGCGATAGAAATTTTGGGCCGCAAATTCATAACTCCGGTTCCCGTCGACCTACAAAGTTCAAATTTGGTAGGTGTAAGGGGGGCAGGATGGGAACACTAATGGTGGGTAGTGGGGCCGGACTCCGCCCACAGGGGGCGGGGTTTGTGCGAAATAAATGTTTGAGTGCAAATTCATAACTCCGGTTTCCGTCGACCTACAGAGTTCAAATTTGGTGTAAGGGGGGCGGGATGGGAACACTAATGGTGGGTGGTGGGGCCTGACTCCGCCCAAAGGGGGCGGGGCGTGCGCGATAGAAATTTTGGGCCGCAAATTCGTAACTCCGGTTCCCGTCGAACTACAGAGTTCAAATTTGGTAGGTGTAAGGGGGCAGGATGGGAACACTAATGGTGGGTGGTAGGACCGGACTCCGCCTACAAGGGGCGGAGTTTGTGTGAAAAACTTAAACTTGGACCTAGAGCGTTCAAATTTGGTAGGAATACAGACGGCAGGGTGGAAACACTTATGGTGGGTGGCAGGACCGGACTCCGCCCACAAGGGGCGGGGTTTGTGTAAAAAACTCAAACTTGGACTTATAGCGTTCAAATTTGGTAGGAATACAGGCGGCAGGGCGGAAACACTTATGGTGGGTGGCAGGACCGGACTCCGCCCACGAGGGGCGGGGTTTGTGTGAAAAACTTAACTTGGACTTAGAGGGTCCAAATTTGGTAGGAGTACAGGCGGCAGGGTGGAAACACTTATGGTGGGTGGCAAAACCGGACTCCGCCCACAAGGGGCGGGGTTTGTGTAAAAAACTCGAACTTGGACCTATAGCGTTCAAATTTGGTAGGAATACAGGCGGCAGGGCGGAAACACTTATGGCGGGTGGCAGGACCGGGCTCCGCCCTTATGGGGCGGGGTTTGTGTGAAAAACTTAAACTTGGACCTAGAGCGTTCAAATTTGGTAGGAATACAGACGGCAGGGTGGAAACACTTATGGTGGGTGGCAGAACCGGACTCCGCCCACAAGGGGCGGGGTTTGTGTGAAAAACTCGAACTTGGACCTATAGCGTTCAAATTTGGTAGGAATACAGGCGGCAGGGTGGAAACACTGATGATAGGTTGCAAGACGAAACTCCGCCCCAAAGGACTGGGCGTGAATAAATACTGTTGGTTCGGACCCAGACCGTTGAAGCTTAAAGGCACAAGGAGTTGGCTGGGAACATTGATGGTTGCTAACATAGTAGACTCAGCCGCGATGAAGTCTGAATACTTATTCTCTAAATAAGTTTTGTGATATAATGCGATGTTTTATTCGGACACAGCGAAGATGGCTTACAGAAAAAATCGTGCACAGTTTGAAGCTAATACTGAGGGTGTACAGCTTTCAAAGAAAAAGTAGAATCCGAAGTGTTATTTGCGCATAGCAAATTTCTCAGAGGAAGGAGGAGCGCCCGGCGTAGCCGGGCGTCCCCATAAGAAGGAGGGAAGCCCGGCGTTAGCCGGGCGGCCCGACTGGTGTAGCAATAACTAACGCTAGTAAGCAGACCTGAAGCGTCAACAGTCGGCAAAACCGATTTTCAATTTCAATTCTTTATTACATGCGGCAACACATGTAATCAGGAAAAACAGGAAAAAACATCAATAGTAGGAAAAGAAGAAAGAAAAAAAAGATCCATAATAAACAATCCATAAGAATACTGATAGGAACCAATTGAACCCGAACAGAAAGACAAGTACAAGCAACTGACACAATACAAACCTAATTTGCGAGAGAAAGTATTCTGTCTAATAGCTTCCCGAAACCACTAATCGAGCCCGGCATAGTACATTTTTTGGTAACTTTTACAAAATCTGACCCAGCTCTAAAAGTGAAAAAGTCCCTACTCATGGAGGAACGTGGCCGACGAAGAAGAATCTCAAATGCCTGGCCCCGCGTAGTTGACCTATACAATTTGAAGAAATCACCCGATTTAAGTTCAGTCAAGCCATGGAGAATTCTAAGAACCATTAACAGGTCATTCTTCCTACGTAGAAGCTTAAGAGACTCCAAATTAAGCATCGAGATCCTCGTAACACTACGCGGATTGCTACGATACGTAAAGCCCAATGAACGAATGAAAACCTTCCTAGTAAAACTGTTCTGAATTTTTTGAATGCGATTCACCAAGGCTTTCTTATAAAGACAAAACACACACGTACCATATTCCAGCATAGGTCTAACGTAAGTTTTGTAGGCTCAAGCGAGAAGCTGCGAATCCTTCGAGCACAGGGATTTGAACAGCAGAAAAAGACGCTGTTCCGCTCTATTAGCAATGTTCCTACAATGCTCATCGAACAAGAGCTTGCTGTCAAGAATGAATCCTAAATCCCTAACGGAATCAACCTTCTTTATGACGACCCCCGACAAAAGATAATCGTACCGCCGATTGCTGTCTCCAAGATTAAGAATGTTAGTTTTTTCCAGAGAGAGAGAGAGAAGGCACCAATCATGCGACCATTGCGAGACTGCATGCAAAGTAGATTGCATTCGCAAGTTGCTGTCACCATTTTGAATTCTAGAATATAATTTGATGTCGTCAGCAAAGAGAAAGCAAAAAGCAAAGAGAATGGAGATAAAACACCTCCTTGGGGAACACCAGAGGGAGCATCTTGAAGCAAAGATAGATTGCCATTGAGTATCACTTAAAAGGTGCGATTCTCTAAAAAGTTTTTTATCCAAGCAACAATCCGTGGATGAACACCCACATGAACAAGCTTCAAGACCAGGAGATCATGAGAGACTCGGTCAAAAGCCTTCTGAAAATCAAGATATAAAACATCAGCGCTATCCTTAGCATCCAGCGCATCAGTCCAATCATCTAACGATTCGTTCGAGCATTACCGTCTCCGTGGACTTTTCTTTCCTAAATCCATGTTGACAGCCAGGTAGGACACGATTGAGTTCAAGATGACGCACAATCCTCTTCAAAATTTTTTCAAACAGCCGACAAAAAAGAGAGGATATACTTATAGGTCTGAAATTGCATAGTTCACAACTAGGTGGTTTCTTCAGAAGCGGAACTACTAACGCATGCTTACATCTATTCGGGACCTCCCTACGACAAAAGTTCAAATTAAAGAGTTATTCCAAGGGAGAAGAAATTTTGGAATTGATCATTTTAATTAACTGGAATGGAATGACGTCAGGTGTTACAGAGGAGGACCTATGCCACTTGGAAAGAATCTCAAAAATCTCCTTACGATCGAACCATACAGAATCCTCCATAGTTGGGAACAAGGTACTATCCAAGGGCGGAGTTTCAACCGACTTATGACGAGAATAAGCTTGTGCAAAAACATCGGCCAGTAAATTTGCTCTATCTTCTTCAGGGGTCACGATTGAACCATCGATTTTAAGGAAGCCAACACCTTCCTTATGATTGAGCCTGGTATTGATATACTTATACAAAGCTCCTCTATTTTTAGACTCCACTACCTTTTTTTCCACTGAGCAGTTGAACTTAAAGAGTTCCTTTTCGAACCTATCAGAGGCAGACTTGTAGAGATCCCAGTCCTGAGAAGAGTTAGACATGGAAACCGTGTTATGCGCTCGCAATTTTCGCAAGTAGAATCGTCTCAAATAAGATGGTATGCGCTTGAGGGAGAGGGGGTACTTCCTCCAAGAATAAACATTTCTAAACAATGACGTAAAATAAAGATAAAAGTTTCATACATCTCATTGACTGAATCCGAAGCACTGAAAGACCTAAACCAATCCACTGAATCCAAATAGGAATTGAGTCGAATTACATCAGCATAGGAAGGCCACTCACCCTTTTTCCTTGGTCTATCACACCTGATAACATCACGGAAAAGAGAAACATTGCCCAAGTAAGACTCAATGTTATCCTTCTTCTTCAGCCATGTTTCCGTGACAGCAACTACCCCACAGTCAAAGCTAGATAAAAGATAAGTCAAAGAATTAAAATTATTAACAAGAGACCTTGCATTCGCCAACAGACAACAAATCTCCTTACCTGAGGCCCGAGGAACGATTAATGGTTTAACGTTGCAGTTGCAGCATTAGCATTATATGAATCACCATTAATAATCATGGCATCATCAGAATGTTCTTGAATAGAAACACTAGGTGCCACCTGAACCACAGGAGCAGGAGACAATCTATCATGAACAGAATCATGAACAACAGAAACACGAACACTGGGGGAGTCCTAGCCGCTCTCAGGGAGCGGAGTCGTTCCCTCTCTGCCTTATAAAGAGGGTCTTACAAAAATACCAGAAAAATGAAAATGCTCTAACAACGAGGTCCTAGCAAGAATTTGCTTCTGAAAAAAAAGTAGTTGGCAGGACTAGGACGAAGTTGATTTGGCCTACCCATTCTATGACAAGTGACAGGTAAACATTCGATCGAGAGGAAATGAAAAATTTTTCTTAACATTTTCAAGATCAAAAGACATCCTAACAATTGCACTTGGATCAGTGCACTCAACCAATCCCGAAACGACAACTGATCTCACACGTTCATGTTCTGAGCAACATAGCATATTAGAATCAACATGAGCACTAGAAGATTGAGTTTCTACAACAGAAGAAGTCTTAACAGCCACTTGGGAATTGCTAGCATTATTGCCTAAGGACATCCTCAAAGCTTCAATCTGTTTCTTCAACTTCTCGTTTTCGATTATTTGCTTCCGCAAATTATCCTCCAACTCCCTATTCCTTTGCAACAGATCATCCATGGCCATAGCTTTGTCCAACAGGTGAGTCAAGATTGTCTTGACATGCGGGGACAATTTGTCGTCTGAAGTTAAACACTTGACTGCATCCAGCAAATCCCCATTGACCAACAGCGGAAGGGCGGGAGGACGACGCTTTACTGGCGGTTCCTGAACGTTTGAAGGAGGACGCGGAGTTTCAGCATCATTGAATAAAATTTCAAAACAGATGAATGCAATAAAATCCAAGTGATAGACCTTAGCCAGTGGCTTGATAGGAATATTCAAGTACAACCGCCGCCACAAGCAGTTTCACGTAAGAGATTTAGATCAAAATGACGCAACGGCGAAAATCGGTGAATTCCTACGCCAAAAGCCAATAACCAACAATAACTCAAAAAAACAGACCTTTGAAGGTGGCAATTTCTCTAATGACTTCACACCCTGCCACCTGGGTGTTCACAGTGTCCGACGAAAATTAGCCACAACCACCGCAGCCACAAGCAGGTACACGAGAGACAGTGAGATCAAATCGAGGCACGGTCGATAATCAATAATCAATGAGTCACTACCCGAAACGAGGCAATAATCAGGAAAAACTCGTAAAATAAACCTTTCAATGTGGCAGTTTCTTCGTTAACGTACACCCTGCCACTGAGGTGCTCACAATGTCCGACGATAAAGAATAAGTAGACAGAAATCCGAATACTAGACGATCAGAATAAAATAAGAGACAGCGCGGGGTGAACCGACCGCGCGCAGCGATCGCAGCCTGCAGAATGATTTTAAGGTAGGCCATACACCTAGAAACATGGGAAGTGGAAAAATATCTCTCAAAAAATCGCCGACTTTCGGAACAAAGCCTTTCACATTACCGGCTTAGTCAAACCCCTCCTTGATGAATGCATGTTGTTCGGAATGCTGTTCGAGGCGGGTAGAGGAGTACTTAGGGTCTTAACACGGGTCTTTACACACTTGGAATCAGCAGTCTGAAAAAACATTTCTACATTAAGCTACCGGAGAGGGCTATTTTATTGTTATTTTCGAGTGAGAGATGCTGTAACTTACAGTAGGCCAATCATAGTGCAGTGCTAACTGTCGCTTATTCATTTTAGCAAGCTCGAAAATACGTTCACGATAATTTTGGATTGTTCAGATAATGAAGAGAAATGAAAGAGAAGGTGGGGGGTAGTGCCATGGAGGCGAAGAAAGCACGACACTCGAGGTTTCCAAAGAATTAAAGGGGCTCAAAAAGTCGTTCAAAAAGAGCTGGACGAGTGTAAGACCGAAAAATGACGTAGAAGGGGTGTTTAGACGAGCCATGCAAGGTGTGTCATGAAACACGACCTAGCTCCGGAGCTGTGCAGAAGGAAACACGCCCCGTGGGGAGCATTCAAGAATATCGAGGGAGTAGTGAAGAAGACAAAGAATATCAGGCTCTGCGCTGATCGGAATGTCCCTGCACACGCAAGTGCAGAAGGGAATTTGGAGTTCCGAGCTCCGTCAACGAAAGAAGATCGGGGATGCCGTTGATTACGCCAAGAACTCGAAGATCAGGTGGGACGGACCCGTTATGCGATATAGTGATGACCGTTGGACCAGGGCGGTTACGGACGGGATCCCTCGGGACGTCAAGTGAACACCAGGATGGCCGCCAACGAGATGGTCAGAATTCTTCACGAAAGCTCTGTACAAAAGGAATGTTTTACCTCGTGTCCCTGAAGCGAGGGCGATTCAATGGACTGCTCTGGCTCGTGACAGAGACGAATGGAGACGCTACTCGAGGAAGTAGATGATCAACGGTACGACAGGTGATACAGGTGATGAGTCCCATTATCGGATTCGTCGACATCCACATTCATCGACCGATGATATGTGTGTCGGAATAGTGTCGAGGTGAACAGGTTGTGCTATTCTCACCAGGACCTAGAAATTCAGCATGCAATCAGATGATCGCCGAGTGATGAGAGGATGAATCACTGTAATTCTGCTACTCCTTTCGCTATTGTTATCATTTTTCTAGTTCTCTACCTTACGACGCTGAAAAGATGAGTTTCTTCCTATTTAGTTAGTCTTCTATTTATTCATGCCGCTTCACGCACCTTAAGTAAAACAGAAAAAATGATAACAGTCAAGGTAAATAATCAAAAAAGTTGAAAGGGAAGGATCCCAAGTCGAAGTGGAGATTTGAAATGAGGCTTATATTGCTACCAGTCGGGCCGCCCCGCTAACGCCAGGCTTCCCTCCTTCTTATGGGTTCGCCCGGCTACGCCGGGCGCTCCTTCTTCCCGTTAGAAATTTGCTATGCGTAAATAACACTTCGGATTCTCCTTTTGCTTTGGAAGCTCTACACCCTCGGTATTAGCTCCGAATTGAGAGCAATTTTTTCTGTAAGCCAACCTCGCTGTGTCCGAAAGAACATCGTCTAATATCACAAAGGCGATTATTCAGAGAAACAAGTATTCACAGACTGCATCGCGGCTGAGGCTACTATGTTAGCTGCCATCAATGTTCCTCAATGCCATCATCAAGGGCTCTCCTCCTCCTTGGGGCGAAGGGACTTTGCCCAAAAAATACCGAATTATGAAATTCCCCCTTTTTAATATGTTATTTCGCTTTTTCGCTGAGCGAGAGTATAGACTATCAAATGCCTTCAAAGATGTGCCTCCTTCTCTCTACGGGTACATCATTAAATGTTAATCCAACATTATTACCGGTCGGATAAATTTTGCTAAGAATGATATCAAAGCAGAGAGAAACCGTGATCTTTTACTTAACCGCAAACTCTGCTGGGTAGCGGTCGTAATCTAATAGCAAGAAGTGAACCAAATTCATCTCATTATAATCACACAACTTACCCTTCTTGTCGAATGAAACATACCGAAAAGTCAAAGCTAGATCGTAAATAACAAAGGCGCTAGGATATAATTAGTGTGTGGATCTTCTTCTCTGAGGCCTCTTCTATTGTCAGTGTTCCCATCCTATCCCCTCCTATTGATTGCTCTCCAAGTCCACGGGATCAGGAGTTATGAATTTCCACTTATTTGTTTCGCGAAATCCTGTTCCTTGGGGGCGTAGTCCGGCCCTACTACTCACCATAAGTGTTTCCATACTGCCTCCTACCGAGTTTGAACGCCCTAGAGGCAAACTAAAAGTTTTGGCGCAAACTTCGCCTTCTATAAGCGGGGTCCGGTCCTCTCACCTACGATAAATGTTTCCATCCTACCGCCTGTACTCCTGCCAAGTTTGAATGCCTTAGGGCCAAATTGACTTTTGCGGTGCAAACCTCCACCTCCAGTGCACGGATTCCGGTCCTGCCACTTACCAAAGGTGTTCCCATCCTGCAACCCTTACTCCTACCAAATATGAACGCTCTAGGTCCACGGGGACATGAGTTATGAATTTGCGGCCCAAAGTTTCTAACGCGCACGCCGGCTCCCTGTAAACGGAGTCCGGTCCTGCCACTTACCATAGGAGTTCCCATGCTGTCCCCCTTACTCCTACCAATTTTGAACGCACTAGGTCCACGAAGACAGGAGTTATGAATTTGCGGCCCAAAGTTTCTAACGCGCACGCCGCGCTCCCTGTAAACGGAGTCCGGTCCTGCCACTTACCATAGGTGTTCCCATGCTGTCCCCCTTACTCCTACCAAATTTGAACGCTTTAGGTCCACGGGGACAGGAGTTATGAATTTCCGGTCAGACACACACACCGACACACACACAAACAAACACACACACACACACACAAACACACCGACACACCAACAGACACACTTAGCGAATTATATTAAGTAGGATATGTACATATTTCCGGACGCTGATTCCAAATTTATAATCCCAGTTTCTTCGCACTTGCATTGCATTGCACTTCTTTTCATTCATTCTACATTCGCAGTATGTACGCAGTACCCTAATTTGAAGCGCTTGCTCTTAGACGCTCGATTCCCCCATTTCCATGCACGAAAGAATTCTTGCTCCAAGATTTTGCCAGTAGTTTCTTAACAAAATTAGGCCTATAAATGTCAATGTAATAAGAGTACTTCTACAAAAGGCCTTGACCAACGCAAGGCAGGCAAGACACGGCGAAAAGGCAAGACATGGCTGTGGAAAGCGGTTTCTATCGAAAACTGACCGCACGACCCTTTCCACTCTTGTCAAGCCTTTTGAGCTGAAAATGGCAGTGTGTACATTTTCTTAAGAGATCCCACAGAGAAAGTGATGTACGTAGCTATGCAATGAGTTAGTAGTGATATTCCACGGTTTAGATAGGAACCGAATAGAAACTGAGCATCAAAAAGGCCGCTGAATGTGGTAAAAACGATATAAAATGTTTTTCCGTTTCTGGGAAACACGTCCCGCAAAGTGCAAAAACGACATCCCTTACTGAATCCGATCCATAGTCTCACGCCTATAAATGTCACGCTTACCACTGCTACAAATAACCGCTCTCAGCAGTATTGCTTCCATGCCGTAAGTGCTCGTTTGCGCTGAGCGCTCACCTAAGACGACCTATGTAACTTCGGTCGGAGAATCGTTTGGCAAATTTGGAAAGCAGATTTGAAAATAGCGCCCGTACGTATTGCAATATAAGTCTCATTTCAAATAGCCATTCCGACTTGAGATCCCTCCCTTGTAAGTCTAATAAGCGCTTTTGTTTTTCTATATATGCATGAATGCTTAAAGCTTCCATGAGCAGGATTAACAATGAGGAGGGTGATATTCCTTTTTAGGCTATTTTTTGCTTGTTTCAGTGTTTGATAGTGATGACTCCTGATTTGGATGCAATGGTTCTGATAGAATGTGTCGGTGAGACCACTCCAACACTCAGTGTGCTACGTAAGGAGGCGGATCTTGTCGAGGACATACAGAACGAATCGAAATCGTTCCGGTGTGCTCTTGCTTCTTTTTTCTCTTTGATCGGTTCCACTATATCTTATTAGATATAGATTATATCCATTCAGTTAGGTTTTTCTGTTGAAGTAGAGAGGGGAGATTTTCATATTTTAGACCTATAGTTGCTCCTCACTTCTCGATAGTTTCTTGCTAGTATTTTCTCGGACTTCTTCATTTTACCGTTGGATCGGCAAAACAAACATGGTTTACGAAAGCAAAATTTCGATTTTTCGACATTATTCTACATTGCGCTTGGTTATGTCAAAGTTTCATCGAGTCCTTCGATATGCCACTTGCGGTTGTTCGATACACACGACACTGTCTTTGATGTTTGAATCACCAAATCCTTCACGAGGGTGGAAACGACGCCATGTTTTTTGCTGCGCGTCCGTTGGAGGTTAAATCAAACGGGATATCCTGAATACTCTCCGTCTGTCTTCCATTCTTTTCGATCTTGTCGTGGTTAACGTGTCATCCATTGCCTAGAACTGGCCATTAATCAGGGCGAAGCATTCTATGAATTCAGTGTTTAGCGGCGGTGCAATAATGAAAACCTGCCACTAAATCAGTTTTCTGAGGGAAAATGTATGTTTAGATTCTGGCTGTAACGCTAGATGGCAACATTTTGATGGGAAATACGATTAGTCCATTGTAAGCGCATTTTCAAGTGCGAAGCAAGTCGAAGCGTAGTCGAAGATAGCATGCTTAATAAGTCCTTGAAAAATCTCTAGCTCTTGGTTTCCTTGTTCAAAATTTTGTTCGAGCCAATCAAAACCAGGTGTGGTAGCTGGAAATTTGCGCTGTTCGTTTTGCTGCAGTTGGCTGAACCGTCGTCGAGAAATAGGTGGGTGCGCAGGTTTAGGTAGCATGAACTCTGTACCTTACCGTGTTTTTTTGAATTTGAGCCTTTCGGCCAGTAAAAAAGCTTCGAAGTGAATTGCGAATTTCAAGTGTGATCGGTTGCAGACAGCAACGGGATGGACACCGCATTTGACGACTAGGTAGCGTGCGTGACCGCATTTTTGTAAGCAACCTTTTACAAGAATCTCTTGGAGAAAACCCTAAGTGAATTGTTGGATACTTGTTGTAAATAATAATAAACGAATACTGTGAGCATCACTAGCTCATATCATCTAAGCATGTGCATATTTTAAGATACTTTCGTATTTGATTCTTGTTTTCAAACGGGAAATGTACCTGTTATCTTGGCTTACTTTGATGCATTGACACTTAAACTACAGTAGTTCCCTACGCCTGCAGAGGAACTCTAGCGGTAATCGTTGATACAGAACCATTGAATTCGATGCAGTACATACGATATAAAATTGCAAATGTGGTTCGCGTTCTGAATAATGACTGTGAACCTCTATGATCTTTACGAATGTGTCGAGAAAAGCTTACATTGAAAATAGATTGGCAAAATTGAAAGTTTTAGAAAAAGTAGCATCTGTGTCTACGCAGGACTTCTCAATATTTATAATTGCAGTTGATTACATTAGCGAGTTTCTGGAAAAGAAACCGTGGGGCTGTCTTAGCTCATTGGTAATGCAAATGCCTTTCAATGATGTACAGTGAGACCCGTTCTCCGCTAGGTAATGATGGAAGCAGACGCTTGCGTGATAAAGCTGTTCTGCAACTTATTACCTCTACAGATTTGCGCCCGAAAAGCGCCAAAATCGGCGTATTAAGAGGAGTGTAGGGCTTACAAAATGAAATAAATTCATTGGTTGGACAAGAATGTGAAGACAGAAGTTGCACGAAAGGGGTATTTGAGCTAGCATCGTACCATTGCGCACAGCTGGCTGCAGTGAGCTGCCTGCGTGCGAGGTTAGGGTCCCGGTGCGAATTTTGCAAGCTCTACAGTCTTCACAACGCTTGAGATCCGTTCGCTTTAGGTGTGTGCGTCCGCTGAGCCGGTTCTGAGACCCATATCACGCCCAACAGTTACCGTTGGAGTTACAGTTCGATAAAAGGAGGTTTCTCCAGAACCATTTCCGACAAGACTTTTTTTAAATTTCCCTTCACTGCAGGCACTCGTTAATCCTTTTTCATTCCCGATCGCCGGAGTAAACAGAGTATTACTTTATCCTCAACAGCAAGGTCACCTAAAAGCTCCCAATCCTAAGTCAATGTATAATCTGTATTACTGTAATGATTGTTATAACTATATCAAGCAATGTGCGATTCAACCTTAATTGATAATGATAATGACTACATGATAATGACCAGGCTCCATGCGGTAAGGTGAATGCCGAGGAGGAAGCTTATCACTTGAAATGTTATTATATGTCATCGTTTGTGTTTGAATGAATTTTTTCTTTATATATTCTCATCCTTATAGAAAATTTACTTAGGCGTCCTGAAAGAAGTAACATCTTAAAGGTGGTTTCATGTAGAAGAACGGGGGAATTCGTGAATGGGAGAAGACGAAGGGAAGCCACTATCTATCTATAAGCGGAGTCTCTAAACATAAAGCATTGTGTCTGTTTGTGATCGGTTTATGGGGCCTCCCTGAAGTCACGTAGGTACGATGAAGAGTGTGAATGTCACGTGGGCGCGGTGAGGAAGCAGTTATGAAATGAGGAGCCTACCGATGCTATTAATTTCTTCTCCTATCAAATCATAGATAAGCGATAGTGTATTTGAAGAAGATTATTCAATTACTCGCAATCATTCGCTCATGCGGGGAAACTTTCATACAAAAAATTCGCTTGAGCTCAGTCCCCGATTCAGCATCAGATCAGAGGCCTTTGGCGATATATATAGTACCAAAAGTTTGAATCATGGCTTCATTCAAGCTTTGATTTCTTGATCATTATATTGTGCTTTTGTTGCCGCCACGCGATCTTAAGCAAAACAGATCTAGCAGTGAGGGAGCAGAAGGAATACAAAACGAATTTTCATGATGGCCGTGTTTACAGATTGTATTCGACTTTGTTCAGGTCTAGTAGAATGACTGGGGCAAATAGTACCAAAAGACAGTTCATATTTTTGGAGAATAGTCTATATGATAGCGCAAAGCTAAGTATTATCAAGCATTTATTGATGAAAAATTTTCATTCATCGCATAACCGACATCCTCGAGGACAGTAAGTCTTTCTTTGCTCTTGCGTGATACCCTCACGATAGCAGAATCCGTTCGCAATGTGTTGTGGGCATCTAGAAATCATAGGAATCATCTTTCAGTGAATCTTATTACAAAGCCCATTTCTTACTCTGGACGATCCTCGCACTTCTCTTGCTCTTCGACTGCATGGGTGGTAGTTGCAATAGTGGTGGGCGTAGGCCATGTGGTGCTACGGGTCGTTGGCCTTACTGTAGTTGGTCGAGGCTCGTACTTCGAAACTAAAGCAGTTCAATGAGGCTGCAAAAAACTCAGGCACATTTCTCTCTCTTTCTATCTCTCATTACCATGTCTGTATCGTAAAACCGTTTGTGATATATAAGCCCTATTCCATGTTATTATTGGAACCCGATTAGAATAAGAACGGAGTTTGGTTCCTGCGTCGCGAGGAGAACAGAACCTGAACAAGGAATTAAAAAGCAGTTGTTGGAATAAGACAAGTCAAAAGTGCACATGCAGCCAAACAACACCTATAGCCAGTAAGCTGCTGATTCCTGTTTGTCTTGATTTCTACACCAGCATTTGGACAGCCTTCGAGGGCATGTTCATCGGAAAAGCTTACAAGCTCTATTTCAATTTCGGTATTTTCAGGAGACTGAAAAGTAAATGGTCATAGTATCTGAAAACAATATAAGTTCCGAATATCGTTGGTTGTTGTCTAGTACATCTAATTTCCTTTTAAAGATTCACTACACTCGATTGACAACGATTTCGCAGCGTACTTGAATCCAATAGTAGCACATCGCGTAATTTTCGTGAGATTTGGCATAGTCCCCTAGGAAATCTGTGAAATTTTGCCACTCCGTCGAAGCATCAAATGTTTGCCCGCATCCTTCTACTAAGTGTCCATTTCCGTCGGATGCGAAATTCTTCCCAATGGGCTGGAAATAATAATAACTAAACTTTGTAATCACCCAACAAAGCATTCGCATACCCTCTCATCGCATCGAGTTCCAGCGTATCCTCGAGGACAGACGCACTGGGAGCAATGGAGTGGATGAGGGTAGCCACCATTTTGACATTCCACCTTCTCCATCCCCCTCTTGTCACACAACTCTGAAAGCAATAGCAGTGAACTGATTTCAATGATGGACAGAGGAGATGTGGTAGCTTTACTTTATCTCCCACGCATGGTCCTTGTTATGAATGCCCGATCGACACTCACCCGGACTAACCTAGCTTTTCATCTTTCTCAGACCACTGAATCGCTACCAGGTTCGTCTGGGAGGATAAAAATACGGATTTGTAGATCGGCCGGTTGCCGTAATTCATTGTATAGGTCACACGTATTAACTGCCACTACGACTCTGAATGGAAGTCGAATGCGTGGTCCTGTCCCAGAAATGGATAGGTAAATGCCAAAGAAATTACTAGCATACTTTCCGATGGAAGCATAAAGTGCCCCTTCATTGTGGCTCATATGTGGTAGCCCAGCGTAGCAACTTTCCCTCGAACTGATCAATTCCGCCAACTCACTATCGCATCCGTAGAGTTTGTTGAGCATTAAAGCGTCGATGAATGAAACGAATGGCGACCCAAGAGTTTCTCGATAGTCCTTGTCGTACGGTGTCAGCGTTGGAAGCTCAGGGTTGATCGCAGCGCTGCGATTAGATATTTAGGAACAAACATGATACTCAATACAATGGTTAATGTTGTGGATTTAGCGATTTTGAAAATTATGATGCATATGATCAGGCACAGAAATTCAACTCAGCAAAATAGAATAAACAGAGAAGAATCCTTGTTAAAGTTATATGGACTAACTCTGACGCACGGTAGTGCATGATGCTACCGTAGTCGTAGTCCAGACCGAAGTTATCGTTCATGTCTGACGACTTCCACTCGAATTGGCTTACCCAGTACTTCTAAAAGCAAATGCAATTATGGACAACTTTGCTAACTCATCCCCCTTTCCTTGACCATACCTGAATATTTTCTACGTTCACTATAATGTGGTCATTGCGATCATGCCTGGACATAGTATGGTAAAATCCGAGAGTATGGCCAATCTCGTGAGCTGCGATAGACTTCGTCTCACATGCGTCCGCTAGAGATATTTGTTGCAGGCCTCCTGCTTTCCCAAGGCTCGACCAACATCCGCCCTTTGCTTGCACTATCAAAAGATCTTGGCCTTGAACTGGAAACAATCAGTGTTCGAGGCCATATCTGGCAAATAGTACATTGATAGAAAAATAAGCGGTGAAAAATGATATAATTGACACCATTGTTCTTGAAAAAAACTAAAAACTAAAACATATTTCCAGTTGTCTCGTTATCACGGCGTCTCGTTATGTGGAAACGTCGTTTCCAATAGTTCAGTTGGACTAAAATATGAAGAACTTTCCAAAAAGGTTACCGTATCGCTTCAGTGTCTCTACGTCGCTTATGCCCTCGAAGTGATTTTGACGTTGGAATCGAATACATGTGTCCTTCGTCCACATCTTTGCTCCTCTCAAAAAGGCTTCCTTGGCATCTTCACCTACAGTACAACCTTCACTTCCAATCACCTTCTAGCAATAGCAGAAAATTTTTCCCACTTAAGGTTGTGTTGAAGATGTAATCCACGGTGAAATCTTTCCAAAGCTTCACGCCATCTCTATCTCTGATCGCCTGACGTTTAGTGCGGTTGGTACCTTCTAGTTCCTCTTCAAGTTCTTCGATGATGATTTCACCTTGCACCCTTGAACAGACATTTTTTTTACTGAAAGCTTTTTTCATCACTAGAACATACTCGTTGAGATAGATGTCACCCTGGAAGAGCTTTTTGTCGATTTTGGCTTTTTTGTTGATTTCGTCAATGTAATCTCCTTCTGGGTTGAAGTGATCATGCTTTATTTTTGGCAGTTGCTGGAAAAGATTGTCGAATAATTGCTTCTCAGATGAGAGTGCAATGTGCAGCCTACCTCTATGTTCATGGTAATAGGAAAGTATGTTTTGGAAAACAGCATACTTGCTCACAAAATGAAACAAAGAGGATTCTAAGAAAGGTGTCTGCACTGAAATGAAATTCAGCCTTATACTTACCCGTTTCACTTCTTAAATTTCAACTAGCTTAAGAACACTTCCCACAAACGCTTCCAAAAAATTGCTACATCCCCACGTGCACTACGAGGTCTTGGTCAGTGTGACTTGTGAATGAAACGCCAAATAGACTGAGCAATAGGTACCTCAAGTTCTTGAAGTGTTTCCTTTTCTTTCGGTGTGAGCTGGAACGTTTGGCGAGTTTCATTTCCTATGTTTCTGATCCTGTCAATAATCGCCACTTCTGCATTGTCAATGAACTATAATAACAGAGACATTTCAAACTTCAAAACGATCAAAGAGGCATGAAAATTATTATTAAGTAAATAGGTAATAAGAGACTTAGAAGTATTACCTGCTCGTTGTTGATTGTGGTGATGCTGTTAACAGTGACAGATAGAACGGAGAGCAAGATGAGTGTAATTAACCTCATCCTGAAATACATTTCCCGAAAAACCTGAAGTCTTATACTACAAAGAGTAGTATAAACAGGGTCATGGTCCATATCGTGTGGGCAAATTCGCTTACTTACCAACATTATTTAATAAAAGATTTCAAAATTAGCTGACTCTTTGTAGAGTCTTATCTCCTTTGTCGAAAAGAGCACCAATTTCAACCACAGGAGTATCCTATGTGCTTGATCTATCTACAAAGCTCAATTTGGGCGCTATTTACCAACTTAACCAAGTACTTTCAAGCGGTGAGAGTGCGGTGCGGGTGAAGAGCCTTTTCATGAGTGCGATTCTCGCCTTGGATACAACTACTTGAGTGAAAAGATTTGCCGTTACTCTGACTTTTTCCACTGCTTAATTCGTTCCTCATCTTACATGTCACCTTTCGGAAGATTTCTACAGATCAGGCTGTGCAAACAGACCAGGAATTGTATATGGTTATGGTACATTTCATGTACTATTGAAAAGCTCGTCAGGTCATATTCTTGGCGTCCAGGTGTTGTCAGAACAGACCATTCTACCTGAGCCCATGGTAAGAGCCGCTATCGGTCAGATAATTTCAAATACTCGACTTTTCCCACTAGTGACAGGTGATGGTTCCAAGCGGGCGGAACATTGTGCCGCGAAAAAATCAGGATTCGATGAGCAGGAGATACACATTGATGATTCAAAGAATTTGGTTCTTTGTTGTTTTCTCGAAGAGTGAGAGCTTGTACAACGATTCCAAATCTATCCTCAAAGAACTCAATTCATATGAAGCCCTTTTCATGAAGTCTAGCTAAGGAATGATATCAAATAATAGCTACTGAAATTGGTAAGGAAATTATATGAAATAATAGCTGCTGAAGCTGTGCATTGTAAAAATGCTAATGTGCAGAAGGGAGGCAACAGCTTCACTTTTATACACAGGTTCATTTTATCATGTACGTATAGTATTTGATTTCCTAGGGCTGAAGAAACATTAGTCCTCCACGTTCATACCAAAGCAAACTCTTCCGAGCGATCCACCTTCAAAATCCTCTTCTTATCTTACAAGGGATCGATACTTGGTCGCACGGCCCATTCAAGGTGAAATGCATGCGCCCTAGGTGTTTTGAAACGCTGATCTCAAGCCTGCGTACCATCTCTGCGAAACCTTTCTGGCTACGGAGTAACGGAACAGTTTTCTCTTTTTCCGAGTGTTATACCAGTGCTTGAAGGACCGAGTAGCCTGACGATCTGTGCAAAGGTGGAATTGGACGAGTCCAATTCCACCTTTGCACAGATCGTCAGGCTACTCGGGCTAGGTATGGCATGAAAGATCAAACCATTGATGTACATACATATGTTCTTGTTTTGCTTTCTCACAAAATATGCCCTGAACACTTGCAAAACATTCTTGCGCTTCACATTGACTACATACAGTCTTCCTCACAGAGAAGGTGAGGAAGACTCTACAGGTTTCGCAGAGATGGTACGCAGGCTTGAGATCAGCGTTTCAAAACACCTAGGGCGCATGCATTTCACCTTGAATGGGCCGTGCGACCAAGTATCGATCCCTTGTAAGATAAGAAGAGGATTTTGAAGGTGGATCGCTCGGAAGAGTTTGCTTTGGTATGAACGTGGAGGACTAATGTTTCTTCAGCCCTAGGAAATCAAATACTATACGTACATGATAAAATGAACCTGTGTATAAAAGTGAAGCTGTTGCCTCCCTTCTGCACATTAGCATTTTTACAATGCACAGCTTCAGCAGCTATTATTTCATATAATTTCCTTACCAATTTCAGTAGCTATTATTTGATATCATTCCTTAGCTAGACTTCATGAAAAGGGCTTCATATGAATTGAGTTCTTTGAGGATAGATTTGGAATCGTTGTACAAGCTCTCACTCTTCGAGAAAACAACAAAGAACCAAATTCTTTGAATCATCAATGTGTATCTCCTGCTCATCGAATCCTGATTTTTTCGCGGCACAATGTTCCGCCCGCTTGGAACCATCACCTGTCACTAGTGGGAAAAGTCGAGTATTTGAAATTATCTGACCGATAGCGGCTCTTACCATGGGCTCAGGTAGAATGGTCTGTTCTGACAACACCTGGACGCCAAGAATATGACCTGACGAGCTTTTCAATAGTACATGAAATGTACCATAACCATATACAATTCCTGGTCTGTTTGTACAGCCTGATCTGTAGAAATCTTCCGAAAGGTGACATGTAAGATGAGGAACGAATTAAGCAGTGGAAAAAGTCAGAGTAACGGCAAATCTTTTCACTCAAGTAGTTGTATCCAAGGCGAGAATCGCACTCATGAAAAGGCTCTTCACCCGCACCGCACTCTCACCGCTTGAAAGTACTTGGTTAAGTTGGTAAATAGCGCCCAAATTGAGCTTTGTAGATAGATCAAGCACATAGGATACTCCTGTGGTTGAAATTGGTGCTCTTTTCGACAAAGGAGATAAGACTCTACAAAGAGTCAGCTAATTTTGAAATCTTTTATTAAATAATGTTGGTAAGTAAGCGAATTTGCCCACACGATATGGACCATGACCCTGTTTATACTACTCTTTGTAGTATAAGACTTCAGGTTTTTCGGGAAATGTATTTCAGGATGAGGTTAATTACACTCATCTTGCTCTCCGTTCTATCTGTCACTGTTAACAGCATCACCACAATCAACAACGAGCAGGTAATACTTCTAAGTCTCTTATTACCTATTTACTTAATAATAATTTTCATGCCTCTTTGATCGTTTTGAAGTTTGAAATGTCTCTGTTATTATAGTTCATTGACAATGCAGAAGTGGCGATTATTGACAGGATCAGAAACATAGGAAATGAAACTCGCCAAACGTTCCAGCTCACACCGAAAGAAAAGGAAACACTTCAAGAACTTGAGGTACCTATTGCTCAGTCTATTTGGCGTTTCATTCACAAGTCACACTGACCAAGACCTCGTAGTGCACGTGGGGATGTAGCAATTTTTTGGAAGCGTTTGTGGGAAGTGTTCTTAAGCTAGTTGAAATTTAAGAAGTGAAACGGGTAAGTATAAGGCTGAATTTCATTTCAGTGCAGACACCTTTCTTAGAATCCTCTTTGTTTCATTTTGTGAGCAAGTATGCTGTTTTTCAAAATATACTTTCCTATTACCATGAACATAGAGGTAGGCTGCACATTGCACACTCATCTGAGAAGCAATTATTCGACAATCTTTTCCAGCAACTGCCAAAAATAAAGCATGATCACTTCAACCCAGAAGGAGATTACATTGACGAAATCAACAAAAAAGCCAAAATCGACAAAAAGCTCTTCCAGGGTGACATCTATCTCAACGAGTATGTTCTAGTGATGAAAAAAGCTTTCAGTAAAAAAAATGTCTGTTCAAGGGTGCAAGGTGAAATCATCATCGAAGAACTTGAAGAGGAACTAGAAGGTACCAACCGCACTAAACGTCAGGCGATCAGAGATAGAGATGGCGTGAAGCTTTGGAAAGATTTCACCGTGGATTACATCTTCAACACAACCTTAAGTGGGAAAAATTTTCTGCTATTGCTAGAAGGTGATTGGAAGTGAAGGTTGTACTGTAGGTGAAGATGCCAAGGAAGCCTTTTTGAGAGGAGCAAAGATGTGGACGAAGGACACATGTATTCGATTCCAACGTCAAAATCACTTCGAGGGCATAAGCGACGTAGAGACACTGAAGCGATACGGTAACCTTTTTGGAAAGTTCTTCATATTTTAGTCCAACTGAACTATTGGAAACGACGTTTCCACATAACGAGACGCCGTGATAACGAGTCAACTGGAAATATGTTTTAGTTTTTAGTTTTTTTCAAGAACAATGGTGTCAATTATATCATTTTTCACCGCTTATTTTTCTATCAATGTACTATTTGCCAGATATGGCCTCGAACACTGATTGTTTCCAGTTCAAGGCCAAGATCTTTTGATAGTGCAAGCAAAGGGCGGATGTTGGTCGAGCCTTGGGAAAGCAGGAGGCCTGCAACAAATATCTCTAGCGGACGCATGTGAGACGAAGTCTATCGCAGCTCACGAGATTGGCCATACTCTCGGATTTTACCATACTATGTCCAGGCATGATCGCAATGACCACATTATAGTGAACGTAGAAAATATTCAGGTATGGTCAAGGAAAGGGGGATGAGTTAGCAAAGTTGTCCATAATTGCATTTGCTTTTAGAAGTACTGGGTAAGCCAATTCGAGTGGAAGTCGTCAGACATGAACGATAACTTCGGTCTGGACTACGACTACGGTAGCATCATGCACTACCGTGCGTCAGAGTTAGTCCATATAACTTTAACAAGGATTCTTCTCTGTTTATTCTATTTTGCTGAGTTGAATTTCTATGCCTGATCATATGCATCATAATTTTCAAAATCGCTAAATCCACAACATTAACCATTGTATTGAGTATCATGTTTGTTCCTAAATATCTAATCGCAGCGCTGCGATCAACCCTGAGCTTCCAACGCTGACACCGTACGACAAGGACTATCGAGAAACTCTTGGGTCGCCATTCGTTTCATTCATCGACGCTTTAATGCTCAACAAACTCTACGGATGCGATAGTGAGTTGGCGGAATTGATCAGTTCGAGGGAAAGTTGCTACGCTGGGCTACCACATATGAGCCACAATGAAGGGGCACTTTATGCTTCCATCGGAAAGTATGCTAGTAATTTCTTTGGCATTTACCTATCCATTTCTGGGACAGGACCACGCATTCGACTTCCATTCAGAGTCGTAGTGGCAGTTAATACGTGTGACCTATACAATGAATTACGGCAACCGGCCGATCTACAAATCCGTATTTTTATCCTCCCAGACGAACCTGGTAGCGATTGAGTGGTCTGAGAAAGATGAAAAGCTAGGTTAGTCCGGGTGAGTGTCGATCGGGCATTCATAACAAGGACCATGCGTGGGAGATAAAGTCTCTTCCGCTACCACATCTCCTCTGTCCATCATTGAAATCAGTTCACTGCTATTGCTTTCAGAGTTGTGTGACAAGAGGGGGATGGAGAAGGTGGAATGTCAAAATGGTGGCTACCCTCATCCACTCCATTGCTCCCAGTGCGTCTGTCCTCGAGGATACGCTGGAACTCGATGCGATGAGAGGGTATGCGAATGCTTTGTTGGGTGATTACAAAGTTTAGTTATTATTATTTCCAGCCCATTGGGAAGAATTTCACATCCGACGGAAATGGACACTTAGTAGAAGGATGCGGGCAAACATTTGATGCTTCGACGGAGTGGCAAAATTTCACAGATTTCCTAGGGGACTATGCCAAATCTCACGAAAATTACGCGATGTGCTACTATTGGATTCAAGTACGCTGCGAAATCGTTGTCAATCGAGTGTAGTGAATCTTTAAAAGGAAATTAGATGTACTAGACAACAACCAACGATATTCGGAACTTATATTGTTTTCAGATACTATGACCATTTACTTTTCAGTCTCCTGAAAATACCGAAATTGAAATAGAGCTTGTAAGCTTTTCCGATGAACATGCCCTCGAAGGCTGTCCAAATGCTGGTGTAGAAATCAAGACAAACAGGAATCAGCAGCTTACTGGCTATAGGTGTTGTTTGGCTGCATGTGCACTTTTGACTTGTCTTATTCCAACAACTGCTTTTTAATTCCTTGTTCAGGTTCTGTTCTCCTCGCGACGCAGGAACCAAACTCCGTTCTTATTCTAATCGGGTTCCAATAATAACATGGAATAGGGCTTATATATCACAAACGGTTTTACGATACAGACATGGTAATGAGAGATAGAAAGAGAGAGAAATGTGCCTGAGTTTTTTGCAGCCTCATTGAACTGCTTTAGTTTCGAAGTACGAGCCTCGACCAACTACAGTAAGGCCAACGACCCGTAGCACCACATGGCCTACGCCCACCACTATTGCAACTACCACCCATGCAGTCGAAGAGCAAGAGAAGTGCGAGGATCGTCCAGAGTAAGAAAGGGCTTTGTAATAAGATTCACTGAAAGATGATTCCTATGATTTCTAGATGCCCACAACACATTGCGAACGGATTCTGCTATCGTGAGGGTATCACGCAAGAGCAAAGAAAGACTTACTGTCCTCGAGGATGTCGGTTATGCGATGAATGAAAATTTTTCATCAATAAATGCTTGATAATACTTAGCTTTGCGCTATCATATAGACTATTCTCCAAAAATATGAACTGTCTTTTGGTACTATTTGCCCCAGTCATTCTACTAGACCTGAACAAAGTCGAATACAATCTGTAAACACGGCCATCATGAAAATTCGTTTTGTATTCCTTCTGCTCCCTCACTGCTAGATCTGTTTTGCTTAAGATCGCGTGGCGGCAACAAAAGCACAATATAATGATCAAGAAATCAAAGCTTGAATGAAGCCATGATTCAAACTTTTGGTACTATATATAACGCCAAAGGCCTCTGATCTGATGCTGAATCGGGGACTGAGCTCAAGCGAATTTTTTGTATGAAAGTTTCCCCGCATGAGCGAATGATTGCGAGTAATTGAATAATCTTCTTCAAATACACTATCGCTTATCTATGATTTGATAGGAGAGGAAATTAATAGCATCGGTAGGCTCCTCATTTCATAACTGCTTCCTCACCGCGCCCACGTGACATTCACACTCTTCATCGTACCTACGTGACTTCAGGGAGGCCCCATAAACCGATCACAAACAGACACAATGCTTTATGTTTAGAGACTCCGCTTATAGATAGATAGTGGCTTCCCTTCGTCTTCTCCCATTCACGAATTCCCCCGTTCTTCTACATGAAACCACCTTTAAGATGTTACTTCATTCAGGACGCCTAAGTAAATTTTCTATAAGGATGAGAATATATAAAGAAAAATTTCATTCAAACACAAACATATAATAACATTTCAAGTGATAAGCTTCCTCCTCGGCATTCACCTTACCGCATGGAGCCTGGTCATTATCATGTAGTCATTATCATTATCAATTAAGGTTGAATCGCACATTGCTTGATATAGTTATAACAATCATTACAGTAATACAGATTATACATTGACTTAAGAATGGGAGCTTTTAGGTGACCTTGCTGTTTAGGATAAAGTAATACTCCGGCGATCGGGAATGAAAAAGGTTAACGAGTGCCTGCAGTGAGGGAAATTAAAAAAAGTCTTGTCGGAAATGGTTCTGGAGAAACCTCCTTTTATCGAACTGTAACTCCAACGGTAACTGTTGGGCGTGATATGGGTCTCAGAACCGGCTCAGCGGACGCACACACCTAAAGCGAACGGATCTCAAGCGTTGTGAAGGCTGTAGAGCTTGCAAAATTCGCACCGGGACCCTAACCTCGCACGCAGGCAGCTCACTGCAGCCAGCTGTGCGCAATGGTACGATGCTAGCTCAAATACCCCTTTCGTGCAACTTCTGTCTTCACATTCTTGTCCAACCAATGAATTTATTTCATTTTGTAAGCCCTACACTCCTCTTAATACGCCGATTTTGGCGCTTTTCGGGCGCAAATCTGTAGAGGTAATAAGTTGCAGAACAGCTTTATCACGCAAGCGTCTGCTTCCATCATTACCTAGCGGAGAACGGGTCTCACTGTACATCATTGAAAGGCATTTGCATTACCAATGAGCTAAGACAGCCCCACGGTTTCTTTTCCAGAAACTCGCTAATGGCAATTATAAATATTGAGAAGTCCTGCGTAGACACAGATGCTACTTTTTCTAAAACTTTCAATTTTGCCAATCTATTTTCAATGTAAGCTTTTCTCGACACATTCGTAAAGATCATAGAGGTTCACAGTCATTATTCAGAACGCGAACCACATTTGCAATTTTATATCGTATGTACTGCATCGAATTCAATGGTTCTGTATCAACGATTACCGCTAGAGTTCCTCTGCAGGCGTAGGGAACTACTGTAGTTTAAGTGTCAATGCATCAAAGTAAGCCAAGATAACAGGTACATTTCCCGTTTGAAAACAAGAATCAAATACGAAAGTATCTTAAAATATGCACATGCTTAGATGATATGAGCTAGTGATGCTCACAGTATTCGTTTATTATTATTTACAACAAGTATCCAACAATTCACTTAGGGTTTTCTCCAAGAGGTTCTTGTAAAAGGTTGCTTACAAAAATGCGGTCACGCACGCTACGAAGTCGTCAAATGCGATGTTCAACCATTGCTGTCTGCAACCAATCACACTTCAAATTCGCATTTCACTTCGAAGCTTTTTTACTGACCGAAAGACTCAACGTCAAAAAAACACGGTAAGGTACAGAGTTCATGCTACCTAAACCTGCGCACCCACCTATTTCTCGACGACGGTTCAGCCAACTGCAGCAAAACGAACAGCGCAAATTTCCAGCTACCACACCTGGTTTTGATTGGCTCGAACAAAATTTTGAACAAGGAAACCAAGAGCTAGAGATTTTTCAAGGACTTATTAAGCATGCTATCTTCGACTACGCTTCGACTTGCTTCGCACTTGAAAATGCGCTTACAATGGACTAATCGTATTTCCCATCAAAATGTTGCCATCTAGCGTTACAGCCAGAATCTAAACATACATTTTCCCTCAGAAAACTGATTTAGTGGCAGGTTTTCATTATTGCACCGCCGCTAAACACTGAATTCATAGAATGCGTCGCCCTAATTAATGGCCAGTTCTAGGCAATGGATGACACGTTAACCACGACAAGATCGAAAAGAATGGAAGACAGACGGAGAGTATTCAGGATATCCCGTTTGATTTAACCTCCAACGGACGCGCAGCAAAAAACATGGCGTCGTTTCCACCCTCGTGAAGGATTTGGTGATTCAAACATCAAAGACAGTGTCGTGTGTATCGAACAACCGCAAGTGGCATATCGAAGGACTCGATGAAACTTTGACATAACCAAGCGCAATGTAGAATAATGTCGAAAAATCGAAATTTTGCTTTCGTAAACCATGTTTGTTTTGCCGATCCAACGGTAAAATGAAGAAGTCCGAGAAAATACTAGCAAGAAACTATCGAGAAGTGAGGAGCAACTATAGGTCTAAAATATGAAAATCTCCCCTCTCTACTTCAACAGAAAAACCTAACTGAATGGATATAATCTATATCTAATAAGATATAGTGGAACCGATCAAAGAGAAAAAAGAAGCAAGAGCACACCGGAACGATTTCGATTCGTTCTGTATGTCCTCGACAAGATCCGCCTCCTTACGTAGCACACTGAGTGTTGGAGTGGTCTCACCGACACATTCTATCAGAACCATTGCATCCAAATCAGGAGTCATCACTATCAAACACTGAAACAAGCAAAAAATAGCCTAAAAAGGAATATCACCCTCCTCATTGTTAATCCTGCTCATGGAAGCTTTAAGCATTCATGCATATATAGAAAAACAAAAGCGCTTATTAGACTTACAAGGGAGGGATCTCAAGTCGGAATGGCTATTTGAAATGAGACTTATATTGCAATACGTACGGGCGCTATTTTCAATTCTGCTTTCCAAATTTGCCAAACGATTCTCCGACCGAAGTTACATAGGTCCTCTTAGGTGAGCGCTCAGGGCAAACGAGCACTTACGGCATGGAAGCAATACTGCTGAGAGCGGTTATTTGTAGCAGTGGTAAGCGTGACATTTATAGGCGTGAGACTATGGATCGGATTCAGTAAGGGATGTCGTTTTTGCACTTTGCGGGACGTGTTCCCCAGAAACGGAAAAACATTTTATATCGTTTTTACCACATTCAGCGGCCTTTTTGATGCTCAGTTTCTATTCGGTTCCTATCTAAACCGTAGAATATCACTACTAACTCATTGCATAGCTACGTACATCACTTTCTCTGTGGGATCTCTTAAGAAAATGTACACACTGCCATTTTCAGCTCAAAAGGCTTGACAAGAGTGGAAAGGGTCGTGCGGTCAGTTTTCGATAGAAACCGCTTTCCACAGCCATGTCTTGCCTTTTCGCCGTGTCTTGCCTGCCTTGCGTTGGTTCAGGCCTTTTGTAGAAGTACTCTGTATTACATTGACATTTATAGGCCTAATTTTGTTAAGAAACTACTGGCAAAATCTTGGAGCAAGAATTCTTCCGTGCATGGAAATGGGGGAATCGAGCATCTAAGAGCAAGCGCTTCAAGTTAGGGTAACACTTACCAACATATATATTGATGGTGTGCACTCTTGAACATTTTTAAGGCCATGTAACTATCAACAAAAGCAAACGAAGGTGACGGAAGTCTGCATTCTCATCCACCCTTTGTCGTTTGCTAAAATGTTCAAAAATATCATCACATGCGTATGCGCTCATCATTTCAATTTTGCTCGCACACTCGCGACTCTACTCTTCGCTCACTACCACTTGTCTACCGTCAACTTATCTGAATTTGAATAATTTCTCTTCTGCCCTAACGTGCCACTGATCTCTTAAGCACTCATCCGGGTGATTTTGTAAGGTTCTGTCTTCGACTCACCAGGGAAGGATCCCAAGTCGAAGTGGTCATTTGAAATGGGACCTACACTGCTGGACGTGTTTTTGGATGCTGAGTTCGAATCTGCTTTCCAAGTTTGCCGAGCATTTCTGTGAAAAGAGTTATGAGGATGGTTTTAGGGAGCTTAACATAAGAAAACTTAAATTACATGGATGCGCCTTTCTTCTCAACGGCGGCTTGGTGTGGTGGTAAGCGTGACGCTTCATGTGCGTGGGATCAGGGTTTGGGTTTTGTGGAGGACAGAGCTTTCGCATTATATAGAATTTTTCCCTTAAGAACTAGAAAGTGCTCTCATTGTGATTCTACCAAGTTTTATGACCTTCTCATGCTTTTGCTGATATTTATTCACATAAAGTAATTTCAGTTTTACTCGCATGCCTCCTCACTCTACATTCAAAGAAGGATAACTTCTGCTTCTTGAATGATCAAATGTGATACTCTACACGAAATGCTTGTAACAAAGAACTTCTCACAATGGGAGGGAGGGGTGAAAAAGAACCCCTCACAGCCCGTTGCTTCACAGTTGCTAACCCCAAATCAGAAATGAAACAGAATTGTGTAGGCGTCTCAAAATCACACGGGTGAGTATTCAAGTAGCGCGCCAGTAGTATTCACGGCGCCATACCATGAATAAAAGAGGAATTTCCTAAATCTAACAGCACAGACATAAAAGTAGACAAGCGATAGGGAGCGGAAATGGGGTTTCGTGTGTACACGCAAAAGTTGAGATCCTGAGCTATTACATATGAGGTGGTGCGTTTAACCATGTTTTTAGAAGGATGGTTCAAAGAGGCTTCTGTTGGCTGTATTAGCCTCGTGGAAGCCTCGAGAATAGTTCCATTCCCTTCACCTGCTCTTTTGGAGGTAAGATGCACTGATTAGCTTTCTGGTCTGTGAATGATATCCACGAATCCATTGTCAACAATGCCGGTGTTGGTGGGTCTGGAGCTGCATCGCACCATCGCACCCAATCTAGCACCAACACCCACTTTGGCATCATCATTTCTCTTCATATGCCTTGTTCTCGCCCGGAGCTCCAAATTTTGCGCACGGAAGAATCTCCTACACGGTAACAGGTAGGTAGGTAGGAGAAACATCTGCAAAGCATCAAAACTTCATAGAACGTGATAAAATCACCGTCCATAAGGAAAAAACTCTATATAATGCAAAAATTCCGTCCTCCACAAAAGGCGAACCTTAGTCTCCCGCACATGAAGCGTCACACTTATCACCACACCAAGCCGCCGTTGAGAAGAAAGGCGCATCTATGTAATTTAAGTTTTCTTATGTTAAGTTCCCTGAAACCACCCTCATAACTCCGCTCACAGAAACGCTCGACAAATTTGGAAAGCAGATTCGAACTCAGCATCCAAAAGCACGTCCAGCAGTGTAGGTCCCAATTCAAATGGCCACTTCGACTTGGGATCCTTCCCTTGTCAGTACGTGATTCAGACATACTGCGAATGGTAGAGTGAATGAAAAGAAGTGCAATGCAGTGCAAGTGCGTAGAAACTGGGATTATAATTAGTGCTATGAATAGGAACCAGATTAACTCCGGGATCAAAAATTCTCTGAAAGTGGTAAAATCGACAAATAAAGGCTTTCCCGTTCGTGAATAAAATGCCCAGCAAAATGCAAAACACACGCCTATCCCGAAACCTGACCCGTGGTCTCATGCCTATGAAGCGTTACGCTTACCACTGCTCCAAGGCACCACTTTCAGCGATATTGCTTTCATGTTTTGAGTACTCGCTTGCATTAAGCGCTCACTTGAGATCACCTTCATAACTTCGTTCGCACAACTGTTTGGCAAATTTGGAAAGCATATTTGGAATCAGCGCCCGGAAATACGTACATATAGCAATACCAGTCGGGCCTCCCGGCTAATGCCAGGCTTCCCTCCTTCTTATGGGTTTGCTCGGCTACGCCGGGCGCCCTTTGTTCCTGTGAGAAATTTGCTATGCGTGAATAACACTTCGTATTCTCTTTTTGCTTTGAAAGCTCTACACCCTCAGTGTTAGCTCGAAGTGGGAGCGATTTTTTCTGTAAGCCAACCTCGCTGTGTCCGAAAGAACATCGCTTAATATCACAAAGGCGATTATTCAGAGAAAAAAGTATTCAGAGACTTCATCGCGGCTGAGGCTACTATGTTAGCTACCATCAATGTTCCTCAATGCCGTCATCAGGGGTTCTCCTCCTTCTTGGGGCAAAGGGACTTTGCCCGAAAAATATCGAATTATGAAATTCCTCCTTTTTAATATGTTATTTCGCTTTTTCGCTGAGCGAGAGTATAGACTATCAAATTCCTTCAAAGATGTACCTCCTTTTCTCTATGGATACATCATTGAATGTGATTCCAACATTATTACCGGTCGGATAAATTTTGCTAAGAATGATATCAAAGCAAAAAGAAACCGCGATCATTATCAACCGCAAACTCTGCTGGGTAGCGGTCGTAATCTAATAGCAAGAAGTGAACTAAAATTCATCTTCTTATGATCACGCAACTTACCCTTCTTGTCGAATGAAGCATATCAAAAAGTCAAAGCTAGATCGTGAATAACAAAGGCGCTAGGAGGTAATTGGTGTGTGGATCTTCTTCTCTGAGGCCTCTTCTATTGTCAGCCAATGTGAACGCTCTAGGTCCACGGGGATATGAGTTATGAATTTGCGGCCCAAAGTTTCTAACGTGCACGCCGCGCTCCCTGTGAACGGAGTCTGGTCCTGCCATTTACCAAAGGTGTTCCGATGCCGCCCCTGTACTCCTTCCGATTTTGAACGCTTTGGGCCCACTGGGACAGGAGTTATGAATTTGCGATCTGAAATTTCTATCGCGCACGCCCCGCCCCTTGCAGGCGGAGTCCGGTCCTACTACCTGCCATCAGTGTTCCCAACCTGTTTCCTTCACTCTTACCAAGTTTGAGCGCTCTGGGTCCAGTAGAGCAGGAATTACGAATTAGCGACCTAAAATTTCTATCACGCACGCTCCGCCCCCTGTGGGCAGAGTCCAGTCCTGCCTTCTACCATAAGTGTTCCCATCATGCCTCCTGTTGTCTCACCAATTTTCAATGCTCTGGGTCCAGTGGAACAGGAGTTATGAGTTTGCAGCCCAACATTTCTATCGCGCACGCTCTGCCTCCTGTGGGCGGAGTCCGCTCCTACTACCTGCCGTAAGTGTTCCTATGCCGCCCCCCGTACTCCTACCGAATGTGAGCTTTCTCGGTCCACGGGGACATGAGTGATGAATTTCCGGTCAAACACACACACCGACACACACACACACACACCGACACACCAACAGACACACTTAGCGAATTATATAAAGTAGGATAAGCCTCATTTCAAATCTCCACTTTGACTTGGGATCCTTCCCTTTCAACTCTTTTGATTATTTACCTTGACTGTTATCACTTTTTCTGTTTTACTTAAGGCGCGTGAAGCGGCACGAATGAATAAATAGGAAACTAACTAAATAGGAAGAAACTCGCCTTTTCAGCGTCGTAAGGTAGAGAACTAGAAAAATGATAACAATAGCGAAAGGAGTAGCAGAATTACAGTGATTCACCCTCTCATCACTCGGCGATCATCTGATTGCATGCTGAATTTCCAGGTCCTGGTGAGAATAGCACAACCTATTCGCCTCGACACTAGTCTGACATCGATCGATGAATGTGGATGTCGACGAATCCGATAATGGGACTCATCACCTGTATCACCTGTCGTACCGTTGATCATCTACTTCCTTGAGTATCGTCTCCATTCGTCCCTGTCACGAGCCAGAGTAGTCCATTGAATCGTCCTCGCTTCAGGGACACGAGGTTCAACATTCCTTTTGTACAGAGCTTTCGTGAAGAATTCTGACCATCACGTTGGCGGCCGTCCTGGTGTTCACTTGACGTCCCGAGGGATCCCGTCCGTAACCGCCCTGGTCCAACGGTCATCACTATATCGCATAACGTGTCGGTCCCACCTGATCTTCGAGTTCTTGGCGTAATCAACGGCATCTCTGATCATCAATTGTCGACGGAGCTCGGAACTCCGGATTCCCTCCTGCACTTGCGTGTATAGGGAAATTCCAACCATCTTCCTTTCCAAAGCGCGTTGAGTAACGCTGACAGCACGCTCATCCTGCTTTCGTAGAGTCCAAGTCTCCGAGGCGTACGTCCAAGGAGAAAGGACAGCAGTGTCAAGAAGGTGAGCGCGGTGCCTCTCTCGATATTCCTAAATGCTCTCTACGCGGCGCGTTTCCTTCTGCACAGCTCTGGAGCTAAGTCGTTCATCATATTGACTTCCCGACCTAGATACACAAAGCTAGGGAGTTCAGAGACATTCTTTCCCCTTAGCGTGGAGGGTGCATCAGGTACCAATCCGTTTTTCATGAACATCGTCTTCGTTGAGTTCAGTCTCAAGCAGATCTTTCCACAAGCACTATCAAACTCTGCCAGCATTCGTTCCGCCTGCTCGATATTCGGTGTTGTAGACACGATGTCGTTGCAAAGCGGAGGTGATGTAGGTAGCGGCCTTCGACCTTCAATTCCAAGTCTTTCCATTCCAAATTACGCATGATATACTCGATAGCGGCACTGAAAGATTTGGGCGAAATAGTATCACCTTGCCGGACACCTCTCTTCATGTTGACAATGACTTCCTTGAAGAATGTTGAAATCCTGGTCGTGAAGTTGTCGTAGAGCTCACGAAGCATCCTTATCCTAACTATATATAAACCGCAAACGTCCGTTTGTTTGTATGTTTGTATGTCTGTTTGTCTGTAACACTATCATATATGGTGCCGTTTGGAAATCAACTGGGACAGCTCAGACAGATTGAAACAAGTGAGGGATGAGCCGAACTCTTTGGGTACACGTGACTCAAGGTAGCTCCGCCCACCAGGGGCGGAGCGTCCCAATGGCGGCGGGGCTTCCGCAAAAATAATAAATTTGGACCTGGATCGATCAAATTTGGCAGAGATGCAGGCGGCAAGATGCGAAAACTAATGGTAAGTGACAGGTGTAGACTCCGCCCATTGGGGGCGGGGCTTCCTCAAAAATAGTCAATTTGGTCCTGGGTGGTTCAAATTTGGTAGAGATGTAGGCGGCAAGGTGGGAAACCTAATGGTAGGTAACAGGTGTAGACTCCGCAAACTGGGGGCGGGGCTTCCTCGAAAATGGTCAATTTGGTCCTGGGTGGTTAAGATTTGGCAGAGATGTAGGTGGTAAGGTGCGAAAACTAATGGTAGGGGACAGGTGTAGACTCCGCCCACTGGGGCGGGGCTTCCTCGAAAATAGTCAATTCGGGCCTGGGTGGTTCAAATTTGGCAGAGATGTAGGCGGCAAGATGGGAAAACTAATGGTAGGTAACAGGTGTAGACTCCGCCCATTGGGGGCGGGGCTTCCTCAAAAATAGTCAATTTGGTCCTGGGTGGTTCAAATTTGGTAGAGATGTAGGCGGCAAGGTGGGAAAACTAATGGTAGGTAACAGGTGTAGATTCCGCCCACTGGGGGCGGGGCTTCCTCGAAAATAGTCAATTTGGGCCTGGGTGGTTGAGATTTGGCAGAGATGTAGGCGGCAAGATGCGAAAACTAATGGTAGGTGACAGGTGTAGACTCCGCCCACTGGGGGCGGGGCTTCCTCGAAAACAGTCATTTTGGACCTAATGCGTTGAAATTCGGGAGAGATGTAGGCGGCAAGGTGGGAAAACTAATGGTAGGTAACAGGTGTAGACTCCGCCCACTGGGGGCGGGACTTCCTCAAAAATAGGCAATTTGGGCCTGGGTGGTTCAAATTTGGTAGAGATGTAGGCGGCAAGATGCGAAAACTAATGGTAGGTGACAGGTGTAGACTCCGCCCGCTGGGGGCGGGGCTTCCTCGAAAATAGTCAATTCGGGCCTGGGTGGTTCAAATTTGGCAAAGATGCAGGCGGCAAGAAGGGAGAACTAATGGTAGGTGACTCCACCCACCGGGGGCGGGGTTTGCGTGAAAATACCAAATATGGACCTGGCCATTACGACATAAATTTCATCAAACAATATATTGGCCAACGAGATCGTCGATGCGTAGGCTATCAAATGCCTACTGCGACGGGTGCGGATAAATGTCAGAGTGTAAACAAATTTCATTCTCATCTACAATGAAATGAAGGCATTCCACAATGGTTAGGGACAAACAAGAAATTGATGATTTCAAGGTCCTTCCCATGGCTTCTCGGATTGTCTCAGTTAGTATATTTATGAACGAATGTTAATGATTGCCAGTTGGCGCTACTACTTTGGTTGAAGAACGGTACTGTCCATTTTTTGGGAGAGGGTGATCACTGTGTTGCTAAGACGATTACGCTCCAGGTTATCTTCACGGAAATTCATTTATCGCAAGCCATGAGACGCGCACGGTATCGTGAGCAGCGCAACAGCTTTTTTGAACAGATGAATCGAGCCGGACTTAATTCATTATGGGCGAGGAGCTCACGGAGTATATATATATATATATATATATATATATATATATATATATATATATATGTTTAGCCAAAAATATTTCTTTCCTTTTCAACTGTACCAGAGCATTAAAATTCGCAGGAAGAGTAGGCGACGGGCTATTTTTACACGGAAAGGAGCTCCTGGGCGTAAAATAAAGTCGGCCGGGCATAAAATGAAGTCTACAATAACCCTGGCCGCACGGGTTTATACCCCGTAGAGGCGTGTAAATCCCTACAACTACCCAAAGGGGCTTTCCTTTTAAAGTTAGTGTTCATGGCCACACACAGCCCAAACTACACAGGGTTTCTTCGATTACATGGACTGCAAATTTATTTGATTCGGATGCATCGGAGTATTCTTCATGGCCACACACAGCCCCATTTCACATCCCAAAAAAAATGATGGCCGCTACAGAAGTGTCAGGGAAGAGGCTCAGATGATAAAGTTCTATAATGAAAATCAAAAGCTCATGTGGCTCCGTCCCTAATTGCTAGACCCCCTAGCGCACGCAAGAGCGTGCATAGCTGCCTAGTATATATATACAGTAGCGCTCAAAAGTATTCGGCCAACTTTAACTTGCCGTAACTTTTTTCCCAGTGGAGCAAATCACACGAAATTTTGATATGTTCGGCTAAAGCATATTTAACACTGTACAACACTACTTGACTGCAAAACAGTCATATCCACATACTAATGAGGAGGCGTTTGTAGACTATGCTGAAAGCAAGTTTGTGACGTCTCCAGTTATTCCGACCTTATGTACGTTTTTCTTCTCTTCTGGGTTCGACATTAGTGCTTGTACACTTTAGGCATGGCAAAAAGGAAGGGACTCCTGGAAGGACCAATGTCCCTATTTCCAGTTCATTTTTTGTTCAAGCCCTTTTGGATACCTGGAACATCTTCAAAATGCAGTTTAATAGTGGTAAATATTCACACTACACCCATGCTACACATATTGAAATTTCGCATGTTTACATTAAAAAGGAAAGAAGTTACGACTGAAAAGTACAACTGAAGAAGCATTTCACCGAATACTTTTGAGCGCTACTGTATATATATATATATATATATATATATATATATATATATATATATATATATATATATATATATATATATATATATATATATATATATATATATATATATATATATATATATATATATATATATATAGAGTAGGAACACCCTGGTTGCCCGGACTTCAGTTACCGCTTCTGTCTCAACGGTTTTTGTAGTCTTGAGGATGTGATCAGGCAGCGTTTCCGTTTTCTCGAGTGAACCAACCATTCCGCACTGTTCGTCAGGGCGCTTTGCAGTGGGATTTGTCTGAGCGAGATTTGTTTGAGAGAGGTATCACGATGTATGGCAAGAACTTCTCCGCCATACAGAAAAGACTCGTAAGTGGCTACACTTCAATGGTTAAATTATATTCCCGTCATATATTTGTTGAAGCTGAGAACAACTTGAATAAGTTAACGATAGATTACTTCTCACCAATTCTAACTCATTTGGGAAATTCTACGCACAACCTTTAGAAAACCTTGTTTTGACTTGATGTTTTGTTAACTGCTGTTATTTCGCCGCAGTACCGAAAGCCTCACAAGGTTGGCGATTTGTGGACAAAACTTCAGCCTCGGACGGGACTTGAACCCGTACTTGTCCTTTCCGGGGACCGTGCTCTTATCCCTTACACTACAGAGGCCCCGCTTGCCCTCGCCTTCTTAATGGCTTATATGCCATAGCTTACCAGCACTCACACGTCAACGTGTTGAGCCGGTCGGCCAATATCAGCACTAAACCGTTGAGCTGTAAGCTTTACATGTTAGAACTAGTTTTGACTTGACGTACTGCGGCGAAATAACAGCAGTTAACAAAACATCAAGTCAAAACAAGTTCTAACATGTAAAGCTTACAGCTTAACGGTTTAGTGCTGATATTGGCCGACCGGCTCAACACGTTATACGTGTGAGTGCTGATAAGCTATGGTATATAAGCCATTAAGAAGGCGAGGTCAAGCGGGGCCTCGGTAGTGTAAGGGATAAGAGCACGGTCCCCGGAAAGGACAAGTACGGGTTCAAGTCCCGTCCGAGGCTGAAGTTCTGTCCACAAATCGCCAACCTTGTGAGACTTCTTTCCTCTGTTTTTCTTTTTGCTGCCGCGATCCCTTATTCAATTTCCTACTTCTAGAGGCTGAAAAAGGTGAGCTACTCTTGCTGTCACTAGGGTTTTTAAGTTTATCTATGCTTATAAGTGAATGAACTTTTTCTTACCATCGTCTGTTATTCGCATCAGGACCCACACGCGCGCAGTGAAACACACTGTTCAACTCGTTCGGACACCCCACTTTCCTTCATTTTTCTGGTTTCATTCTCGTCTAGGCCCCTTTTTAACGTTTTTTTGAAGCCTTTTCTCCGAAGACTTTGGAGACACCGATGCACGCAGTTTCTTCACCTCAGTCGCACTAGTTTCGATCTTGTCTTCCATTTTTCATCATAATCTGGATTACCCAAAATTATCGTGAACTGTGCCTTCAAACCTTATTGGGATCCATACGCATAACTTCTCTTGTAGCTTGACACGCACTTCTCACAACCCTTCGATGTACCTGTTCGCGACTCCGTGTCATGCAATGTCGTCTATGTGACAGAAAATTCCCCTCCTATCAGCTCTTGCAGCACATACCCAAAAGTCCTTGAAAAACTGGTGGGTCAGAGTGGCCCGAGAAAAATTATTCAAACCTGAAAAGCTCCTGTGTTGTGATCGCGAGTTTTCTCTTCATCTCATCCAGAACGCCCAGAACAAGCGAAAGGTGCGGATTCTGTTTTATTCCCTCATCCAGCCTCCTGTCATCTTCGAATGCAAACCCTTCTGTCTTTTGAAAGCCACCATGCTCGGGGAAAGCTCGATCGGAGTTGGTTGCTATTCGATTGTGCTGATCAGTCGCATTCATTCTGGATTTTTTCTCATCGCTCAAAGAACACGTCGTGCTTTCACTTCTATAAATCTAATTCTTCTGCGTGTATGCGTATCGATACTCTGTTGGTTCTTGAGAGCTAGCTGTCTGTCACCTGAAACACTCTGGGAACTCCTTATGTCCTCGATGGCGCCTCATGCACATCTGCAGATTGTTTGATCTACTCCCTCGAAAATGCTCTTTCACCTGTCCACTTGGGTATTCACCGAAATAAACACCCTAAGTTGTGATGCCTTTTACTGTTGAGAGCTGATGCATTGTTTTAAGCTGATAGTTCCTTTCATAATTTTATTACACAATGAATTACATGCTGCTATAGTAGCTATATATAGACAACGCAATAAGTGGAAGTGCAATAGCGTCATAAAAACGTCACAGATAGTCTCGGCACAACTCTTGTCGTTACGAGGATTTGACGGTGCCTTCAGGGCCTCGAATCGAAATTATCGTAGCCATTCACTATGATGGTCGTAGTAATTCCGTTGCTACATATTGCTCCCTCCAACCACCTACTGAACTTCTGCGAGTACGCCGTGCAAGCAGCGTCGGCAAATTGTGCTGCACACTACCTCCGATCTCTAGAAGGTGTTAAAATGCCATTGAAACAACAACCCATAATATTCGAATTACTTACTATCGAATGAAGCATAGAACACGTCATTGATGAATGAAAATATTATATTATTATTATATGCATACATATGTGCACCGTGAAACAAAAAGAGTTTTCAAAGAAGTAAGTCCAGAGAAAAAGCTTGCGTACGGAACCATGAATTGCAAAGAACTAGATTTCAATATTCCGATGGAACGACCCAGTCCTCTCACTGGAACCTCAGCCCACAAAGGTCGTGTCGCTGCATACTGGCGACAACAATTGAAAGGCTGTTTTCATAGTCCACGATTTGTCCCGCAAGCGAGCGAGCGATCGAGCGCTTGGTCCTTATTTACAACTGAATCTTGGTCGATACCGCGAGCAAGCGCCGCTCCAACCGCTCGATCGCTTGCTCGCTCGCGGGCCAAATCGTGGACTATGAAGGCAGCAACTCTGCACCCAGAAGAAGTTAAGTTGAAGTAGAATAAGGTGTGTCGGGTTCAGTCTCTAAGCAGAAAAACGAAGAATTGGATATGTTAGAGGCTTAGTGCACTTCGCCAATCTTAATTCAATATTATAGAAAGTGTTTTTTTTTGTGGCAAGTGTATCTGATTTTTGTTGGGATAATATAATAGACCAGTCGGGCCGCCCGGCTAACGCCAGGCTTCCCTCCTTCTTATGGGTTCGCCCGGCTACGCCGGGCGCTCCTTCTTCCTGTGAAAAATTTGCTATGCGTAAATAACCCTTCGGATCCTCTTTTTGCTTCGAAAGCTCTACACCCTCAGTATTAGCTCCGAATTGGGAGCGATTTTTTTCTGTAAGCCAGTCTCGCTGTGTCCGGAAGATTATCGTTTATTACACAAAGGCGATTTTTCAGAGGAAAAAAAAGAATTCCAAGACTTCATCGCGGCTGAGGCTACTATGTTAGGTATCATCAATGTTCCTCAATGCCCTCATAAAGAGCTCTCCTCCTTGGGGCAAAGGGACTTTGCCCGAAAAATATCGAATCAATGAATTCCCCTTTCTTAAGAAGTTATTTCGCTTTTTCGCTGAGTGAGAGTATAGACTATCAAATGCCTTCTCCCTTGAAGATGTACCCCCTTCTCTTTATGGATACATCATGAAATGTGAATCCAACATTATTAGCGGTCGCATAAATTCTGCTAAGAATGATATCAATGCAAAGAGAAACCCAGATCTTTTTCTTAATCGTAAACTCTGCTGGGTAGCGGTCGTAATCTAATAGCAAGAAGTGAACCAAATTCATCTCCTTATAATCACACAACTTAACCTTCTTGTCGAATGAAACATGTCAAAAAGTCAAAGCTAGATCGTAAATAACAAAGGCGCTAGGATATGATTGGTGAGTGGACCTTCTTCTCTAAGTCCTTTTCCATTGTCAGTGTTCCCATCCTGCCCCCTCCTATTGATTGCTCTCCATGTCCACGGGATCAGAAGTTGTGGATTTCCATTCATTTATTTCGCAAAATTCTGTTCTATGGGGGCGTAGTCCGGCCCTACTACTCACCATAAGTGTTCCCATACTGCCTCCTACCAAGTTTGAACGCCCTAGAGGCAAACTGAAAGTTTTGGCGCATACTTCGCCTTCTATAGGCGGGGTCCGATTCTTCCACCTACGATAAATGTTCCCATCCTGCCGCTCGTATTCCTGCTAAGTTTGAATGCCGTAGGGCCAAATGGACTATTGCGGCGCAAGACCCCACCCCCTGTGCACGGATTCCGGTCCTGCCACTCACCATAAGTGTTCCCGTCCTGTCGCCTGTGCTCCTACCAAGTTTGAAAGCTCTAGGTCCACGGAGACAGGAGTTATGAGTTTGCGGCCCAAAGTTTCTGACGCGCACGCTGCGCTCCCTGTGAACGGAGTCCGGTCCTGCCACTTACCATAGATGTTCCCATCCTGTCCCCCTTACTCCTACCAAATATGAACGCTCTAGGTCTACGGGGACAGGAGTTATGAATTTCCGGTCAAACACACACACCGACACACACACAAACACACACACAAACACACCGACACACCAACAGACATACTTAGCGAATTATATAAAGTAGGATGAAAACTCGGCTGTTCTTTGAAATAATGAAAGTCGATTCGTTAAATATAATTTTCTTTGAAAACTCTAATTCGAATACGTTTCGCATTTTTATTGATGGAAACATATTAATCGATTAGCCGAGAAAACGAAGTTGACGAGAGTTGGTGCAAAGAACATCTGCGGTGATTTCTTTTTGAAGGAAAACCGGTTTCAAGACCCGATGAAACCTGCTGAGTAAAATAAATGAGACAAACAAACATAGGGCATTGGAAGAATGATCAAAGTAGGCATTATAGAGCCTCTGGCGTGGAGGATAGAGGGGATTCTCAAAAGAAGACAGATGGTGACGAGCCACGACTCAACAGAAGCTTTTTGCCACTGCTTTCTTCTGCAGTATTCTGCATAAGAAGATAAATATGTGCATGTGTATTAGAGATTTCATCTGAAACGAGATTCACATGAAGCTCTTGGAATGGAAGCTTCACTTTGGAATGAGGTGTAGATGATTCAAGATCGAACCACGAGAGCATAGCTAGGCAGCAGCCGCAGCTAGAAATCTTCCATTTCTCCTCCTTAGATTCCGCCGCGGAAAGGACGGACGGCTTTCCTGCATTTCACAGCAAAAGCTCAGATTATCCGTGAAGGCGATAAGAAGTTGAACATACGCCAGGAACTGAAAGGCAGCCGATATAATGTAGTCGATAAAACACCAACATAAAAGTCAATTCAATGAAATTATATAAATATAATATAAAAATGAATAGCCCACCACAGCGATTGTACCATCAACTTCAGACTCGTGTAATGAAAGCAAGACGATTCGGAGCAAAGAAAGAATTGTTAGAGAGAAAATTCGCACGAAAGTCTGAAAACAGTCAGCATAAAGGCTGCCATGTAGTTTTCTTAAAATTCTATAAAAACACTTGACCTTTTCTCAGGCAAAATATAACTGATACTTACTTTCACTTTGCTGATATGCCAAAGTTTCTTTATATGAGCTCCTGAGTACGGATTTCGCGATAGGTACCAGTACTGAGTACAGATGAGGTAGAAAACACCGGTGATCATAGGGATTGACATAATACCATCGAGAATTAGGTGCTGAGCGCATGACACTGTACCGACTAGCTGCAACGACTTCGGAATTAAACAACAACAGCAGCGATAAATTGAAGTAAAGAAAATCAAGTAATAAAGTTTTCTCGAGACTTTTTGCTTGAATTTGAGAGGGAGGGCACGTCAATTACTTATTTACTCGGTATGGCAGAGCAAGAGTTTCATTTATTCACATAACTGAGCTTGTCTGTTATACACAGGCTGCCTTCATAGTCCGGCGCGTTTGCTCGACTGCGTCGACCGGTCCCCATCTGCTCGGGACCGTCCTCGCGCTCGCCGGCCGGCGGGGGTTATTAAGGCAGCCATACATTCCACATAAATCCCATTATTTCAGGAAATGTTACAGCACCACCTAACACTCAAACAACATCTAAATGGCTGTCTGTGTAGAGCAGCGAAATCTTGAAATCATCGCATCGCTTCTACAGATATCACCCAACAAAAACCAAAAGAGAAACGGCGGTATCCTGTAAGGTGTAAGCAAAGCGTGGAAATGCGCTGAATTAGTATACAATGTGAATCACGAAAAGCAAGTGGCTTTTCTGCACATCTCGACCACGTGGTTCACCTGTGGAGAGAGGGTGCCTGATGACCCTGGGCGATAGTCGATCTTGCGCCTAAAAGTTTGTGGAACATCTTTCGCAAAAGAAAGATTGCAAACTCTCACTGCGCGGGAGATTGTATTATGATGACCAGAGCGTATGATGCTATCCCCACAGCTAGTCGTTAATTCTATCCCTTCTTTTCAAGGCATAGCCAACTGTCTTGACGATAGCCGTACCGTATATTCCGCAGGTTTCTTTGTTGAAGGGCTGCTTTTGTAGTCCACGATTTGGCCCACGATGGAGCGAGAACGAGCGATCGAGCGGTTGGGGCGGCGCTTGTCCCTTGTTTAAAACTGAATATTGATTGATACCGCGGGCAAGCGCCACCTCAATCGCTCGATCGCTCGGTCGCTCGCTCGCGGGCCAAATCGTGGACTATGAAAGCCGTCGAGTAGCAGTCGCGCCATCGCGACTTACGAAAATGTCGCGCCATCTTACGAAAATGAGGTCCATTATCTCTGCAAACCATTATAAACCATCACGGTTATAGAAATGTTAAAATCTCACCAATGCATAGCGATGAAGTGAATTGAAAAGGTTGTTCTGGTCGTAGTTGCTCATCCTGCAGGCAGGAAAATTTCTGTGATATGTACGAGCACCACCTTAAAAATTGCATTCACTATGGCAAGCATGTCATGGATTTGTATTTTCAGAGAGGACGCTGAACTAAACTAAAATGAGTCAGCGAGTAGCGTTCCATCCGCAACCAGACACTCATTTCAACAAAAAACGCACAAAATAGATTTGCTCGAAATGAAGAACAAAGGGTAAAAGAAGGGCTATCTGAGTACAAAAAAAGAGTATGTGGGTCGGCACGTACGGAAAAGATCATAAAAGTGATTTGATAGAGATTCGGATATGTCAGAGAGTAACGTTGTCTGTTGAAAGAGTACATTGCACGCAGAGTGTTGGAAGATCGCTCAAGTTCGGTCTCATCAGATAACAAGGGGAAGCTGATCAGATGTTGAAAATTGTACTGACACTGAGTATTAATTGCTGAGCAGGAAATTTTTAAGCGAAACATTTGTAGATGAGAAACGATGGCTTCAGCCCAGCACACAGAACCGTTCCAGAATGCCGAGTCTCAAAAAGTGGCTAGAAACGCAACAGAGAGCTTTCACTGGCGACATCAATGTTGGAAACCCGTCTCAATCACTAGTAGGCCATCATATTTCCATGTTCCGTGAACTACAGGCTCCCAATCACCGTGTGTGACGAAGACGCCATTGAAACTCATAGCACCGCTCGTAGAGAATCGTTCTACACATTTGACGGGCAGACGGGCATGATCACAATGCAAAATCTCGTCTATGGTGCGTCTCCGGACAACAAGCAGGCACTTTCATCAAAACAACCACCAGCACACAACAAAGCCGGCCAGAAACGAAGCCTAAGGAAAAGGCGGAACTGTCTGATGTAGAAATATTCGTCTTCCTAGTCAAATGATGGCGAAAACCTGCGCATTGAAACCGCTAACGTCACGCCGTGGAGAATTTTGAAGAACACGATAAGTCGTAACGAATCGTGGGTCGCAGAGTGACTAACACTAGCATGACACCTGACGCTGACGTGAGTCTATTGGCATATGCCTAATCTCGAAAGTTATTCAATGTTCAAGTTATATACGTGTACCAATGGCGTTGTCCTGTGAGGCTGGTATCAAACAAACAGCCATATACATCTCGAATTTGTTGCACAGTCTATCTTTTGAATGAATTTCGTTGGTGAAGACGAAGATCGAAAAGGTAACGACATCAGTTTGGGGGGATTGGGAAAAGAAGGGGTGAACAAAGTAATGTGTCTTTCATTTACAGAAAACAGATGATGCGGAGATAGAGGTGGTGGATGTTCAACGACGGTGTTCAAAGACGTTTGCCATACACAGAAAACTGGATCCTCATTCATGAAGGGCAAGACATAAATGACATGACACGACATTCGCAAGACACACATTCAACACACCAAGAGACGCAGCTTTTCACAAAAAGTGGACTTGGAGAAGGGGCCAATTTAGGGGTCGGGACGATCCTGCAATATCGGGGAGGGGGGATAGTGTTGGTGAGGAGCACCAATGGATACTAAAGTCATTCGCAAAAGGGACATTGGCCGATTATGCTAACTCATTCATTTCAATAATCCTATTGGGATCGTTCTCAACTGAAAGGTTAGATGGCCTCGATGGGAATCGTTGGGTGTGGTGCAGTAGGAACGAATAGTCGCGTCGCGGCGAGAGAGACGTCGCGCGCGAAGGAGTATAGCAGGATGCCGCGGCAAGTAAGAAGTACAGGAGCAGAAGAGCTAACAGTAGAATCATGCTAAAAGTAATAATCGCATAGCGATTGAGCTGTATGGAGAACGCTAGAACTGTTATAATGAGGCAAATTGTCCGCGACAGCCGCGTGCGGCGGATCGATTACCCAAAACTGTTCCTACTGCCCGTCTCCCGGAATCGGTCCTTCACATGACATTGGATACTATGCATCACTTCCAGGTAATACCTTTTCACCGACGTTTTCATTAGCTATTTTGCGTAGAGCAGAACAAGTAGTGAGCTATAAATGGAATCTTCATTTCGGAGCACACGTGAAACTTTTGACGACACAAAGTGACAATATTTACAATGTTTTCGTGTGTTCGAGTGTTCAACGAGCATTGCAGATGCCATAAGTGGAATAGATGGAACTCGGAACCAGTTCTGAATACGATTTTCCAAGGAGCACCGAAGGAACAAGGCATTTCCCGCTTACCAATTACCATGGTCACTGGCTACTTTTACCCAACAATTTCTTTTCTGAGATCCGAGAAAGCTATTCGCCATCAAGTAAACTTTACTAACATCGAGATCGGTACAAGGACGAGGAAGGTAGCTCTGTCTCTCTCATCCATGAAAGAGTCGATCTATGTTCCCCCTTTTATGTTGACACCTTTGGCCTCGGTCTGTTAGTAGTATGTTAGCCGTTTAAGCCCATAGTTGTAGAAGGAAACGATGCCAAGCATGTCATTCGACAATGCTGGTTCAGGTTGGAGAAGGCTTTCGAGTGCTTCTGCAAATCTGGATCAAATCTGCTCTGTGGACGAGGCTGCGTCGTTTTGCAGTCCGACAGCAACCTACATCAGCAAGGATATCGTGATTGAAGGTATATTAGATGGAGAGAACAGCTGTTTACGATGTTGGTAATCAGGATAAAGAGGCAATTCAAGTGGTAGTTTGAATAAACTGAAAATCGACATGGCCAATGTTCAGAAGCGCGTAGTGCACGGTCAAAGGAAAGACAGCTGAGAATGTTCGGAGAAAGAAGACCGTTTTGAAGGCAGTGCGCGCATAGATCTCTCTTCTTACGTCAAATTTAACGAAACGACCCATTTTTCCGGATGCCTGATGGATTCCCTGCATCGGAAGCTGAAGGATGAAAGTTTTCGATGATGCTACGCCAATACACCAAATTGGAAATAGAGAGGAGTGTGAAAGTGATGAGGATCAAAATAATGCGAAACAATGATGCAAAGTCTCCCTATACATACCTTCATTAGGTCCTCCTTATCTATAATCTATAGGTTTTTAGAGGAGACGGTCGTATGAACAAATCGAGTAACGATGACAACAACCGAAATTTGCAGCTCAGTGATCAAAAAAGTCAGCGACTCGAGGAACCCTATTTGGAGGTGTTTGTGTTTGCTCCTCTTGAAAATGTTTATTGGAATCCGTTTCACTGCCCCACTGATTCCGATTAGACAAACACTGAAACATTCGAGAGACTGCCGTGAAAACATGCAGTCACACTACAGACTTTCGGTTCTTTGATTCAACAGACACCGTTCGCAAAGTCTGAGGTGAAAACAATCATTTGTCTAAATTATAATACATCAAGAATCCTTGTAACGATGACATGGACGAACAATTTTTCGCTTCTTCACTTATTCAGTACTTGTTCATATATTTATATTTGGTAGTAATCAAACAAAAGGAGTAATAATGGTTGAAGGGATATCAAATTATCGTGGCAAGCTTAAGGGATAGGAGTGGAACACCGTTTAGTGCTGAATGGAAAGGATTGTTAAAACAAATGCTTATACCACCGCGTAATTTTTGTGAAACAACGCAAGTGAATAAAAATGAAAAGGATCAAGTTTTTGGAGTTGATCAATCCCGTCTGAGGGATGCGCCTCCGCACTCACCTTCCATTCAGGATCGTAGTGGCGTAATGAGTGCGTATGTGACCTATCCAATGGCTTGCGGTGGCCAACCGATGTACAAGCAAGTGCTTTCGTCCTCCCAACAAGTCTGGTACCAATTAACCGAACCCGAAGGGATGGAAGGCTTGATTGGCCTAGGCGGTCATCGATCCGGGATTCGAACTCCCGACCGTGCGTGTGATATGGTGTGCCACTTGCCACTACACCACCTCCTTACGCAAGTGAATAAGTTTTCAGAAAGATTCTGATCCACAAAGGAGCAGCGGAAGCTACATAATGTTCTCCAAAGCTCCAGTGAACATTTGCGAACCCCCCCCCCCCCCTCAATCTGAAAATTTGCCCAAACATGAAAGTTGAAAAAAGAACGAATGAGATCTCAATTGAGGGGAGGGGTTAAAGACCAAAACTTGCAGTTGTCATGGTATGTAGTTCCAATTGGAGAGGTTCGAAAAAAATTCTGTCAAAGGGTAGTATGAATCCTCAGTCAAGAGAGCTGAGTTTAAGACATGAGTCGTGGCAACGGAAGTGAATGGTAAGAATGACAAGCATGCTCTGTCGAACTGGATTTTTTGGGAATACGTCCACTCATTAAAATTCCATTCAGAATCATAACAGCGTTCCTTCCAGGGAAACCGAACAGCTGAGGAGTTTCTTTAAGTTTATGACATTCGCCAATAGACTAAGTAATGTCATCGATAAATAGGATAATGTCAAGGCAAACACTGCGAACATGAGTTGTTTTGAGGTTGTGAACCAGTTTCTCTTCAAGTCATCCCCAAGGAGCGACGGCGCTAGCCTTTTTTCGAGTAATCAGTGCCCCAACATCTTTGTATGTACGTAATAATTTCCTATTGCCTTACTGAACTTGAACTACTGAGCCCTGTGAATTTTTAGGAGGGTAGAAATCTGTTCGGAGTGGAGGGTATCTACATCTTTGGATAGCAATTCTACTGAGACGAACTGATGCTCCCACGACGTAGATATCCAACGTTTCGGAAAAGAAGTCGACCGACTCCATACCATACAGTTTTTTGCAGCTTATCGACGAAAACATAAAAATAAACATTTATGTATATTGAGATGAACTCAGATCACTTTCAGTCCCATGCCATGACAGAGAAAGTCGAAAGTCTATGGGTTGTTACCGGTTATGAGTTAACCCAAAAAATTCGGCTTAACTTAACGTGGATGAGCCTCCTTCGCCCGGTTCGTTGGCCTATTCCCAACCTTCCCATACCAGGATGATCGTGCCCGAAGACCCTGCCAACTCGAACGTAATCCGAACTCTTCATGTGATACTGAATTTTGGGACAGATAAACAGACGGCCATAGGTAGTAAGTGGTATGAGTATGAATACGATTCCATATAAAGAACTATGTTGGGACGTTAAGAACGTCTTCGCAGGAAAATGTGAATTTTCAATCTTAGTTTTGCCTACCTCAACGCAAACTCGTCCACTTTGGGAATTGATCACCGTTCCCTCAGCAGCCTCTGTGCTTTTTTTGGGGTTCTAGAACGTTGTTTGAGCATAATTATAGGTGCTTGGTAATAGATACGCTCTCGCCGCAGACCCCTTCCAACGTGAACGTTTGGCCACCATTTCTATAATAGCCTCTATCAAATTTTCCCGGATTCTAGAGCCTTACTGATCAGAGTTATGCTTTTTTGATTTTAGCCACGCCTGCCTCAGTGTAAGCTCGTCCACTTCGACAATTCCACTTCTGACCGCTTTCTAAAACACTTTTGAATAGGGTTCTTGCTTTTGACTATAGCCCCACCCACAGGGCTACATTTCTTCCATCAAATCGAAAAAAAAACCTTTTTTCCGCATTTTGAACAGGGTTATCACAAAGAGTTCTACATATCCGGCCTCTAGGCCCACGTCGAATTGAGTTTTGAACTTATGCTGCCCACCGCCAATGAGTCCCCTTCATTTCATTTGTTGACCCACCCATCACCCCTTTACTCATTTTTTCCTGGCGCCTGGACTGTTGCGACGGAAAATAAAGTTTCGCCCACAGCACCACGCAACTCCGGCGCAAGTCCTTCTCCTTCTCCCCCCCCCCCCCTCTCCGCTTCCTGAGAGTGTGGCTATGGTGTCGCTGATGTTCTTTGTTATTCTTACCTTATCCTCATCCCATTCTTAACTTGATCCTACCTCTCGAGGTGTTTCTTCACTTAATATCGAATTCCGTGACAGATAGACAAACAGACGCGAGTGCATTCATTATATATAGTAAGGATTTTTTCGAGTCGCAGGAGGTCGTTCACGAGCCATGAGTGGCTCGGAAATAGCATTCGGATCCGGAAATCAGAGATCCGTAACGTTGAAATCAAACAGCGAAGAGTGAAATGGAACCCTCAGGAAAAACAGTTGGTGACAGCGATCAAAGAAATATACACAAAGCGGTCTCAGAATGATCGAACTCTGAAAGTATTAGCCTACTATTATACAACAAACATTCCGATAAGCCTGGTGATGCACGCGTACGCGCGCGTAGTTCACCAGTTTGAATGATACTTCGTGAGCTCAGCAGTTTCATGATCGGATTCCACCATTTCACGATAAATCGTTCGCGTGAAGAGGAGGTTTGGCCGATCGATACCTCTTTGTCAGGCTATTCAGACCAGTCTCGGCATCATTTGGAACTGGAAGAAATGGGAGCGAATGACGACGGCCAACAATTACACCACTTATGTAGACCATTTTGTGACTAGGACAGGGGTATCGAGTATGAGGAACGAATGCCTGGCCGGTTCGACAACGCAATTGGAAACATCAGCTTGTAACTGAATTCAACGAAAATGATGCTCAACAAACGAGAATCTTCAAATGGTCTAACTGTGGGTACCGCAGTCGAAGAGCACTGACAGTGAGAAGAGTATAGGGAATTTGATGACGAACCGGGCATGTGGTCCAGGTAATACAGGAGACTGACTGATATGACATTGCTGAAGTTTGTCCTGTCATGTTTCATTTATGATCTTACTAACAATAAATCTCTAGTCTCTTATTCAAGTTCCCGCTTTATCACATACATTCCTTATGAACGCGCGGCATGAGGAGTATTTAGGAGCATCGGAAACGGCTGAGATCATTTGGCTTCGCTATCATCTTTCTGATCCTGCGATCCTTCCGACCGACCTGACGGGGGACGGCCATTAGGAACGATTTTGGGCAATCGATCCGCCGCACGCGGCTGTCGCGGACCATTTGCCTCGTTATAACAGTTCTAGCGATCTTCATACAGCTCTATCAATATGCGATTATTACTTCTGGCATGATTCTACTGTTAGTTCTTTTGTTCTAGAAATTCTTACTTACCGCTGCATTCTGCTACACTCCTTCGCGCGCGGCGTCTCTCTCGCCGCGACGCGACAGTTTCTTCGTACTTCACCACACCCCGTTCTGACTTATACCTCAGAGATTTGAATCCCAGGAGACACATACAGGAAGAGCATTTAGCGCCATTAAACGGATGGTAAGGACTCTACTCGGAGTTTCTTGTTACACAAGTGCTGAGAAAAACTGGAGTCCCGATCTGCATCAGCGAACGAGGATCAAGAATGCCGCTGCTTGCTCCAAAGCATCGAAGTCAAGGTAGACCGGTCCGATGATCAGCCTTCTTGTTGTGCCTCGCGTTCCTCAAGCGGAGAGTGTCCTCGAAACTACATACGTTAGCTCGATACAACTACCTGTGGAGATGGCACCAGCCATGATCCACGGTACATCAGGTAATACAGGTGGCACGAGGTCGGTCACGACCACCTTCGAATTCATCCTTATCTCAAAACTTAATTCTCAGCAACAGTTTTGTTTTCCGGTTAATAGGAAGATCGTGCAAAATTCTAGGACCAGCGGTTGGCTTGATACAGATATGAGCAGAGAAGTAAAGGAACAAGCATGGCACGGTCCATAATTGGGCAATATGGTTCTCTAAGGTTTTCCTATTCGATAAAAATCGCACCTTATCAAACAAATAAACCCGTCAAAGCATTCAATGCCCGGTTAGACTCCTATATATTCAGGTAGTATTCCGGCAGGCTTCGTAGAAGGTTCCTCTCACCAACAGCTTACCATTTGGCCAAATCTCTTCATCGATTTTTTCAGCCAGGATTGGGAAGGGCGAAGTGGGAGGAAGTAGCGAAGGATACGTAATAATTCAAAGCGGCCTTCACGGAAGTGTCATGTCGAAGTGGAATCCGCGGTGTCATCCCTCTGTATGGAGACATGCATCCATATGCTCTCTGATGTTGTTAGAGCTTTGGCTCATACACTCATTTGGAGAAACGACCAATGTGCCCCTCTTCGCAATAGAAACTATTAGACATGCGGGAAGTATGAGATAATGAGGACTTTGATTGACAGGTGTAAACGATTAGTGATAAGCAGTGGAACCATGAGCGACATGAATGGAAAGATCATAAAGGGTTTAAATACATCCGACCGATTAAGAGAAATTGATTGGCATACTTCTTGGCGTTAACCGGATCCTGGACAAAATTCTAGAGCGTATACGTCCTTTACAACATAATTACTCACACTGGTACCTGTTCAGGATGTACAGTATGAGCAAGAGGTCCAAGTTGACATCGAAGGCTTGAGTGACCGGGGCATCTCGGAGATCAGTTATGTTGCAGGAGATATTCTCACCTTCCCCATCACCGCAACCATCGGAATATCAGATGACCCGGGGAGACAGTGTGTTGCAGACCCACAAGGTGACTATTCAAAGCTTAGAGGTACCAGATTTCTCGCTGACATTCATAGCTACAGCTCAAAGGCGGGAAGGTGGCCGGTGAGGGTGAAAGGATGTTGAGGTCAACGGACACATCGATTGCAACCCCGCTGACACTATCTCCCTCCATTTTGAAGGGCGCTTGTTGATCACGGACCGTGGACCATCTGTAGTCCTCGTGATGTACCTTGACGTCACAGAAGAGCCTTCGGGTTCATTTTGGAAAACATTAGCCAAAATGGTATTCATACCTAAGTAAATACACAAGGACAAAGGTAAAAGGTATGAGAACAATCAGGTATGCTGAAGCAACAAAGCGGACGAACAGATGAAAGACCCCAAAAACTCCAAATACACTTTCGTTTGGCTGCCCGAAATTGTGAATAGCTCGAAATGGTATGCGTGATATGATAGTTCGGAAAGAGGCTGAAACAACGATTCGGCATGGATTACATCATTCAGCGAACGAGAACGAAGTGAACCGGTTCACTGAGGCCAAGGCCGCTGCCCATGACTGATTTTCGTGTGAGGCATCGTGTTTGAATGAAGAACACCTTCTAGCAGAGATCTTATCTGACCCTTCTTGCGCCATTCACTTCTCGCTAAATTACATCTATTTGCGCTGTAAAAAAGGGAACCCAGAACCAATAGGACTTTTTTCACCCTATCCAATGCCTGTTGCCTACAAAGTTGCCTGCTAAATACCGTAGGTATTTCAACACTTGCTTACAACGCATATCTACCTCTCGACGGCACAGCTCACGAAAAAAATTGTTTCTGGATTTCTCTACAGGATGGATTTTAGGCCACCGTGTATACCATATCTGGCACTATTAGGTCGGAAACAGCCTAGTTAGGGGGTTATAAAGGTTCAAAGCTTGACCCGTGTGTATTCTCGGACGAGCTTCACCGGCATTGTAGAGGCTGCACCGATCACAAGGGAACTCATGTAGGAAGGCCAAACAACTCGTCATGACCCACAGCGACAGTGAAAGACAGTTCTGTACAGTTGTGGCTTGATGTAATCAGCTCTTTGTGCAAGTGCAGTAACTGAATTATCGTCCGAATACCCCTTCCATGTTACTTCCGTCATGGCAAACTCGTCCAACCTCTATTTTCCCTACTTTTGAAGAAGCCCCATTCTTACCGAAATCGGCGAATTCTCTCGCTTTCTTTACTAACGATGAACTATTCTCAATCTATACTTCCGCTTTTCGAATAAATCGTGAACAAATTATCGTGAACTGTGCCTTTAAAACGTTTAGTCAACTGCTTGCTATCCAACCACATGAACGGTGGGAAAAGTCAATGCTTCACCTGGATAAATGCATCAATAAATGTTCACTTTATGTGCTAAACCTCACTCGGATGACAACTAAGGCTAGGACAGCCACTACATACTATTCAAAGAAGTGTGAAACAGTTGAAAAAGATGGCCTATCTCATTCCCTTGCCCAACCCCCTGTAGGCCAGATTCATCGAGCGTATTTTGTTTGTTGTTGTTGTTTTGAAGCCCTCGATCACGATCATGGATGAATTGCCCAAAGACTCGCCAGAAAACAAGTGGTGGCAAATTGCTGCTACATGAGCGTTAACCTTGTACTTGCCACAGATTCATTCATAGAGTAGAGAGTAGGTTATAGAGAGTCGAACACGAGTATGTGAGTCGGCCTCAAGAAGTCTGTACGGTAGTAACTGCAGTCCACCCTTTTGAATCTCACCCATACCGGAAGTGAAATCTTTAAAGGACAGAAGATAAAGTTTTCGGCATTAATCACTCCCGTCTGAGGGATGCGCCCCGCACTCGACTGTAATTGAGAATCGTAGCGGCGTAACGAGTGAGTATGTGGCCTATACAATGACTTGCGGTGGCTAGCCGATGTACAATTCAGTGCTTTTATCCTACCACACGAGTCTGGTACCACTTCACCGAGCCCGGAGGTTGGTCGGCCTAGGCTGATATCGATCCGGGTCGAACGCGTGACCATGCGTGTGTTAAGACCGGAAGGCACCTGATAAAGAATTGGACTTGCATTGGGTTTTGATTAGCTCGAACAATTAAACGACGTCGATGGTTTATGCCGAAAGGTTCCATCCACACTAGCACTAGAACTAGACACAAGCAGCGATGTTTGCGCAGGCAATTAAAAAGGAGAAAAGTAATGGAGAAGAGGAAGCTCAGCTCAAATAACTGGATAATAATTTCAACAGGCATTTTGAGAGCTCCTGAATCTAGTGTCTATCACTATTTCTGGTGAAGGGCACGAAGAAACTTCAGCAGTCATGAAATGATGATGGCGCAACATTGAGACTAACTCATGGTTCTTTTAAAACGGAAACAAATGGAAAAATCAGTGAGGCTGCTGCATTGAAGTATTATTATAAATATTTTATATCCATATAAGAAAAATAACATCATTCAGAAAGAAAAGTGACTTTTTGGCTCAATCATTCTATAGCGATCTTATGCAGCTGCTACAAAGTCAGAGACTTCAACGTAAGCATTGAGTTGAGGCAGCTCGAGCTGGATGGCAAACGCAATGGATTTGCAGTTTTTTTATTGCAAAAACAGGCGGAATCTCAGCTCTATTTCCGGTCTGGAAATCAGGGACCAAAAACGTTCGGGGAGTGGTGGGCGAAAAACAACAATGCATGCCTCGTCCTTGAACAACTAATTGACCCTTTATGGGGGAACGCAAACATTTTCGTGGGGACTGAACGTGTACGAAAGAATTCCTAAACCGCTAGCAGCAATATAGATAGTCTGACTGATCATCATCTATGATACAGAAAACCTGGAGTGTTATCTAACTCTGAATCAATGAGCGTTATGGATCCGGTTGTATACAGAAGGAGGGGCAAAACCGGAAGCAGTTTCCCTAGGCACTGTTTTCAGGGTCTGCCACTTTCTGCTGGAGGTTCCAATAGCAACTCGATCTAATGTATCGATATACTATGCGAATGTGAAAATCATGGGACGGAGGACAGTCAGAGCTCGCGCCCATTTGGATATTGGCTTAAAGAACGGAAAACAAGAGACTGTTTGAGATTGAGCAAGAAAGCGTGGTGCTTCCCTTTTTATTAGTGCGTCACGTAACGAAGCACACCCCTCTCCACCACAAGATATCTCCATTGCACAGGCTTTCTAAAAATACAAAAAGCCTAGCGTTTTCTCTCGTGCCATCCTTTATCTGGTTGATGGTTTTTAGCCGAAAAAAATAACCACTCAAGCACGAATCATTTGTGCACAAAGAAAACCAGAATATTATCCAAAATATAATAACAACTGAAATATGACATCCCATGTCCGACTTTCGATTAACCTCGGCATATTGAAATAACTTCGTCGCAGGTTGTCTTAGCCTTGGAGATTTTTAACATTTTAATTTATTTATTAACATTTTATCCATTAGATTTTAACATTTTATCCACACGGCTCAGGTTTCGGCAATATCGCCTTCGTCGGAGCCTGTAAGTCGAAACTATATTTATTAATTTATTAAATTCGACTTACAGGCTCCGACGAGGGCGATATTGCCGGAACGTAAGCCGTGTGGATAAAGTGTTATTAAAAATCTCAAAGGCCAATACAACCTATGATGAAATAAGACATCCCCAAATAAGAGAGGGGAGGAAGGATCGGAGAGGGAAGAGGATTCAGTACAGTAAGCAACTCGAGCGTCCTGAACCAATGGCTTTTGCACCTTCTCTGTTTCGAACTCATAAGAAACTCTTCAATCCAATTCCTTCTTCGTCTCAATGCCCTTACATGCAGTCTTATGGACCTGCTTCTCGTAGTCGACGTGATGAGCAAGTGGTGCCGGAGCGCGATCAACCGATTCTGCTTCAAACTAGGCAGAATATAACGGCAAACTTTCGTCCCTAGAGTTCTGTGACTGTCAAATTTGTGAAAAAAAATTATGATCAAAAAACTCTGGAATCCAAAATTGAAAGAAAAGGGCATGTAATATGTATGTGCCACACCTGGGCTCGATGCTTAATCATGGCCTCGAGATCGTAAATCAGCGCATCGTCAAGCACCGGGGGATACCTGATATCCCGAGGTGCAATGGCCTGCCGACCATTGCGCCTGATCTGGCCAAGGTCCTAGTACAAATAGCTATCATAGGGCCAACAATCTGATGAGAAGGGTACAATCCCGTACTATTCACTTTTTTTCTAAACACTGCACTTTCAGTATTTTTGTATTTCATGTTTCATTTTTGTGTCATTTGACAAAAGGTATTCTCACTCGTGTATCAGGCATATTACCATATACAGCTGAAAGTAATCTTTCAATCGGGTTCGAATGAAACCTGAGAAAACCACTAGGCTCGATAGATCCCACTGGCCTGCCCAAACCAAGCACTTCGCTGGGCTCCGCAAGCTGAAGCAAGCTTCATAACAAATACATATCAAAAAGAAAGAAATAATCTTCCATTTGAGCTGTGCATCACAGTTTTTGTGTATAGGCTGTGGTAGGTTATGAGTTGGTGCGACAAATTCGTGAACGCTCGGCTCACTGCAGATGCATCTCCTTTGTTTGATTTGTTCGTCCATTCCTAACCTATCAACATTTTCCCCAATGCCTGAGATATTCTGAAGCCAAGACATGAAGTTTTCTGAATGCATCTCTTCTAGTTCAAATTTTCAAATTTCAGCTGTACTTGGTTTCATTTCGCGCAACGAGAATCATGCTGAGAACTCCAGTAACCGTTAAGATCCGTGATTGGTTTTGCGCAAGGTATGAGTAACCGTAATACAAAGCAACCAGAAAAAAACTGAAAGGCTTACGGTGAAAATGACTGCCACCGAAGACGAAAAGCTACGCCGTTTCTTTGAAATTCTCACAAACGCGTTGCATTCAAACTGGTATTGCCATTCAATCAATCATGATAGCTCGAAAGGATTAGGAATGCTGGAACCGAGGCGATTATGAGGTTCACCAACTTTTAAAAGAGTACTGTTCTGTCTGTTTACCCCTACTCTATATGAAGAAAGCCGAAAAGTTAGAATTGCAGTACGCTGCTTCGTAGAAAAGTGCTTTCTAGGCTTAGCATAACTGAGTAAACTTTATGAAAATGAACCAGAGGCAGATGGAAAAGGCAGGCAAAAATCGTTGTTTTCGCTCAAGACATTGCTGTTCTTATGACAGTCAACCAGTTTTCAGTATCATCAATTGACTGGTGCTCATGCAATCTGATTGTGAACAGGTCTATTTAGGTTTCTCGTTTGAGGTAGAAAGCTTAACGTGGAGAAAATCCCTTGGTGTATGAGGCTTTTTCGTCGAGCGAGGTCTCGCGCACCACCCATTTCGATCCTTCAAGCGCTTTTCATTTGTCTCCACTGTCACTCCTAGCGATTACAGGTTCGCTTAATGGCATATGAGAGAGCATTCATTCAGTGGCTGCGAACGTTCTCGACGTCTGCATAGACATTAGACAGAATAAATTCTTCTGAAAAAATCAACATCGTGTTGTCAATTAATCTTTATGCTTGTAGACCGACAACATGCCACAGAAAACAGCTGTGACTATGAGTCAGAGAGGGAACTGAACATACGTGCGTCCGGGGATGCGCGCGGCAAATTGCGCGGCGATTCGAATGCATTTTGCACCCACTTCGGAGCTCAAGTTTTGAGTAGAGTAGATGAGTAGGGTCAGCTGATCTTACTAATCTACTCTACTTCACATTTGTGCCCCAACAATAGGCGCCAATGTCATTCAAATCGCCACGTATATCGCCGCGCAATTTGCCACGCGCATCCTTGGACGCATGCATGTGCCCATACCCGAGCCAGAGGTAAGGAAGGTACCAAACAATGCTGTGCTGTGCGCCACTGGGAGCAATTCTGCTCGTTGGAAATGCCAGCATCATCTCTGTTTTCGACACCACTTGTCGGTGCATTAAACAACGTGGCGGTTGCCCCCTAACAAAGACTTGTTGAGATCCAGAATGGATCGATCTATCTCATGCCGAGGTTTCTCCGGAAGAACGCGCGCAATTAGCTCAGCCATTTCATGAATTCCGTGATCGAATCTCAACCACTACTTACGATTTGGGTTCGTACGACGAAAGCGAGATTGTTATAAAAACTACAACTGATGTTCTGCCCTACTCGGGTACCATTGAAGTTCCAAAAGGAGCTGGACGAGCACATTAACCGTCTGCTACGCGCAGGTAGGATTGTCGAGAGCGATACCCCGTGGGTTCATAACACGGTGCTTGTGAAGGAGAAGGATGGTTCTTTGACTGGATTTTCGCCTTCTCAATGAGGTGACCATACCAGATCACTACCCGCTCCCCAGGATTGACGATATATTATCCAAGATTTCAGGTCACAAATATTACACCACCTTAGATCTGGCATCAGGGGATATGTCGCCCTATTGTCGCCGGAAAGCCAAGAAGAATGTGGCTGGATTACATCGCGGGATCTACCAGGTTGTATACCTTCCTTTTGGGCTGAAGAACGCGGATGCCCATTTTTGTCGCGCATCTTAGCCGGATTAGAGGACAACTGACTGGCGTACCTAGACGACATTGTGATGTTTGACAAAGACTTTCCCAGCCACCTTGCTTACTTGAGAAAGGGTTTTCACAGGCTTCGCCTTCACAACATCAAGTCGTCCGGCAAGAGGCTGACAGAAATAGCCCGTTCTAAGATCAACTTCAGGTTATCGTTATTCACCTGCTGACAGCAATACTCGGGCCATCCGCGACTTTCCGACGCCGATGACAATCAAGGAAGTCAAAAGTTCGTAGGTATGGCAAATTTCTTCCGTAAATTTATCGCTAATTTTGCACTGATTGCGCACCGCTTTATGCGCTTATCAAGAGCAAAGCTCAGTTTACGTGGGGCATCGAGCAAGAAGAAGTTTTCAGCGACTCAAGCAATTGCTGACTTCCAACCCCCGCCTAGCTTTTCCGCAAGGCAAAGAGATTTTCTTGCATACTGACTGGAGTCAACTCACGGTGGGTGCCGCTCTATTCCAGACCTGTTTCGAATCCCGTTAGCAGCTGTGGGATACTTTAGTAAAGCTCTGTTTGACTCGCAACGTAAGTGCAGCCCAACCCATATCGAGCCATTCGCCATAATCAGCTCTTTCAGGTTCTTGTGCCCCGTCATATACGGTGATCATACGACCGTCTTTTCAGATCATAGACCTTTAACTTACCTGCTGAAGCACAACAAGACCCACGACAACTTAGCTCGTTGGGTAATTGAACTCCAGAGTAACAACGTCATCATAGAATACCTCAAGGGTTCTTCAAATGTAGTAGAAGACGCCTTATTCCGAGTATTCGACAAGAAGGTTCGATTCGAGGACAATACCCCGACGATATCGTGGAGCTCCCAGTGAGTATTGACGCTTTCCGTCCGGCTTCCTACTCGGTTCATCCGTCCATTCTTTATTTCGGTCAGTTTCGTGCCATTCGTCCATATGACGCCCTCCTGGAGCAGGAGCAGGATGACTTTTGCTCATCGATCGCCACTTCCATAGAGACTCAGCGGTTTCCAGCCACAGTTCCCGACGAACAAGGGTCCTCCTTGCTCTCCATTGCGGGGCATTGTGTGATTCAGAATAGCTTGAGGAACCTATCTTTTTTGCTCTTCATTCAAGTCCTTCATTTTGCGGCAATTTCAATTGGCGCAAAACTCTGGCCAAGATGTCACGTAAGTATTTCTGGCCAAACATGGCGGAGGACACTTTGCTTTGGTTCGATCATGCGAACAATGCCAATGCAAGCGAAACCAGCGAACCAACCGCGAACTTTTGGCTCCTGTCACGAGCGGCGCTATCTTCGATAAGGTACACGTCGATTTGTTGGGGCCACTCCATACCTCAGAGAACTGTAACAAATACATCTTAGCCATGATTGACCACTTCTCGAAGTATGTTATCGCCACCCCCTTGCCAGATTGCGCCGCGATCACTGTAGCCCACGCGATAATGTCGGATTGTATCCTGGGCTATGGCGTAATAACGCAACCAGTGTCCTACAATGTGTCCTATTTCAAAGGAGAAGTTCTTTCCGAGGTCGGACATTTACTGCGCATCAGCCGCCATTTCACGGCACCTTACCATCACGAAGGCAACGGAGCATGCGAACTAGTTTTCGCCACCTTTCATCCGATGCTTCGCACCTATATCTCTGAGACCAACTCGACTGGGACAGGTGCGTTAAAGCTTGCGCATTCATGTATTTACATTACCTCGACTCACATCAGCAATAATAACACTCCGTATTTTTTGCGTATGGCAAAGACCCCATATTCAATACTGACCTGATTACCAAACACGATTTGGAGAGTCACACACCCTCTTTGGATGACGCTGGACTCTACGTCAAAAGTATGGTAGCTACACTTCACGCCGTGTGGCGCTCCGCCAGGCACTTCAACGATCGTCAGCGTGCGAAGTATAAGCAGCAGCATGGTCGTACTCATCTTCCTCCCCTATCTATCCGCGTTGGCGATCGCGTTTTCCTGCGCGACCTCGCTCCGAAGGTAGGGTTATCATCCAGACTCTGCAATCCTTGGCTGGGGCAGTTCCGCGTTGTGGAAGTCGAGCCCCCCATCTCACCCGCAATCGCCACCCCGGCGAGTGCACATGAACCAGGTCCAGCGCTGCTACGAGCTCTCTGGTCCAGTACTCACCTCGCAGTGGACCGCAGTCGAAGAGCAGGTGGCACTGTCTGCCGCCGGGGCGACGGAATTAACAATACCCGGTTACTCTCATCAGGTAAGTGCGGAACAACTTGCTATCGAATCTCCAGTGCCGACTCACCATTATAACATGATTTTAGATCACGTCGCACTTCTCTGTGGCCGGTTGGTCCAACACAAAGACTTTCGTACCGTCATCTGTTGACTGTTACTCTTCATTGCGAGCCGCTCGCACCATTCGTGCACTCTGATACCATTTCCTTGTGCTTATCGTTCATCTCTCTATTCATCTATTTTGAACATCCTGACGACTTTCGATCGCATACGTTCTCTGCGTCGATCCTTCCGTTCGGTGCTCATTTCCTTCGCGACGCTCGTATTCGCGGTAGTTAGCCATGACTACTACTTATATGACTCTTACAGGAAACTCGAACCGACTCTTAACTCTCGTTCTCTCGAGCCATGGACAGTGCGCCACCAGATCCGGTAGCATCGGATCGATCAGGTGGGTCTGCATCAGTTCCTTTTGCACCGGGTTCCGGTCCAAACATAGACGTGATGCATGTCGAATATCCAACAACGGCCTCGGTCGTAGACGCACTTGTGCGGTTTCCCGAGCTGGAGCAAGAGTTCTGCTAGAGCTCGACCTATCGGAGGAAGCTCTTCTCGCTCCCACGCCGGAACCAGCAGCGTCGATGGAACCTGGCAACGGCCAGCTCGCGCAGTCAATGGAGGACCTGTCCCTCCTTTCTCCAGCTGTACCTGCATCGCCTAGCTCCGCTGATCCCGCTTTACGGGTCTCCTTTGGAACAATCGGGTGGCCGGATGGCGCAGGTCCATCAGGGATACCACTCCCTCCTGCACCCCCGGCAGCGCCCCGTTGCCGTGGAGGGCCTCCTAGTGGCCGTGGAGGGATAGTGCACGTCAGCGCGCGTGGCGCTCCCGCCGGTGAAAGGTCTCGTCCTCGTCCTCGACGTGGTCGTGCTCCGGTAGCACGACACAACGTGCCTCCGCAGCGACCTTATTATCCTCATCTGCTAGACAATCCACTACCCGTTCGAGAGAACTATTTACTCAGTCTCCACCCTTGGTCTCGATACGTCGATCTCCGTCCTCGAAGCATGGTGACATTTGGCCATAATAGAATCACCAATGAGCTTCCGGTATCGACCTACAGGCACCTCCCTGACGCGGCGTACATGAGCATAAAGTTCGTTCGGCCGCTGTTTCCCAACTTCGTAGCCCGCAGGCAGCCTTATCCAGACCCCATTCCATTCATAGAGCTGCAGCACCTCGAGGATTCTATTGAAATTCGATTCATTACCGAAAGCACGATCACGTCAGTGCAGGGAAGATATCGTGATATAGACGTGGATAACATCCCCCCTTAACACGGACGACCTATCGCAGTCCCTTATTGACCACATCACATGTAACCAGGTAGTGTCAACAGGTTGGGGAACTGAAGTCATCCTCGAAGCCAAGGATTTCTTCTTAGTCGGTCCACACCGCAGGGTTCTCCACTGCATTGCCCTCGATCAATACGCGATCAACCACCTAACGGGATTGCGCGGATTCGACAAAGCCAAAGTATAGGTCAAGGACTTTGTGTGGGTGTATGATATGAAGCCCACTCGACAAGCCCTTCGGGAACCCGACAAGACGTTTACCGCGCCGCGATACCCCCGCAATACAGCGCTCCACATTAACTCCGCCAACTTTTTCCGCACGGAATCATTCGCATTTGTGACGCCAGTAACGCTCCCGGAACCGGTGTACGACATCATATCGTCGCGCAAGTTTACGCGAGTAGGAACGGTCGCCTCCGTTCGAGCCGTGTTCGAGGGAGCGCCTGACGCCGTTACCCTAACTCACTCGATCTGGACAATTTCGTGATGGCTACTTCACGGGCTAACGTATCCTGCGCCATGCGTTTTTCGGAGCCGCCGGCGTCACCTGAGGTCTGTGCAGCCCTGTGCAAGCTGGCCCGCCAGTTCCTCCCCATGACCCCGACGGAGGATTGGTCCCGCTCCGGGTTTGGCGCCTCCAGGAAATTGGCCACGCGTGGTTAGCGGATCGCGCTGGTCCCTTCGAGAACTATCGCCTCAACCGCGACGAGGCAAGGCTACGCATGTCGAATAAGTAAATACAACAGATAGTATTAAGGGAAAGTATTAAGATTATAAGGGGGGACAAGCCAAAGAAGTAGTTCAACTTCCGTTTCGCACGTGCCCCAGACGGAAGTCAAACTTAAGTTATATTCTCCCTCCGTGCTCTTCAGTAGGGTGAGGAGAACAAGAACTTATGAATGTTATATAATATATTATAACAAATAGATAATCAAACAATAAGATAAGAGTTAAAATATGCACTGGAGTTCTAAATCAAAGGCATAAACTAAGAAACACTAAAACGAAAGAAACCAAGATAAAAAACTAAAAGTTAAGCAGTAATAGCAAAACCAAATGTACAACAGATAAACTAAGTAAGTAAGGTACTCAACGTGCTCGGCCCTGGCGGCGATCAGTTCAGCGGAAGACGATCGCCTCTCCCACAGGCTAACGGCCTCGAGAACCCGTCCATATCTCGCGAGGCTGAATTTCGTGCTTTAGGTTATGGCCTCGGAGGCTGGTTGGGGTCCTCGACGTCTCGTAGCTTTGCACATTCTTGGGTCGAGTACCATTTGTCGAGCGAAGATAGCCCGCGTCGAAATCCTTTCCGACCAACGCGCTTTAAGCGTCACTATAGAAGCGTTTATTTGGTCTTACCGCAGTATCAACGACGCGATTCCAGGTACGGTCGCCTGGCGAGCTCACCTTTGTTCACCTTTGTTGTAATAGACGTGCGCCTCGGCAGACACACCAACCGCGCCGACCCTATTTGGGAATCCATTGCGCATATGCAAACCCCCGCCGATTTGAGTCTCGCTTCGCTCGCCAGTAGGATAGCGGAGCTCGCGTACGGGGGACCCCAGGATGCTCCCATGAATCAGGCGGAGGCCGGTGATATTATCGTGGTCGCCCCATCCTTCCAGATTCGAGGAACAACAATGGTCCTGACTAATGACCAAGTGGAAGCTGTTCGACTGGCGGTCAGCAACGAACCGATTGTGGCCATTCAAGCGGCCTTTGGTACAGGTAAGACGATGGTGGGAGCTATAATAGCGGCGCTCATTGCGTCGCGACCACCATCAATAGTAGTTGTAACAGCAACTAATAACGCGGCGGTTGCCCAATTCACAGAGACTTTATTAAGCCTCGATGACTTCGCTCATCTTGAGGTCCTTCGCTACTTGTCGGACATCGCGGCGTCCGACAACCTGTATCCCACGGAGGTAGACCTAAATGTGGTTCTAAAGTCGCTCGGCGATCGCTATGAGGCTCAGCTTGATGAAGCTGAGAAAGAATTCTGTAGAGAATTCAAGGAGAAACGGGAACTCCTTGAACAGTACATGGAAGACCCCTCTAGGTTCCTCTACATGTCCGAGGAAGACCAACACAAATATGAGATAGCGGAGCGCTCTCTCTCCCAATCAATAGAACAGATGGTTAAGCTTATGCTCCGTGTCCGACGCCCTGCCATCCTTTGTCTCACGACATCCTCGCTGTTGAATACGACGGACCCGTCAAACGGTCTGTTCCGTAGACACTCACGTTTGGCACAATAATAGGAGACGGAGCGTCTCAGATACCCGCGCCCGCCTTGGCGCCATAGCTAGCCGCATCCTCAAGCGAAGCAGTGCTACATAGGGGATATACATCAACTTGAACCCGATGCTACAGCTCGATGTCAACGAACTTCGAATCCGGCTATTTTTAGCGCTCGCAGTGTCACGCGTGTCCTAGTGGGAGCTGCAGCCGTCCCGGTGTTCCCTCTGGTTACAACGTTCAAAGCGCTCCCCGCTCCAAATGCGCTCCCTAACCTTGTGAATTACGATGGCACACTCCTTAATGGTACTGATTCCGAGTCGCGACAGCTCTTGCTATCCGCTATGCGTTTTCCCACCCTGGGAATCCCCTTCAGTTTCTCAATATTGAAGGCCGCTCTGAGAAGGCAGGCAGTAAGTCGCCTTTTCAACATAGACGAGGCTAATGCCTGCGTTCGATTAATCGAACTGCTGCTAGTCGCATCCAGCCAGCTCAGATCTGCGTGATATCTATCTACAAAGAGCAGCCACGACATCTTCAGACGCGCCTCGACCAACTCGGCGTCGAGCTGACCACCGTGAACTCCGTCCAAGGACGTGAAAAGGAGGTAGTTATTCTTCTAATAACAACCAGAGCCAACTTTTCTGCTAATTCAGCTGACTTCTTGGACGACTACAAACGGGTCAATGTAGCAACAACGCGATGCTGTCACGGACAGTTCACAGTTCATCCTGGGCAACGCCGAATCCTTGACGACTGTACCGTTCTGGCGGCGGATCCTCGACTGGGCAGCGTCGCTCAATGCCATAGTTCCAGTATCGACTCTCAAGTGGTATTTTCGCGGGTAACGTCCCGTCACAGTAAGTTCCACTCTTCAGTCTTTAAAGTCCGGGGCGGACTTGGTGTAAAGGGGGGAGGTGTAAGCGTGTTCGTATCTCACAACATCGGTTTACGGTATAAGCACTACAAAAGCTCTGTATGACTCAACCTTTCAGGGCGGAGCCCACAAGCCGAGGCAACGAAGAGACGTCTGGCGACAACGATACTGAACAGCGTCGACTCCCCTACACCTCTATTCTAAGGGCGACGCCCTCCATACGTAGAGCTGACTTATATCATGTCGCCGTAGTGGGGTCTAAACATAACGGTTCCTTGCCCATTCTCGTATGTGCGTTTATTGCCTCATGATGTAGCTTCAAGATAACAGCGGGTCAGCTTACCTCTTTACTTGATGCTTTAAAGATAAACTCTATTAACGTCTCGCGTAACATGATATCAGCCGCTCCACTGGGCGCGCTCGCTTATTACCATAGCCGGCCCTCTCGATCATCGCAGGGAGTTTAGCTCACATTCGCCATGTCAATATTGGCGACATCCATCTGTTGGCCCCACACTTTAAACCCCAAACTCTAATCCTGCCCTTCATAGGCAGCGTCATGAGCCTTCCCCTAGACTCTCCGGTAGTCCCAATAGCTCTACTAGTGACCACCTTCAGGTCTCACCCCGCACTTATTGCCCTCCCTAGTCGTATCGCCTACGATGAGCGCTCGTGAGCGGCACGACGCGCAGGCACGGCGCCTCCTTTCTCTCGATGATGCGCTTTCTCTCATCCGATATCCCCAGTATCGCCACGTGAAAAAAGAAATGGGTGATTTCAGCTTGAACTCGCTTCGGTCGACTAAGTCCAAGAACGAGAAAAAGACGTGCAATACTATTGACCACTAAAAAACAGTCTTCTCAGGATTCAGATGGATCCTGACACCGAGATCATCAACGACTTGCAGCCTCCCTCCCGCCGGGTACCGATATGAAACACCTCTTGCATTGGGCGGAATCCGTCAACGTCGGTACAAGTCCTCCGACAGTGTTAATTCCCTTTTCGGTGAGATGTTTCCTATTCTTCCTATACTGTCCCTCCTAAAGTTCGGGTCGGGCTTTGAGTAAAGAGGTGTAAGCCGTGCCGTGCTAGCACGACGATCCGATGTTTCACCGAAGAATTTCAGGGCGGAGCGGCGAGCAAGAGAACTGGGCGGGGAGACGACGAGGTGCCAGGAGACAGCGACCACGATCCATCTGCATTTCGGGGACGGAGCCCTGGCTACCATTACCATCTTCCCAGCGGAACATCTTCTCTCTTTCCGTTTATGCCTTTGCATAGAAATGCCTCAGCCTATACTCATTGAATTTGCTGATTCTTTCTGAACTCCTTTTCTGTTGCGGTGAATAAATGTCTTCCTTGGTTGATTAGCAGATAGATAAGTCATTACCTACACAGAAGAGGAAATGAAGCACGTTTCGCCGTGCTTACTTTATTACCCGGAAACAAACCAATGACCAATTCGTCAATTTCTACTTACTTTGTCCTTTGTACATGCTGTACGAAACTGCAGTGGACCCAAGGTATGGCTCATATCTTGTACCAATCCCGAGCTGTAGGTTGAAGAACCGGTGCGGTGCGGTGAGGCTTCTTGATGCTTCTGTTGCACACCGATGTTGCTTCACAGTCTATTGCTGGACGACGTGTAGTTCTGACAACGAGTGCAGAGAGAGTGGATCGAAGCGGTGAAGAAAAACAAGAATGAAAACAAACACCCTTCAGCGTGTACTTTATACCACAGTTGTTTACATCTTTGATTCAATAACAGTCACTATTTCACAACCTCATTTCTACGGAACTCTTTGCGAACAAGGTAGTGTTTCGTACAGAATGCCTCCACGGGAGGCATAAAGAAAGTGCTATTTCAATCACATTTTCAATACAGATCACTCTTTTTTTCGTGGGCGTAAATTATGTCCTGTCTATTTATCTTGGCTCTCGGGAAAAGCGAAGAAGAATCAATATCTGGCTGCCTAACAAGAATGTAGCAGCGTTGTCACAAATGACTGACTGCGGCTTCCCTCGTATTGCACCAAGCGGCGAAAAGCGTTTGGAATCGCTTCGTCTTTCCATCGAGTTCCAATTGCAAATGTATCATTCGTGTAACTGCACATTTGAACATACAGTACTCGCCGTGAGAACTCAAAAATTTGCGATAATACCGCGAGTTCGCGTCTTTTTCGTCTTTTCGTTATAAATCGCTTTAAAATAAATTAATCGAGGAGAAAAAAATACCGTTGAACTCAGCTCATCGAGCTCTACAAGATGGTACCCTAGAGTGTTGAAAATGCTTTATTTTGGATTGCGCCATGCACTTGAGCTCCATCCGAAAAGTGATTGCATGCACATGGGGTGCACGCTTTAGTCCTTGAAGGAGCTCATTGGTCCCTGAAGATGATCTGTTCAGAATTTGCTTTGGATTGCGCCACGCACTCGATTTTACTCAGTACAATGTGGAAATGATTGTTGGCTTTGTTCAGTATCCATCGTTCCTTTTTTGAGTTGGAAGCTGTAGATAAGTGCATCTAAGGTATCTGCACTCAACACTCCTCTCTACAGGTTCCATTGGGAACATGACATCAATTTACGGCAAAATAACAAAGTCGATTTTTTTGGCATTTTCCAATTTTTGGAGGAATTTTTCTTTAGAACCTGAGCAGGCGGCAGCGAGCCACTCCACTATCGTAGACTACACTTTGTATTCTGCGAGGCTGTTATGGTACACCCTATCATAGATCAAAATTTCTCCCTTGGTATGGCCCCAAACTTCGAACTTCGTCAAGCCCAATTCATAAAACAATGTTTTTTCCCTTCCCGTTGGTCTTTTTGCAACCAAGAGAGAACTGTTCATCTTTGGTAAGGTGTACCATAGTAGCATCGCAGAACACTAAGTTTAGTCTACAATAGTGGATTGCCTGGCTGCCGTTTCCTCAGAATCCAGAGAAAAACTCCTCCAAAAATTGAAAAACGCAAAAAAAAATCTACTTCTTATTTTGCCGTAAATTGATGTCATATTCTCAACCAGGCGGCTACAGTCTGGTTTTGCCACCCACCATAAGTGTTCCTATCCTGTCGCCTGTACTCCTACCAAGTTGAACTTTCTAGGTCCACTGGGACAGGAGTTATGAATTTTCGCCCAAACCCCGCCTCTTGTAGGCGAAGTCTAGTTCCGCTACCCACCATAGGATTTCCCACCATGGTGGCTGTAATCCTACCAAGTTTAAACTTTCTAGGTCCATGGGAACTGGAGCTACGGATTTTCGTATATAAATGTAAGAAGGGATGTGAGCTTCGAGGCACGCTCCGCCCATTGCGGGCGGGCCTCCGCTGACGTCATTTATGCTGGAGACACCTTCGACCATACTCCTCCCGCATCAACTTTTTCCTGCTCTGTTGGCTTTCTCCGAACCGAGTTATAAATGCTTCCATAAAGCATTGCATTTCTGGAGGACGCCCGGCCCATCGGGGGTGGGTCTCCCCAGTTCGATCCAACTTACATAGGCCACCTTTAAACCCCAGTTTTGAAGCCGTCTTGTGACTGACTTTGAAATCACGGTCCACAGTACAGCTCATTTCGATGCACGCCACGCCCACTGTGGGCGGGGCTCCGCCAAGCTGATGTGTGCTTTATACTTCTCGGGACATGGCCCACCCATCCCACGCTTGGCCCGGTCTCTCCAGGCAGATCTAAAGGAGCTAAGGAACTTCGTGACAGACATACAGACGACAGACAGACAGACAGACAGAGAGACAGACTAAGCGTCTTATAGTAAGTAGGATGGAACCTGTAAGGAGGAGTGTTGAGTGCAGAGACCGTAGATGCACTTATGTACAGCCTCCACATTATAAATGGACGATGGAAACCGTTCTTTTTCAGACCGTCTCAAAACTTCTATTCAAACTGCCCCACTTTCCCGCCACTACAGTACTCCGTCTCCTGCAGACCTTACCCCCCACTAAAGTAATCATTAATCGATCCAACCCCCCCCCCCCCCCTTCTCGCCACTTCAGTAGCCGGCCACCAGCAGATCTAATCCCCCACTCATATAATTACCATTCGAGAGCCTCTGAATTCCCGCCACTACCGTACCCTGCCGCATGCGCATCCAAACACGTCCTGCAGGAAACCGCTCAGAGGCAGGCCTACTGCAGAAAGTGGTTGTGGAGGGAGGTTTTCGTCACGGGTTGATCTATACATCATTCGATAGCATTTTTCACGGGGAATCTAGCAGTGTACAACGCAGTTGCAAAAAGACCAACGGGAAGGGAAAAAACATTGTTTTATGATTTGGGCTTGACGAAGTTCGAAGTTTGGGGCCATACCAAGGGAGAAATTTTGATCTATGATAGGGTGTACCATAACAGCCTCGCAGAATACAAAGTGTAGTCTACGACAGTGGAGTGGCTCGCTGCCGCCTGCTCAGGTTCTAAAGAAAAATTCCTCCAAAAATTGGAAAATGCCAAAAAAATCGACTTTGTTATTTTGCCGTAAATTGATGTCATATTCTCAATGGAACCTGTAGAGAGGAGTGTTGAGTGCAGATACCTTGGATGCACTTATCTACAGCTTCCAACTCAAAAAAGGAACGATGGAGACTGAACAAAGCCAACAATCATTTCCACATTGTACTGAGTAAAATCGAGTGCGTGGCGCAATCCAAAGCAAATTCTGAACAGATCATCTTCAGGGACCAATGAGCTCCTTCAAGGACTAAAGCGTGCACCCCATGTGCATGCAATCACTTTTCGGATGGAGCTCAAGTGCATGGCGCAATCCAAAATAAAGCATTTTCAACACTTTAGGGTACCATCTTGCAGAGCTCGATGAGCTGAGTTCAACGGTATTTTTTTCTCCTCGGTTAATTTATTTTAAAGCGATTTATAACGAAAAGACGAAAAAGACGTGAACTCGCGGTATTATCGCAAATTTTTGAGTTCTTATGGCGAGTACTGTACATCCATAAAAAATGATTGTTTCTTACCTTCGCGGAAGCTGTCAGTGGGCCAAAACAGTCTAATTTGCATGCTCAATTGCTCGCGATCTGGTGACACGAGATCGCGGTAGGTCAGTCATTTCTGGGTACTTGAAGAGGAGGTTATTCATTTTCTGGCACGCAGTGCAATTTTGCGATTTTTTTTGACTTGTTCTCGCAGTCATGGTATACGCCGAACATTGTAAATGGTATGGACCGCCCTTACGTGGTATGGGCGAGCTTCTTCATGATGAGGCGGGAAGGGTGAGTATTGGGGACAATAAAGATAGGGTTTTTGGCGGTACGATCTAGATCTGGTTTGTTGAAGCAATCGTATGCTCTCAATATTTTTGTGCGACTCTCCTTCATGATCAGATTTTTTGTGAGTTTTTTGTAATGTTCGTATATGTGCTTTAGCTGATGATTCCGGACTAGAGCGTGTTGGGCGTCGAGAATGTCCAATGCAGTCAAGTGGTCTTCTTTAGGTTGTTATTCGAGCATGGTGAGCTGTCAAACAGTTTTCCTCTCAATTCTGGATGAAGATAGCACGTCAATTTCTTCAGGAACTTTAGCGCATGTGCGAGAATCCTTTTTGCCTTAGTGAAATTACTGAATGGTTCGAGATCTACGAGGTCTGCTATCTCGACTTGTGATGACTGTGCAGTGTGCAAACATGCTTTAGTGGGAGTTCTTCACATTCTGATACTTGCAACCATTTATTGAATTCTTTCAGAACTTGTACATTTGTATTTGCTTCTTCTTCGTTTTCGGTTCTGTAAACTTCCTAATCTTTTTCGCAGGACTCGGAGTTACAGTATTGTTCCCAGCAATCCATTGGATCACTTGTTTCGGAAGTGAGTACAAAAACAGGATTTTCTCCTGTGTCTGTGCTCCTCTGATTTTTGTCCCGAGTTCATGTATCCAAATGTTGTTGGAATGAGGACTAATCGGAAGGAAGGATGAAATATGGCGATCCGGGTTTTATGAAATTCCACGATTGGACCTATCCAATCAAGATCCTTACTTAAATGTTGCCCTTTCCTAGTGATGAGCATAGGAGGGAGCTTTCTTTTCATAAAGTTAAGTCTCTTTTTCCTAAAGTGCAGCGGGTAATATTTGGAGTGATTGTGACGCGTATGTGCAACTGGAGTGTGTGTTATGCACTTTCTTCATCTCATGTTGATGGAGGTCATTGGGAATGTGATGTCTCCTTGCTCTGTCGTTCCAAATGTCTTTAGTCTCATTGTTGATGGACCTTGTCTTGGAAGTTGGAGTTCTTGTGCAAGTCGAAAGTCTATAAAGGAACGGTCACTCCAGTATCAAATAATGCCTGCACATCGCGCAGGTTCTTTGTTAATGGATTCTTAATTTGATCGATCCTGTAAGGAGATTTATGTCTCCTGTCTCCGTCGCTTTTGGATTTCCCGCACCAGTTGAGAATGTAGAATCATCTGCGCCGACTTTGATTTGGGGTTCAAATGTTGTGCCAGTTGATTGCAAAATTATACAATGACTTTAGTTTCACCATTATTCTTCTGTTCGGCTTGTGTGCGGAGAAGTTTAGTCCGGTGTATTTCAAGCATATTGAAGTATGGTGTCGTTTTCCGAAAAGGGTGTCTCTCAACGAATGAGTGGTTCCTTGATCCGTATCCAAGACACCTCTTCGTTTGTTTAAGATATTCAATTCTTCTTTTTGGGTGCTTGAGTGTTGTGCATGAGATCGACCAATGATCTTGCGGATTACAATGAAAGAAATATGGCGGTAGTGTTTTAGCATAGGTAAATGCAGATGAAGCTCGACTTATGTCTTTTCTTTGTGTATTCTGTGGTTTGAATGTTTTCGACATAAGACATTCAACTCCCTCTTCTAGCTTCAGGAGTGTGCCTAAAGCGACTATTTGCTTTTCCATGCTCCATGTCCCATCGTACGAGAGTGCTACTTTTTTCTCGAGGCTCGACTTTTTATGTCTTCCCCGAACTTAGCCAAAACTTTTGACATCAGCCATGGACTGTTGTGGTCGTCTCATTTTGCTTTTTAACTGTCTCATAATCCAGGAGAGTCGGTTGAACAGTTTGCACCGATCTTTTAAATCTGTACTTTGAGCTTCTTCCGCAAACTTCCATTTGTTCGTGAAGGTTGGTGATGATGGTATTTCATACTTCCTTGCAAATGTTTCATCACCGGAAATAATCTCCCTGGAGTTATTCAGTATCTTTCGGCAGATTGGCGTGCTTTTCCTCTTAGGACTTGAGGAAGGTAGTTGTACTTATGAAGATCCAGCAAAATAGTCGGATGTATTGTAGCATTGAATAGTTCCCAGAGCTTGTCCCACTCCCAGCATTGACTACTATCCTGGGATGGGAGGTTTCGGAAGTTCTGCTTGAGCTGTTGTGGAGTGCAATACTGTTCCGGAATTCGATCGAAGTGAATTGCTTTTCTAAACACCTAAAGACGGGCTTTTAAGTCTTCCGATTCCGATAGTAAGATCTGCGTACTGAGGGACTTGACTAGAAGTGGCTTTGTTGCGACTCTGCTATCCTAGAGCCGATTGTCTATGACTTCTTGGAATTGTACCCGCGAGCACTCTACCTAAGCTCCAGTTGCTTAAGCTAATACTCAACGCGGCATTTCTTTTGCTTGTACAATGAATGATTGAACACACGTTGTCGTAGCTCTGCTGATCTGACCGATGCACCAAAGTTTTTGAGGTGAGGGTGGTCCAGATGTATAGGCACAGTGTCTGCTTTGCCTGCCACGCGTTTGTTAGATACTGTTTCATTATGTTTCTGTCAAACTCCGATTTTGCTTCCCGATTAATTGCTGTGGTTCTGCCAACGAGTGCGGAGGAAGTCGACCGAAGCGGTGGAGAAGAACAAGGATAAAAACAAACACCCTTAGGCGTATCTTATATAACACAGTTGTTTGCAACTTTGATTCAATTACAATCACTATATCACAACCTCATTTCTACGGAACTCTCTGCAAACAACGGTAATGTTTCCTACAACCTGTGGAGGTTATGACTACTCTTGTCCATTTTCTTTCATTGTTACGGGGTATTATGAATTGGTTCGAGATAGAGAGGTAAAAAATAGATCCCCAAGAACACACAGATAACTGAAAAATGCCTCATTGACAGTTAGAGGACATAAACGATAGTAAAGAACTCGCGTGTCAACCACCCGCTTGTCACTGTTCTTCTACATGAAGAAGCGTAGTTTCCTCGGTGAGCTTGGTAGTTAAGGGTGGATCCAAAAGATCTTCGTTGAGTTTGGTTGGCTCAATGCGTTAATCCCTGGACAAATACCTTACCAGTTCTTAGGTCTATCAGATCATAGGCTGATCAGGCACATGTCTTATGTGTAGCGGTGCACAGTATGCAAACAGATAATATAAAAAATTTATCTTTAATACATTATATCAAGGAGTAAAGACGAAGGATGGGAATGGGGAATGGGAGCGATGGGCTGTATGTAGTAGAGTAGACGTAACAACAGCAGCAGCCTCGTTGTTTCCAGTTTGTCCATTATATACTGGTCCAGTGTAGTGCGACAGGTGGCCTCGACTGGCGAGGACATGACATCTCCGTTCCTACAGTAAGCTCGTCCTCGAGCTTCGAATGAGCTTTCGAGCGATACCGCATAACATGGAGTTCGATAAGAAAACGAAAACGAGTTCGCAGTTCGCAAGTACATCGGCCGAATTAAAATGCAAAAGCTGGGAAGTACAAAAAAGTTGGCTGTTTCAATGAGAACTCTTGCCGTACCTTCGAGAAGGAGGCTCGGCCTCGAGCCGAAAAGGAAAGAGGAAGGAGTGGTGACATGGTAAGTGTAATATCGTCAATGTAGCTCTAGTGATGTCAACAAGTGTGCGGAATTGAAATGAATTTGTTGCATAGGTGATTGGTTAAGCTATGGGTTATTCTTGTGCACTGTGATAATTACTTTTGTTCTCATGATAACACAACAGAGCTAGTCCTATGGATTAGCAGTTTCATTTTCTTTTGGTTCGGATGTGACCATGTTACAGCGAAATATAGCAATGCGAAATATAGCAATATATGAATCTTATGACATTTTGAGTAGAATTACTACGTGATAGTCAAAGTCTATGACATTTATAGTATTAGGTTGTAAGAAAAGTTCTGGCCGTTTTGTCAGCTAACTTCCAAAAAGTTGTAACTCATCTCAAAGTGAACATTTCTATTCATAATAAGCCCCATTCGATTCTACACATTTTTGCCAACGTAATACAAGTCTGTCTACTCCATTCTTACAAAGGTCCGGAAAACTGCATCTCAAGAACCCGAGAAAGGCAGCTTCCACGTCGCCTTGATTTTTGAAGACTCAATCTTTTATGAATTTGTCCAGATGTTTGAATAAATGGTAGTCAGTTGGTGACAGGTCTGTTGAGTAGGGTGGATAAGGGAGAGCTTCGATTCGCAGCTCGTTCAACTTCTGGAAAACAATTTGTGACACATGCAGTTGCGCATTGTCGTGCAAGAGCAGTAGACCATGGCGGCTGACTAGTGCTGGCGGCATTTGCCCCAGTTTCGTGTACTTCTCACGAATTTGTTCACAATAGGACTGTGCGGTGATAGTTTGACCTGTAGGAAGAAACGCATATTGGATTAATCCACGGCTGGACCACCAAACCGTGTTGATTGCATTCGTGACGTGTGCACTTAGTTTAGGAAATTTTTTGGAGGCTCATCCACACCCACCCGCTGAGCAGAACGCTTCCTGTTACCATTGAGGATCTATTTCTCATCTCACGTCACAGTGAAGACTATGTGGGAGACACCCATCTTCTTGGCAACCTCTCCCAAAGGTTGATGTCAATCTTCCTCGACTGTTTTTAGCAAAACATCGTGATCAACTAACGTTGGTCGAACAGCTCGCTCTTCGTCTTCCAGTGACTTTTCTCCTCTTCTAAACTTCTGAAACCAGCGACGAACCGTTCGCTCCGATGCAGCGCCTTCTCCCCATGCAACATTGATGTTTGGGGCTGCCTCCTTCACAGTTCGACCAAGTTTGAACTCGTGAAGTAAAACCGTTCAAAAAGCAGTCTTATCCATTCTGCCAAAAAAGGCCTCCTAAAAATTCCAAAACCTAACAGACCTTATGACAGAAAGAGCAACTAATGACTCATGTAAGGAGCACAATATGTTGATTAGTCTGAATGGACAGCCGCCAAGATTTGAATTCATATGGCGCGTGCGCGGGAACGGCTAGAACTTTCATTACAACTTAATACCAGACCGAGTTACGCTAGACATTGACGGACTGGTATAAAAGTGTGATACATATAGCAGTCTGAGTATGGAGGGGCTCGACTGATATACGAACATAGGCAAAATAGTATGATGCAAATATTAGTCTCGTCGGAAACGACTAGTACAAGGGCGTTTTTTCGTTTCTGTGATTAAAGAATAGATGGGATAAGCACTGCACGAGGGTTCTTTGAACCGCCAATTTGAAGAGTTTAAAAATGATGGTCGCGACGTTGCCTTACCTTACCTTTTTCATGGGTTGCCGCTGGAAATACAGTTTCTCTCCTGAAGACGCCGTGGACGCTTGATTAATGGTTGTTCAATACTGTCCGATGTTTCCTCGTTTAGTGATGGTGTTAATTGGTTGGTGTTTTAGATATGGAAGCATCAGCTGGTTTGGAACGTGTGGAGTAAAGTTTAAGAAGGTCGAATGAACAAGTTCTTTTAACGACCTACAAGGTTAGAAATTGTAATGTTAGGGCGGTCTACCATCTCGACCACGAAAAGACCGTTCCATAGGTTTGCGAGTTTTGGACGAAAGGTGTCGTCATGTAAAAGAACTAAAGCACCTATGGAAATGTGCTTTGTATACACCTTCTTTTATAGACCGCATCCTGCCTTGTACTGCGCTGTTTTGCTCGCACTTCCCACAGATATGATGATATTTTGCTTTGTTTTTTTTAAATACCCGGGTGGGTGGATGCCCTATTTTGTTCGGAATTGGGATAAACGAAATGAATTCTGAATAAATTGAAATGAAGAATGCTAATGATAAACGAAGGGGGTGCTGAATAAATTGGCGTTCATAATTGTTAGCATTATCAACACCTTATGGTTACCCAAGTATATGTTGACAATATGGGTGGGCCGTGATATAAGGGAACTGTCGCTAAGACAATGATGAACTACTTGCTGCAGCTCTGATGAGATTACAGTCAGAAGGTGCTCTGAATGCACACCGTTTTGCAAGAAAGACCGTGTTCTAGATGCACACAGTATTTCTACCCATAGATTTAAGGGCGGGATTTCTAATTGTACCGCTACCCATAATGATAATAAAGAGAATAATGACGTATCGAAGGGACGGTTCGAGGGACGTCCTCTTTATAAATATGTACTTCGAGGTCAACTGCCTTACCTCTATCAAGTTAAAGATTCATGAGGCCTATACTTGAATGTGTAGCGGACTTAAGATTACTTCTGTATGGAAGAGTATGTATTTATATATGTTTATTATACAAGTTAATAACAAGAGAGGACATAAGGAAGAAGACAGGACGAGAGGGCAGATGAAAGCCTAGACAAAGGGTCGGGGTTAGCCTGGAGGCTATCCGAGAGACGACGACCTCGACTTCCTGAGGCGGCTCCTTTTATACTGAGGTTTCCACCTCAGTACTATGAAATAGTAACAGATGGCATGACGAGATGCGTCGGCGGAGCTGATGCAACCTTGGTGTCTGTCTCGAGCTGGTGCATGCTTCAGCTTAGCTGAGCCATGACTCGACATCTCCAATCCTTACGGAAAGCTCGTCCTCGAGCTTCGAGGACCGATCCGAATGATGTTAAGCATTTGATGAGAGATGTGCGGACATAGAGAAAATTATGGGTCAGCAAAAATTTGCGAGAAAATTGAACTGGCAAACGAGGAGACAAGATGTTGATACGGGATACAGGCTGCTCTCACGAAAGGCTAGTGGGCCACTCGTTCGAGGAAAAACTCGTCCTCAAGTTTGAAGAATGAGAATTACGTGGTGATGAATACAGGCGCGGAGGAAAGTAATATATGTGACAGTGGATTACGACAGTGGTGCTATTTCAGTTATGCTTATACAATATAGTCTAGTTTGTGTGATAGCGGGTTTTATATCAGTTATACAACATGATGTCTTACCATTAAAGAAGCATGATGGATAATATTAGTATAATGCTAAGATGTGACAATATTAATATGTGGTGTTCGAACAAACAATATTCACTTACACATGATAGTCAACTTTTTGCACAATTCTAATTGTCTAGTTAAGGTATACGAATAGTAGACTAGTAAGCTCGACGAAGCGTATATTAGTCTGTGTGGGATTCGACCAATATACGAACAAGTGAGAATACTATGATACGAATACTAGTCTTAGCACTGCACACTTTTGGTCGACTAGTGTAAGGGCGTAATTTTGATATTATAGCGAAAAATTTCTTTCCTTGAACCGCCCATTCAGGGAAATGTGTTGATATGAGGACGTGAAGTTAAAATAGAGATTTTAACTCACCCAGGGCTGTGTTCTCGCTGTGAGAACCCATGTTGTAGCTCAATCATAATAGTCTGTTGAGCTCTGCCGTTGCTGCTTCTCCTGAAGGCGACGAGACCGTCGTATTATTGGTTGTTCAATGCTACTCGATGCTTCTATATTCTGTTCACGTGGTTGTGTAACGTTTGTGTTAGAAGGTTCAAGTGGCATTGAACGAGGAGAATATAGTTTCAAACGGTTAATATGAACTGCTTGTCGCACTGGGCGACCTACAAGGTTAGTGATCGTGACATTGGGGCGATTGATTTCTTCAATCACAAAAGGGCCTTTCCACTGGTTTGTGAGTTTGGGACGAACTGTGTCGTCGTGCAAAAGTACTAGGTTGCCAGTGGAAAAATCCTTTTGGTATACCTTATTATGAAGATCGTAGGCCATCTTGTATTGAGCAGTTTTTGGAACGGTCCCCCTGTCCACATCCATAACGATATTCTCCAAGCCGAAGGCGAATTGTTCCACGGAGTTGTTAGATCTTAGTGCTGTAGAGGAAGGAAATTTATGGAATGTGTTACTCCATGTTATAAACATCGGCCATGTACGTAAATATGGACCGTAGCTTCATCCACATGGAGATAAACAATTCCGCCTTATCGTGCATGGTGTAGAACAAAAAGTTGTTGTATATGAGAATATTTTGATTGTATTCACAAATTCTTAGGAAAACTCCTTAACTTTTGTAGTGAGGAATTCGAATATGGGACCATATTTCGAAATTCTCTGGCTCTCTTGATTTCTTCAAGAGAGGGAAAAGATCGCGCTATGATCGAGTTGACACGTGGTAAAGGAGGACGGCTGAATTAATCACAAATGTGTTGTGGTTTCCTACGCGATATTCTATTAGACTATCGCAGGATCGGATTGCGATCTGATATTTAGCGAGGCGCCTTACTAAATCAGATCGGTGCACTAGTGATTGGGGAGGTGCGTGATCCGTCACCAGCGTGATACGCGCATTAGCTACATATGGGTAAAACTGCATCAACGCGAATACTATCGCCAGTGCCTCTAGTTTGATCACTGCACAGTTCTTTTCATGTTTGTTCAGTGATCGGCTAGCATAGGCAATCGGGTGTTCTTCTTGGGTTTTTGGGTTGATTGCAACGGTCATGCATTTAACCCAATTGTGGAGGCATTTGTGTGTATTATATATGGTTGTCCAAAAATTGGAGAGATTAGAAGAGGTGCCTCCACAAGGGCCTTTTCAAGGGCCGAGAATGCTTGTTCTTGAGCCTCTTAAAACGCGCACTTTTGAGCAATAGGTCTGAAGAGCTGTAGCTATGATGGAGAAGCGCGGGATACAGCGTCGAAAATAGGAGGCTCCAAGAAAAGATTTAATCACTTTCACGTTTGGTGGACGTGAAATGATGTTGATACTGGCTACCTCGTCCGGGTTTGGACGGGTGCCATTTTTACTGATAACACCTAATTATGCACTTTGGGCGAGGAATGACGTTAATTTGGGCGTTATTAGTTTAACTAAAATTGATACGGTCATTTTAGTACTTCCTGGTAAAGTTGTTGGTAAGGACACGAGTTTGAATTGAACTTTGTCTTATATTTCGGTTACGTAAAAATGAAGATGCTCGGGATTGTTTATATGATGGGGTTAAAGCGATGATGACCTTATCAATTTTAGCTACGAGAAGATTACCTGATCAACTACTGTCGGAGTTGATTGGGTTCCACGTCCTCTCTGCGTCGCGCACTAATTGGTCATAATCAGTTGATAATGGACCAAGGAGTTTTAGGCGCTGTTTGATTGGATGAGATAGCACAAAAGTAAAAATCATATGTTCCAAAATTGTCGTTTGTCAGCAAAATGTGGATTAGAGTAGGCGTCTAAGATCTCCTCTCGTAATCTACTCGAGAAGACTACAGGTGATTCCCCTGGTTCCATTTTCATTTCCATGAGTTTTTCGTGTGCCATGTCGAGAAAATGGTCAGTGGAGAAATGTTCTTTAAGCTTAGTAATCGCCATACGCCAATTTTGTTTTTCTAAATCAGTGAAGCTTCCAAACACCGCCTTTGCAGTTCCTTTCAGATGAGCTGGTAAAAGACGAACCATTTTGCCATCGCTTAGGCCCATAATATTAGCTATTTCATTAAATTTCTCTAAGAAATGCATTGGGCCTGCACCTCCTTTATCCCCTGCAAATGTTGGTAACTTATTTGCGTAAGAAGATAGACAGAGTTTGTCAAAAGCAGTGTCAATTCTGTCAACGATGTTGTTCTCGACTATATCCATGTTTTAGGACTGGGAAGTTGGGAACTATCGAGGAAATGTACTAACCCAGGAAGAGGGGTGAAGAGTGGGTCAGTGAAAGATGGATCGTCAGAGATAGGTATAGTGTGAGAGGTTTGATTTGAAAGAGGTTGTTCTGAATTAGGTTGCGGTGGGATGTTATTAGTGCCCAGAATCGGGTTATTATCGAAGTGTACTAATCGAGAAAGATGGGTAGAGAGTGAGCGTTTCTATTGGGTTTAGTTTAAGAGAGAGTTGGTTATGTAAACAGTGAATAAAGAACTACGATAACCAGTGAGGTTGTGTGTCGGTTGAACTGATGATGGAGTTCGATGCTGATGGCTTGAGTGAGACTGACCGTCTTTGAAGAAGAGGAGGAGTGTGGTTAGTCCGGATCCATGGTGGTTTATATAGTAGCGGATATCATTGAGGAAAACATCTCTTATATGGTAACATCACGTTTTTGTTTCTAATTTTAGTACATATTTCGTAGTAGTTGCATGTTTCGCAAGTTTTTCGTACACTAGTCTGGCGGAGTGGATTACGGCAGGCGCAAAGCGGCTCTCATTAGTGAGTGATTATTATCCGTTGATTGCGCAACGGTAGTGTGTTGGAAGAAAAAAGAAAACTATGTATTGCAAAGTATGTCTTTGATGTTGCTGTTTAGTGGCTGTATAGATTGTAGTATTATACGTCTGGAAGGAAGGGTGGTGGAGATTTTACATTAAACTTTGTAGAGGCTGTCGTTAATCCGTTGCGAGAGGCGTGTATTAATCGAGGTATGGAACATATGAAAGCAAATGTCATTCAAACTACTTCCCAGCGGTTGCTTCTTTTTTTGCTTAAAAGCTTATGTGCCGTATGGTTAAATGAAGTTATTAAGGCGTTTTGTAGCGATAATTACTGTTATTCGAAAAAAAAATGCGAGGATCATGAGCGGTTGAGGTGAAGTAGGAACAGAGGTGGGTATAACATAAAATGGATATCCAATAAAACATTTGCAAGCTTAATATGTTGTGTCGATCTACGTTGCACAAATAAAGTTAAAGGATTAAATCCTTAGCGTTCATCAAACCCGTCTGAGGGAGGTCGGGCAGCGATCCGAGCTCTGAACTTCTGACCGTGCGGGTGATGTAGTGTTCTTGTGTCACTACACGACCTCCGCCCTGTGTTGCATCAATGAAATGTTAAAGTGACTACATCGGGAACCAGCCGATGAGATATCACAATCTGTGCAACTGTTTGGATGAATAGATATTTGTTCTAGTGGTGTTCTCAGTAATAGAAAACCGTTCCTGGAGGAGACGTGGGCAGTTATCGTATGCTGGATCCTATGTGATGTTAGGTGCGCGCATAATTAGTAGGTTTGCAGCAAGGGAGTGTCAATTATTAATGAGGGCAACTGCTGCCGGTTGATCCTCGCCGACAATTGATAAGATACTAATCGTATCTTGAACCAAAGTGGGAGGATTGGTGATTTGTGGATGCTCGGCTTGATGTGATCTGTGAACTGCCGGTTGGCTGTTGTTAGATGTACACCATATGAATTGTGGGATTTGAGCAGTGCGACCACCGCTCGTGATATTATGGTCAGCTGAATGGCCTATTGCATCTCATGGGCAATAGAGAGTGTTTTTTCCGGAAAGATAGAGAGAGAAAGAGAGAGCTCAGTGGCGACTAGGTCCTTTATATGATAATGTGAATCATGACTAGTAATTTTAAGTAATAATATGAGTTACGATCAGCAATATCATGTAATATATGAATCATGATTAGTAGTGTATGTAATAATATGAATTATGAGTAGTAACTGTAAGTAATAATATGAATCATGATTAGTAGTTCTATGTAATAATATGAATCATGTTTAGTAGTTTTATGTAATGTATGAATCATGATTAGTAGTCTGTTAGAGTCCTGTGGGGTTATCCGTGGACGTCCGAAATAACACCCTAAATTGTAGGATCCGGGAGATTAACTTAATGTGTTACGCGATTGTGACACGTTAAACTCGTTTTTATGGGGAAAAATAAATTTTCCTAGTACTATTGATAGGGTTATATACACGTGATCGGTAGTTTTGAATAAAAGGGGACCGTCGCCAGGACCTAAGTTTACTAATCTTGTTACAAATAGTAAAGAAGGCACTTTTTGACCCTTAATGTAAACGCGACCGTATACCTGTATACGCGACCGTATACTTATTATCATATTGTTTATCAGTAGTAGGAAAAAGAATAATGGCTGAAAGATCTTACTGTATGTGCTTTGCCGTCATCTCGTCCATGTCCATGTTGTCGTGAATCTTCCTGAATATCGCGGCGACATGTGCACGTAGTCGAGCGAATAGGACATGTGGGAAGAAGGAAGAGGGGGTGAGGAGGGGGGGGGGGGGTGGGAAATGTGATTACAGGGAAAAATTTAGCTATAGCTTAGTTTACCCTCCCCCCCCCCAAAATCATTTCCCCGGGACCTCCATATCAAGTTATAGATTCATGAGGTCTATACTTGAATGTGTAGCGGACTTAGGATTACTTCTGTATGGAAGAGTATGTATTTATACATGTTTATTATACAAGTTAATAACAAGAGAGCACATAAGGAAGAGGACAGGACGAGAGGGCAGGTGACAGCCTGGACAAAGGGCCGGGATAGCCTGGAGGCTAAGAGACGACGACCATGACTCCATGATGCGGCTCCTTTTATACTGAGGTTTCCATTGTGAAATAGTGACGAGGTGCGTCGGCGGAGCTGATGAAACCTTGGTGTCTGTCTCGAGCTGGCGCATGCCTCAGCCGTAGCTGACCCATGACTCGACATCTCCATTCGTTAAGGAAAGCTCGGCCTCGAGCTTTGAGAACTGATCCGTATGATGATAGGCATATGATGAGAGATGAGCGGACATTATGGGTCAGCAATAATTTGCGAGAGAAATTGGACTGCAAAACGAGACAAGATGTTGGTATGGGAGGCTGCCCTTAGAAAAGGCTAGAAAGCAGGCTAGTGTGCCACTCGTTCGAGAAAATAAACTCGTCCCCGAGTTTGAATAATGGGAATTACGTGGTGATGAATACATGTGAGAAGGAAAAATCATATATGTGACAGTGGGTTACAACAGCGGTGCTATTTTAGTTATGCTTATACAATATAGTCTAATTTGGTGACAGTTGGTTTATATCAGTTATACAACATGATACTTGCCATTAAAAAAAACATGATGGATATTATCAGTATAATGCTTAGATGTGATAATATTAATATGTGGTGCTTGAATAAACAATATCACTTGCACATGATGGTCAGTTTTCTGCACAATTCTAATTACTAGTCTGGCTAAGGTATACAAATAGTAGACTAGTATGCCTGACGGAGCGTATAATAGTCTGTTTGGGATTCGACTAATATACGGACAAGTGAGAATACTATGATACGAATACTAGTCTTAGCACTGCACACTTTTGGTCGACTAGTATAAGGGCGTAATTGTGATATTACAGTGAAAAAGAATTTATTTCCTTGAGCCGCCCATTCAGGGAAACGTGTTGATAAGAGAACTTGAAGTTAAAATAGAAATTTAACTTACCCAGGGCTGTGTTCTCGCCGTGAGAACACATGTTGTAGCTCAATCATAATAGTCTGATGAGCTTTGCCGTTGTTGTTTCTCCTGAAGGCGACGAGACCGTCGTATTATTGGTTGTTCGGTGCTACTCGGTGCTTCTATATTTTGTTCAAGTGATGGTGTGGTGGTTGCGTTAGAAGCATCAAGTGGCGTCGAACGAGGAGAATACAATTTTAAACGGTTAATATGGACTGCTTGTCGCACTGGGCGACCTACAAGGTTAGTGATTGTGATGTTGGGGCGATTGATTTCCTCAATCACAAAAGGGCCTTTCCACTGGTTTGTGAATTTGGGACGAACTGTGTCGTCGTGCAAAAGTACTAGGTCGCCAGTGGAAAGATCCTTTTGGTATACCTTATTGTGAAGATCGTAGCCCATCTTGTATTGAGCAGTTTTCGAGGCGATTTCCTTGCCAACGTGTATGATGATATTTTTTAGACCAATGGTGAACTGGTCCGCGAAGTCGTCCGATGGTAATGACGTTGAGGAAAGAAGTTCATGGAGTATGTCACTCCATGTGATGGGACATCGTCCATATACGATGAAGTATGGGCTGTAACCTGTTGTTACGTTTGCACTGGTGTTGTAGGCAAACACCACGGGTTGCAATAAGTCACTCCAAAGATCTCTGGCTTCTGAGCAATATGCTGTAAGAGAGTCTTGTTATTACTTTGACCATTCTTTCAGCTTGCCCATTAGCCTTGTGGCTGTAGCTCGTGGTAACGTTGTTAGTGATACCAAGAGCTTTGTTGATCTTGGCGAATATTGCACTCGTGTAGTTTGACCCGCGGTCCGAGATCAGTTCTTTAGGGATACCGTGTTTTGAAATTACATCATTCAAAAGTGCCCTAACCACTGATTCGGCCGTTTGGTCTACAAGAGCAGTGCAAACTACATATTTGCTGAAAGCACAAACAGATATCGATATGTACTTACTTCCGTCCACGCATTGCGGTAGTAGTCCGATGATGTCGGTGTGGAGTCGTTCGAATGGTCATTGAGGAATTGGAAAGACTCCCAATTGTTCACGAATTATATTACTTGGGGGCGTTTTTACTGTTTGGCATATGGGACATGTGTTCATGTATGATACCACATCCTGATACAAGTTGTACCAAAAGTATTTTTCAAGAATTTTCTTATATGTTTTGTGTATTCCCAGGTGTGATCCTAATAAAGGATTCTCGTGGAACACTGCAATGATGTTGGATTGCATGTCAGCATTGGGAATAAAGAGTTTCGCCTTGTCGTAAATCGTGTAGTATAGGGAGCCGTTAAGAATTGAGAATCGGTCGATTCGGTTCTCAAATTCGTGAGGCAATTCCTCAAGTGTTCCAGAGAGAAACTCGAATATGGGGCCATATTCCGAATTCTTCTGGCTCTCTTGAATTGCTTCGAGAGAGGGGAGAGATTGCGCTATAATCGAATTAACACTTGGTGAGGGAAGACGGCTCAAAAAATCACAGAATGTGTTATGTTTTCCTGCGCGATATTCGATTGAAATCTCGTAGGACTGGATCATGATTTGATATTTGGCGAGACGCCCTATCAAATCAGACCGGTGCATTAGTGATTTAAGAGGCACGTGATCCGTTATCAAAGTGATACGCGCATTAGCTACATATGGGTAGAATTGTTTAAGCGCGAACACTATCGCCAATGCCTCTAGCTCGATCACTGCATAGTTTTTCTCATGCTTGTTTAGTGACCGGCTAGCGTAGGCAATCGGATGTTCACCCTGGGTTTTTGGATTTGATTGCAATAGGCATGCACCTAGCCCGATTGTGGAGGCATCTGTGTGTATTATGTATGGTTGTCCGAAAATTGGAGAGATAAGAAGAGGTGCCGCCACAAGGGCTTTTTTATGGGCCGAGAATGCTTGTTCTTGAGCTTCGGTCCACTTAAATGGCGCGTTTTTTAGCAATAGGTCGTGAAGCGGTGCAGCTATGATGGAAGAGCGCGGGATATAGCGTCGAAAATAGGAGGCTGCTCCTAGGAAAGATTTGATAGCTTTCACGTTTATTGGACGTGAAATATTGGCTATGCTGGCTACTTTGTCCGGGTTAGGACGAGTGCCATTCTTACTGATGAGAACGCCTAAATATCGTACTTCCGCCTCAAAAAATGAACATTTTTCCGGCGTAAGTTTCATTCCAAATGCTTGGATGCGTTGGAAGATTTCTTCGAGATCGATGATCGATGAGGTGCTGGTCCACCGATTGGCTTGCTATGATGATGTCGCCTATGTATGCGAAGCAGCAAGCGCGCAAGCCCCTGATGAGGCTATTGGCAACTCGCTGAAACGTAGCTGGGGCGCCTTTGAGGCCTTGTGCCATTACGGTGAAGTGGTACAGTCCTAAAATAGAAGAAAAAGCGGTGCGCTCCTTGTGCTTTGGAGCTAACGGTATCTGGAAAAAACCGCTTTTGAAGTCGAGGACGGTGTAGATTGCTTTGCCACTTACAAGATCTAAAATGTCCTGCATATGTGGTATGCAGTACGTTCCAGTTTCCGTGATGGAGTTTATTTGTCTATAGTCGACGGTAAATCGCCATTGGTCCTTGTTAGGACCTTTCTTAACTAACACTATAGGTGATGCTGGTGCTTGGTTCGGTAATATTAGTTCTTAACATTTCCTTAAGCCTTTTTTCTAATGGGACACGGTACGGTTTTTGCTTAGGGATTTTTGGATGAGGAATAAAATTAATGGTGTGGGTGATTGGACCGTTGTACTGACCTAAATCCCCGTCATTGCGTACAAAACACTTACTGTATTTAGAAAGGAGTCGCTGAAATTGTTGAAGATGTTTTTGGTTTAAGAGTGAGTTATCGAATTTCACTTGCTTATAGACTGGTAAATCTTTAGAAGGTTGAGGGAAATTTGGTAGGTTTTTAGCAATGTCGGCTTCGGGTGGTATATATTCATTTAAGGGGAGAGGGTGAGAACTTTCGTCGTTGTATACTGAAAAGATGGGTGGCCGCTGATGTGTGGTTATATTTATATTAGTGTATTTTCGTAACGTTATTGGCAAAGAATTCGAGTTAAAGATTCTTACTAAAGCGTTACCGTGAGTGTTTGGGCCATGTATGATTTGAATAACATGTACCAGCAGTGCGACCACCGCTCGTGATAATATGGTCAGCTGTATGTTCTATTGCGTCGCATGGGCAATAGAGAGTGGAGATCTCCGTGGCGACTGGGTCCTTTGATATGAATCGCGATGAGGTATGATTAGTAATGTTATGTAATGTATTAATCATGATTACTAGTGTATGTCATAATATAGATCACGATTTGTGAGTCCTGTGGGGTTATCCGTGGACGTCCGAAATAACACCCTAAGTTGTAGGATCCGGGAGATTAACTTAATGTGTTACGCGATTGTGACACGTTAACCTCGTTCTTATGGGGAAAAATAAATTTTCCTAGTACTATAAATAGGGCTATAAACACGTGATAGGTATTGTGTAAAGGGGACCGTCGCCAGGACCAAAGTTCACTAATCTTGTTACAATTAGTAAAGAAGTGCTTGCTGGCACTTTTTAACCCTTAATGTATACGCGACCGTATACCTGTATACGCGACCGTATACTTATTATCATATTGTTTCCCAGCAATAGAAAAAAGAATAATGGCTGAAAGATGTTAGTTGAAAAGCCTAATTTGCTGTTACTAAGAAAAAATATGATTGAACTTACTGTACTTTGTCGTCACCTCGTCCAAGTCCATGTTGTCTTGAATCTTCCTGAATATCGGGACGACATGTGCACGTAGTCGAGCGAATAGGACATGTGGGAAGAAGGAAGTGGGGGTAGGGGAAATGTGACTACAGAGAAAAAATTTAGCTATAGCTTAGTCTACCCTTCCCCCCCCCCCCCAAAATCATCTCCCCAGGACCTCCATATCAAGTTATAGGTTCATGAGGCCTATACTTGAATGTGTAGCGGACTTAGGATTACTTCTGTATGGAAGAGTATGTATTTATATATGTTTATTATACAAGGTAATAACAAGAGAGGACATAAGGGAGAAGACAGGACGAGAGGGCAGGTGAAAGCCTAGGCAAAGGGTCGGGGTTAGCCTGGAGGCTATCCGAGTGACGACGACCTCGACTCCCTGAGGCGGCTCCTTTTGTACTGAGGTTTCCATCTCAATATTATGAAATAGTAACAGGTGGCATGACGAGATGCGTCGGCGGAGCTGATGAACCCTTGGTGTCTGTCTCGAGCTGGCGCATGCCTCAGCATAGCTGAGCCATGACTCGACACCTCTCATCGCAGGGTCCATTTTCCTTGTCCATGTTATCGTGAATCCTCCGGGAATATCGCGACGACACCTGCGCAGTGGGTTGTGCGAATAGGACGCGTGAGAAGAAGATAGGGGGAGGTGGTAAGGGAGGGGGGGGGCAGGGAAGGGGAAGGGTTTTTTAGTGTAATAAAAAAATTTCGCTATAGCTATAAAGTTGGGACTTCCCACAAAAAAATAATCTCGCCGGGATTATAGGCTGATCAGGCCCATGTGGTGTACAGTATACAAACAGATAATATAAATAACTCATCTTCAGCACATAATATGAAGGAGTGCCACACGAAGGATGGGAATGGGGAATGGGCTGTGTGTAGCAGAGTCGACGTAATAACAGCTGCCACAGCGACCTCGACTGGCGAGGATAGGCTAGGTCACTTGAATTTGATTATGTATGCCAGCTTTCGATCCATCCAACTTTCATTCAACAACTTCCTCTTTGCATAGATGGCATTGTGTATTCGTGCCTGTTCAATAAAATTCATCTCTCTTTGACTCATGATGTTTAAACAAATAATCCCGGGTGTTCGTGAACTTTCGCGCTCCGAGGCTAATAGTGATTAGAGCGGAGCATTCGATTCGTCCACGTATTCCGTTCAAGATCCCTCTACAGTCGGGTTCTCTTTCGTTTCAACTTTTTTTCTCTAGATGATGTTGTATTGTTTCCACTCCTGCTGACTTCACGATGGATGCGCCCTCAAATTCAAAGGCTGCCAAGTTGGTTAAGCGCAAACTAACGGAGAAAAACAAAAAGGTAGGTTTTCAAAATGTGTTGTTGTTGAAGAAAGGGTAAAAATGCGATTGTATATTTTTGCATTTTCCACGCTTTTTGTGTAGCGCGGAAAGGAGATCGAACACAGCGTATGTATGTGACGTGTAGGTTCTCCCTGAACACATTTACGATGAAAAACTGACTCGCAGAAAAGAGCAACTCCGCTTGAAGTACTTCTCATCCTCTTCTAACAGCCCACAGGGCAAGCATGCGTGACTATTTGTGTCAAGGGACTTGTCCATAAGCGTGAATGTGTTGAGGCTAAGAAGAAGAAGCGAGAGCGGACTTCTGATTTGGACGTGAATGGCTTCCACTCAACTAACCAATGTTCTAGCAACAACGTCAATGAGGAATTAGCAATCAGTGGTTAGCGGATCAGTACTTTTAATATAGCGGCCTTTTTTATATTTGATTCATTTATGTATACATTTTTTGACTCAAAAAAGAAGGGAAAGGGTTGAGGAGTGTCTCCTTCTCAGTTGTATTAGAGTCTCCGTCTTTCAAGACACAACTATTTCGTTCTAGACACTTCTTTACAGCTAGTTCAAGCAGTTGTTTATGGAACTATGCCTCTCATGTGTTAAACTGAAATGAGAATGCTGCGTCCTCCTAATTTTTTTTGTGGTTACGAGAAGGAAAAGCTTACTGGCTTACTGCTCATCAATCATACTTTTGCAAGAACTCTTAGGTCTTTTTCCTAGTCTGATTTGAGTTGTAACGTCGTTATCCCATGGAAGTCTGTTCGAGTGTTTTGTTTACGTCTTGATTAGAAGTGCAATCAAGCACCATTCTGAGACACCCGACCCTGAAACAAATCATCCAGTTAACGGCAACGTCGCAAGTCTTGAGTCAACGGGTACAGTCTGCTTCTTAAAGAATGTATCTCAGAAACAGGTGAATATGTATCGATAAGTTGTTAGGAGAAATCGTGGCCTTCCATCAGCCGTATGAAGTAGACTAAACTTTTTGCTGGCTAGTCGGCTCCAAATTCGTACACGGTAACATCACCCTGTTCCGTGCCATTTTAATGTTTTTAATGTGTTTCGAAAATGGTTCAAGATTATCTAAAGCAGTGTCACTCCTACTTTTCCCTGGAAGATGTTCATCGTTATTCCTATTTCCTATCCAGCCACTAGCGATGAACTTTCTGACTCTGAAGATTTACTGAAGGACGATATCGGGCAGCACCTCGATTTCGATATTGAAGCTTTTCCCATGGAAGTCGGAGATCGTGATGGACTCATAAATATACTGACGCAGGTAGTTTCCAAGTTCCGTGTCTTACGGTCAAGTATAGCACGAGATACTTTCCAGATTTTTCTGAAAGCTGACATTGATCTAAGTTCACTAGCCGATGACCTTATTGCACAAAGTCCTTTTGGTTTGGTGATTGGGGTAAGAGCCGTTGCATGATTAATTGTTATTTAGGCAATTGATGTCCTTCTTCGTTTTTTAGCTTCAATGCTTTGTACTTATTTCGATTTATATACTTTTATGAGGTTGAAAGAGATTTTTCAAGGCTTTCACATTTGTCTACTTCTAGCCAGCGGAAGACCAAAGCGATGAAGACGACGAAAATGTTGTATATGGACTTTTATCTGTTGCAAGACTTTTTCCTATAAAAGTAAGTGACTTCATTGAATCATTATGAAGGCACTGTAATAAACTTCTAAGAAATCTTTTGTTCAGGATGACACTTCAAAATACGCTAAAGATGTGGCCGAATTTATAGAGAAAAAGTCACGAAAGTTTGCTTCAAAAGAATTCCGTAAAGTTTTCGAGGCAGCCAAATCTAAATGCGTTGGACTCTTCGTTAACGAAAGAATGCTCAATTTTCCTCCTCGGATAGTGACTCCATCATTCAAAAGCATAAAGTATGTTCTTGCTGCCCTCAATTCGTAAAGGTGGTTTCGCATTAACTTTGTGATATAAAAAATTTTGGTATCGCATCCCTCTATGTCCATTTTAGGGCCGACTTGCAAACCAGGAAACAGCCATATCAGGAAATTATTTATATTCACAAACTACGGATTGCAGACAGCACATCGTCGACGGAAGTCTCCCAAGAAAAAATTCCGAAAAAGAAAAGGAAAATTGGAAAAGCTGAGAAGGTTTGTGTTCTTTCTGTTGTGATGCTTTTTTCCCTTATCAGAATGTAGGGATTATATCAGGTACAAAAATGCAAAATTTGGGAATTCTATCAGGAGGAAAATTTGAGGAACTGTGATTAGTACCATTAGCCTATATCCCTCCATGAGTTACCATTTTCCGTTGTAGTTGTCGTGCATATCCACTTATTATTTGAAATAAAGACCGAGATCATTTCTGATCGAGCATTCAAAGGGACAGTTCACGATAACAAAGGTTTCTGAGATTTCACCCCAGTATGAACCCGTGACTCCAAGGATAGCACAAGGGACTATGTCGGGTTGAACACTGCTTAATAAGGCTTAACAAGTGCCTCAAAGGCGACAACTGACGTAAACACGAAAAAGTCTCGTTATAGGGGCTGTAGTGGTTGCACTATTCGCACCGTGGCGTAAATGTTGCACACAGGCGGAACACTAACCAGCTGTACGCAGTGGTACACACATGTGGACAGCTCGTCCAAATACCCCTTCCAATCAACTTTGCCTTCTCTTTTTCTCATCCAGACTCCAATTTTACTCTTTTGTGGCCTTATATTTCTCTGAATAAGTTGGATTCCGTGGGATCCTCGCCACTTTGCACTGTTCTGGACTATCACTTCCATTGTTCTTCTGAAACTAAATACCTCAGAATCATTGTGGTTAATGCCTTTGAAGTCACAGATCACGATAACTTTGAGGTATCTACAGTGCGTTTCATAATTATAAGGTCACCCTCAATTTTTGCACTTTCAAAAAAAGTAATCATTAAGGATTTTTTCTAGCATCATGAACGGATTCCCTAGCACGAATAACCTAGGTATCCGTTGCTGAGCCGCTGCTGCATTCTTCTGAACTTTTTTAGAACAGTTTATCGGTTTTTGCACCGTTTCATAATTATAAGGTCACCCTGAGAAAGTGAACAATTATTAAGGAAAGAGAGGAAATTTCGTGTTTGAAGATACTTGTAAAGGTAAGCATGTGTAGCAAAGGCATTTCTAAACCTGACTGTCAACATGGCTCGTGGTCATCTGCTTTCCTCTGATGAGAAGGCTCACCATGAAGGTGGGCTCTTTACTCGAGCCATTTCCAGGCAAATAGAGAGGTCCCCTTGGTCCATTCGGAGATTTCTAGAGAGTCCTCATGTCGTTAGATATAACACCGACTGTGGACCCCCATGAAAGATTACTACCCGTGACGAGCGGAAAATTCTGAGGACTGTTTCCAACAGTACGTCCTCCTTGAACCAGATCCGATCGGAATTAAACCTCTCTGTGTCGAAAACTACAGTCTGGAGAGCAGTGAGAAGATGCGAGAACATCACCAGGCAAGCAATGGAGAAGGTGCCACGAATCACCGATCGTCACAAAGAGGCTCGACTCGGATTTGCAAAGATGAACCTGGGGAGAGATTGGGCAAAGGTAGATCTGCATCGAAATCTCACCATAGAGCGCTATAATTCCTACTCAGGTCGTCTTTTCGGATGAAAAGAAATTCAATCTGACGGAAACAAGCGGTACTAACGCGACTTGAGGAAGGAACCAGTCTACTTCAGCCGTCGCAGTTTTGGTGGAGGAAGCCTATGGTGTGGGGTACGTTCTGCAATGATGTCGTGTTGTCGTGAGCTGCAGTATGGATTTCAAGGATTACCAGAAAGTCTTGGAGCATCATCTAGTACCTTTTCTATGCCATCGCCGTCACCTCAACTATGTCTTTCAACAAGATAACGCCTACAATCATGTGAGCCGTGCAACGGATGAGTGGCTGCAATGCCAATAAATAAGCGTCCTACCATGGCCAGCCTGCAGTCCCGACCTCAGTCGGATGGAACATATCTGGGACATAATATTCAGACAAGTTTATGAGAATAACCGTCAGTTCCAGGGCAAAGAAGAGCTGAAGCGAGCACTTATCGAAGCATGGAGAGCAACCGATGAGGAACATCTTCGAAACCTAGTTTCTAGCATGCCACACAGACTCTTTGATGTTGCTCTTAAACAAGGAGGAGCTATAGATTATTAACTGTTGTACATATGCCATTAACATTGATAAATCATTTACTTCCTCAGGGTGACCTTATAATTATGAAACGGTGCAAAAGCCGACACTATCTTTAAAAAATTCGTAAAAAATTTTAGGTGAAAGATATTGCGACCAAAATTTGAGTACGGAGGTACATTGTGACGAGGAATCTACCAGTGTTTGCCAAAAAATTCCATTCTGGCTGCTTTCTCCGGAATCACAAAAATCTGGGGTGACCTTATAATTATGAAACGCACTGTATTTTGAGTGAAGTAATGGATGCCATGGTGCAGGATAGTGAAAGTTTGACGAAATAAGCGCGAAAATCGTTGGATTTTTAAAAAATTCAAGTCTCAAAAATGTAGTAAGATAGTCGTCTGTGTGTCTCTCACGTACGTGTATTATTCGTCCCGTCCTGTGAATGGAGCATTAACAACAAGGCCTTTGAGAGTTTGCTTCGGCCAAACCAATTTCGGAGCCCTTGTTACGCCATGTCTAGGCCGTTTATCGGCCCAACAGCGGCCCACGTGGCATTCTTGTGGGTTCTCAGGTCCACAGATTCATTCTAGGGGGCAATCTTAGGAAACATTTTTATCGTGAGCTGTGCCTTTTAGGAGAAATTTTTAGTTACATCTATATGACAAAAAAATTATGGCTGTTTTTTGAGTGGAGATGTAGCTAAGGACCCCTATGGAAGGACGATCATAAAGGGGCTATCTCTTCATTATTCATTTGTTTTGAAAGCTTTTGTTTGTGATTGTTGGATATCTCGAAACAAGATCTGATCTCTTAGCATTGACCATTCCTTCCTTAGCTTACTTCTCCTGGCCAAGCAATATATTGAATTTTTACAGAAAAGGATAGCTTCGCAGAGCGCCTCGCTTGCTGATATTATTTATGATAACATTGAGGATGGGATCTTAACACAGGTACAGTATATAAGCTCTTTCATGGAAACCTTGTCTAGGATCTTATCTTTAGCTCTTTCAGGCGATTTTTTTTTTGTTTTACAGGTGAGTGAAGGTGAAGCGCAGTTCTTCGATTATCCTGTTCATAGTGAAGTGGAAAGCACGAGCAAATTCCATACGTTGGTGAAGGATGGAAAGTCCTACAAACCATATAGAAGAATCGTAATCATGGATATGAAGAGGTTTGACCTCCAAACATTATCAGTTCTTCTCAGCGCTTTGAACCAGTAGAGATTGCTGCAGTTTGGTAATATTCTCAAAATTTGGCTTCAAGTGAAATTGCTGTTCAAAACGTTTCGGTTGAATGAAGCTAAAAATAGTAGAAGCCTCGAGGCTCAGGGGGCTCATGAGCATGATGGTTCATCTGCTTTACCCATTTAGCTGGTTGTGAGGTTGAGAAAACTAATTTTTGTCTCAACGTTCACTTCGCTTCCCATAAGGCGAGTGGCGGTATTTGTGACAGATTTCCCATGTTTGCTCACAGGCACGCGGCAAATTCTCTGTTAGTGGTTTAGCGGCATGCCACTGCAATGAACGCTCATTGGAACTGCGCCGTAAAAATTATGTTCCGTCATAAACGATGGGTGGTCATATCTCTTTAACATATGTGCCCGACTTCGCTCGTTCACTGAACAGTCGCTATCACGTTGTTTGTTCAGTTTGTGGATCGATCCAGCTTTGTTATTCAAAGAATGATCGATCAATATATTTTATATGGTGAAGTTTATGTGTATTGGGTGCTTCTTGGTAACGCTATTCGGAACAGAAAAGCGTTGTACTCAACCGCACACCTATCAATAACTGTAACAGCGATAGGTGAGCGAAGCGAAAAAGGAACCGAACTGGCAAATTGGAGCGCCTTGCAAAGCGTTAGTACTTGCAAGATGCATGGAAATTCGCGGTATTGATCAACAGGGATTCGTGAAGTGGTACGTCGCGATCATGTTGGTCAACGCAAAGTATGAGTGCTGTTAATGGCTGGGTTAAATCATTAAAAAGCATTAACCGCAAAGTTCTGAAGGCTGGCCCAAAGTTTCTGGCTCGTCTTTTGTCTAAAACCACACATCCATAATTATTCATGCTTTTCAATGTGGAACATTTGATTGCCTACCGTTTTGACAATTTCGTCGTTCTCAATGGCCTGAAAACGCTATGAAACTTTTGGGGAGCTGCCTATTACGCTTGATGTTCCAACCCTCAACGGCACAATTCACGATAATTTGAGGTACCTAGTTCAAGTAATGAAGAAGGTATGGCGCAGAATAGTGCAAAGATGGCGAAGAAGGCGCGGGAACCGGTGGATTTTGAGAAATGAGGAATCGAAAAATTGAAAAAAAAGTTAGGTGGTACGAGATTGGGGGTGGGGGGTGGGAGGCAAAGAAGTAGCATTAAGGGGGGGGGGTTAACCGACGACCTTTCAATGAGCACACGATTGCTTAAAGAGCTGGCACACATATTCCAAAATCTCAAAAAATGCCTCTAGGACGCATTCATAAGGCGGCTCAGGATGCCGACGTCGGCGTCGTAATGGAGGGTATCCACTGCCGCCAGAAATCATGTCTAAATGTTTTAATTTTCAGCAGGCGTGTTCCATTGTGAACGGCTCAGCCTTGAAGAGTCCGTCACAAAATGCCCACTGTTGCGTATGTATTTTAGCCAATCCCTTTTGAAGCTCTTATTACTCCCTGTCTAAATGGGTTTTCGACCCGACTGTCTCATTTGACCACAGGTTCATCCACCGAGGTAATCTCATTCTTAACGTGATTTGTGCATTTAAGCTGAACCATTCACAATGGAACACACATGTTGAAATTTTTTACGATTATTCGTGACCCAAAGCAACATTGGGCACCTTCGTATTGCGACGCCGACGTCGGCTGACTTTGTTGTCATGAGTGCGCGACTGGAAGGCAAGTTTTGACATTCTTGGCCTTCTGGTGCCAGCTTTTTACGCAATTGGATCAGTTGAGAGGTCGTCGATCAACCTCTTGCATGCCAATTCTTTGGCCTCTATAAACTCATACGACCTTTTTTGGAGCCTTCTATATCTCTTGGAGCGCCGGTTTTCACGTTTTCATCGCCGTCTTTGCTTCATTCTGCGCCATAACTTCCAACTTTACTTTACGTAAGCTAAATACCTCAAAATTATCGTGAACTGTGTCATGCGTGATAAGCTGCACTCCAGGAGTTTCGTAACGTCAGGTCATTGAGAACGACGAAACTGTCGGAACGTCAAGCAACTAAATGTTCTATCATTAAAAACCCGTTCGGCACAGAAGTATTGATAGACAGAATAGACAGACACGTTTCAAGAAAGGCGAATATGAAGGTCACGTCAACACATTAACGACAATCTGGTCCACATGTGGACTATGCATTTTGGGTTGCGTGGGAACGTGCAGTCCACACGTGGACTACGGTTGTTATCCTTCATTTTATATTTGCTAAGATGTCCATTGAAAAACTTCAAAAATGGATTATTTTGAAAAGACGGTCGCCATTAACTTCTGCACTTTTAACAACAAGATGCAAATCGCGCAAAGCTCCTCGGAACGATTCCTGTGCATAATTGTGCTTATGACTGAATGACCACTATAGACCATGATTTCCCCATAAAAGCTGCTGCCGCTGGTGGAAAGGAAACGCGCGCCAGTCCCTCACGACCCTTTTTCCCCATTATGTCTTTTCGCGATGGTTGCCAATGTGTTGAATTCACTTATGTGTCCTTCTACAAGTACGTACTTCACTATTTTTTCAGGTTCAACGCTTATATTGATCAAGTTATCAGTCAGGGTTTTTAGAGTTGATGTAAAGTGTTAAGATACACGTCGTATTTGTTAGCCAGTTTCTTTGTTGTTATGAAAGTGTTGAGTCTGTTGTTGTTGATCATTGTGCATAAACTTCGTTACTAGTTCCGACATTTCCTTTGTTTGCGTTATCCGAAACTAATGGCTGTGTTTATGGTCTTTCAATAGGTGTTGGACAGCTTGAATGAGTAGAAATCCTCAACATCTTCGGGAGGTGTTCGTCTAGTTCTTATAAAGATCCTGTTTATGCACAGAGCGGCTACAAAGTATAGTCCAAAGATTTTACATGTTTCTTGGAAATCTATAAACTCCTGTTCCAGCTGTATGACATGTGCCTTGAGTAAAGCAACACAGCATGTACTGTTATCAATAAATCAAAACTCCTCGATCACCGTTGCTAAGAAAAGCGATAGTCTTCGCGCAGCCACCACACACCTCGCCCACCGAAGATTTTCTATTGCGGACATTGCGAGAAGGCTTCGTATCAGAGACAGAAGAGCAAGAAAAATAGTGGCACGACACAAGGAACGTGGACATTTTCTGCCGTTCGAAAGTGGCTGGCCAACAGCTGTCAATGTTCGCGGATACGAAAAATTACCTAGAATGGGTTAGTCGGATTAACGAAGTCAGATTCGACAGAATTGCTCCAGATTTCGACATTTCGCTCCGAAGTTCAGAAGATAGTCAAACAGGATTTGGACTTGTCATTTATCGCTTCTTGGACAGATGTTGACTGCAGTTGCGAAGAAGAATACATTCAAAAAGACCGAAAAACTCCTCCCAGCAGTCCACGAGGGCCGGCTTTCGGATATCGTGAGAACGGACATAAAAATCTTCACTGACGAGGTTCCTAACAGCAGCCAGGATTATCGCCAGCTGCATTCGGCTTCAGCCAGAAACCGAAGAGTAAGAAGTAGAAGCTTGATCCCAAAGTCAATGATGGTTTGCGCAGGCAAAACTCCGTCGCTAGAAGCATTTACTCCGAAACTCGACTCGACTCCGAAACTTACCGAATGTCATTCTGAGAAACCCTTCAATGCCCTGGACCCAAACACACTTTGCCGAACGAAATTTTATCTTGTAGCAAGACTGGGTACCACCTCAGGGATCGAACAAAACGATTTCCTCTTCGCCACCTCACTGACATGCTGAATAAGAATATTTAGCCATCTAACTCTCTAAACTTGACTTCCATGGACTTTCTGTGTGGACTTATCTGCAGCAGGAGGTATTTCTTCTGCACATCATAGTCTGGATGGAGTGAAAGCAGCGCTTGAGAAGGAGTGGAAGAATATCGATGTCAACTACCTGCGGCCCACTTGACCAAGGGTGGTATTCTGGCCAAAGGAGACTATTCTGAACAATACCTCAGTGCCTTGGTGCGTAGTAGTTGTAATCTATCCTCATGCGATATCGCTGAACTTTACTTTTAAATCTGCTATTTTCGGTTTTGTCGACCTCCTTTACCATGCTATTTTACTGTATAAAACATACTACGGTATCATTGTGACTTAGTAAATACGAAGGACGTTAGAAACTCATGGCTGTTTTCGAAAAACATTCGATTATCAGCTGATATCATGTTCGGCATTTATTATCTGAGCGCCAATTGCGCTATACACCACACGTTGATGTGAAAGAGTCCGCTGTTAACAAGAAAAGTGACGTGGTTTAGCAGCTCTTTGATTCCAATCTCCACTGAAGCCCTGATCAGTTATTATCAGTCCTCTTCACCGAAAATTTAAGACGCTTACGTCTCACCGGTTTTTTAAAGATTTCCTGGTTAAACGGTGGGTGTAATGGACCCAGTGGCTGCTTTTGCCTACAGCACATTATCAGCCCTTATCGGTTTTTAGCGTTTACCGTCCCGAAGCATTTACGATTATGTCACGCCCCACATCACCCATCAAGTGCCAAGGTTCTGTTGCTACAAGAACAGCATGCTTCCATGAAGCCTATATGTAGGTTCTTTGCAGTTGTTAATAATTCCTGTCATCAAACATCTACAATCTCACCACAACTATCACAACATACTGATTTGTCAAGGTCTTACTGTTGACACGAAGGGTGCAACCGTACACGCTCCTTATCGAACCCTATCATTTTTGTCACCTGTTTTTCAGTAACAGTGACCCAACTCTTCTGTTTAGGATTGGAAGGCATTTGGCTCAGGGTAACAGAAGTTATGAATTCTTAACACCCACATACACACCCATACACATACATGCACATACACATACATATACAGACATACAACACATACACACATAGACACACACATGCATGCATATATAAACATGTTCGCACACTCAACTCACACATACACAGAGATACACATATACACCCGGGGGTACATTCACCCAGAACTGGATGGACGCGGCAAATCGCGTGCGAGTGATTAAAACGGCTTTGGCGCCTATCCTTGGAGCACGGGTTTCGTGTAGATTGGATAAGTAGGGCCAGCTGATGCTACTTATCTATACCAACCACTTCAAATATGTGCCCCAGTGATAGGCGCCAGAGTCGTTCTGATCACCATGAATTTCACCGCGCGGTTTACCGCGTCCATCCAGTTCTGGGTGAATGTTCCGTCTCCCATATACACCCTTGTATGCATTTCGTTTCTTCCAGTATTTAATACAATCCAAAAATACAGTGAGTTTATAACAAACGCATACTCAAACACCTACACATACACAGATACACACATACACACACACTTGTACGTCATCTCGTTCCTTCGAGTAGTACAACCCAAAAATACAATGAGTTGTATTGCAAATATTGCAAAGGGGTATCATCATTTGAAGCCATGAAAAGGGGGAACTCTTCGCATAACCAGTTGACTATGCTCTTACCAACACCATCTTTCGTCGTAATCAACTTCTCATAGTTAAGCTGAGAAAGAAAAGGACGAACCTCGATAACAGTGCTTGTGATCTTCACTGCGATGACTTCATGCCAGTGTTAACCTTTCATTTGCACAGCTGAACATATGTTTAATCAAAAGGAAGACTCCATGTCATGAAAAACTTTATGTTTGCGCGATTGCATCAGGTTTACGCAAGTCACCTCCACACCCACTCTAATGGAATGACCTTATTGTCATCGCCTTTTGCGAATTGTCATCATTCCAGTTCACTTTCAGTAGGAAAATCTTTCATCATAACTATTGCCTTCTCTTTTTTCAACAACCAAATCGCATTCGTAAAACAGTGCCTTCTGAATGAATGTGAATCTTCCATTTCTCTGGGGTCGACTTATTGGTATCAGAAAAGTCAGGTGTTGATAATAGCTCTTGGTGCTCCGGGTACTCCTTCAAGTAACTACGTAAGCCGAGTAGGCATTCAAATGCCCCAACGACTCTGAATTTATATGCTTGGGCGCATTCCAAAAGGTGAGTGATCCTGAAGGTTTCACCCTTCTATTCTTGATGTGGATTGCTTAAGATGTGAAACGTTGGGTGAGTGGGGTGAGAACTTCAAAACCATTCCCAAAGTTTTGCTGAACGACTGTAATCGGCGAAGTTATTCGGAAGAAAGGCTTGCTAAATTTAGGGAGAAGCGGTCGACCCACTCCTAGAGAGACGATTTCCGCGTAATGAAAAAATCGTAAACATTTTATGGACGCGAACGGGGTGGCCGTGATTTTCGATTCGATACGATTCGATTAGCACGGTCAAGAAACCCAAAGGGAGTATGAGTTCAAGCGCTGTGACTTTGCGGAATTGTGAGAATAGTGCTGAGGCTTATCCTCCTTCTGCCCACTAGTTCATTTGAGAAGAGGTTCCAGTTGTCATTAAGGACAGCAAATTTCCACTCCCCGCGAATTATATTTCGCAAGGTTCTACTACTTTCTCGGGAGGAACACCTTTGCATGGGCGGCCCCCTCGCTTCCGTCCCCAGTACCATCCATTACTAGCCATGACATATGGAAATCCCATCAGGATTTGTCAAAATGATTAATTCGAAGCCAACTAGGCTACCCTCGCTCAGTTTTGGTGGCCAATGAAGAAATCATGTGGTGGCTACTCCTCATGTGCACAACAAGAAAAAATAAAACGGCTGAGATTTTGTCATGTCGCTCTTCTATGGCCTCTATGAACTGGAACTTTAGTCCAGTGTTGATACCCATGCTAACGAAGCCTTTCCCACCGTTAAACCCTTTCTTTTGTGGCTTCCTTCGAAGCTTAGATATTGCTCATTGTAAGAAAGTCATTTTTGAGTCGTGAAATCCGCTACCAGCCTCACTACATATGTAGAAATCAGGAGAATCGAGAAATCATGGGGTGATGAGCGAAACGACACCCTTCGTTGAAGATGTTATCCGTCGGACATCTGATCATACTTGTGTGGTTTCGTATTTTTTGTTCTTCTCTTTCACTCTCTGTGGGTATGTTCTTCAGATGTGAGGATAATACGTACAGTCCGGGTGATATGAATCGGAATTTCCTGATTCTGTGTTAGTCATAATTTCACTCTTGAACATACGTTTGCATTTATCAATTGTAATGTCACTAACATGAGTGAATCGCTGTAGTGAACTGTACAGAAATCTTCATCGGAGCTGATTTGTTCCAGAAGGAAATTCGCTATCATTAAAATCTGTGAAGGAAGGGGTCGGGCACGTCTAGCGCCGCTTATCTCTCCATACTTTGAGTGTGATTTTATACCAGAATATGCCTATGGGTTCGCCATTATCAAAAATAAAGGTTCACTAATCAAGCTAAAGGCTTGCCGTTGGAACTGAGGAGATTCCCGATTGAGAAACGTGGGTCCCTTTCAGTTCACACTTCCTTTGATGTTGTTGGAGTTAAAGACACTGTTAACGAAAAAGTGGTTCCGGAGATTTGCACATGGTTTGAATTCGAAGCCCCCTCTAGTACCATTCGTGCAGGAATGAGGTCGGAAAACGGCTGGATAGGGCACAATAAGGGGCCGGAGAGGTATCCACGGTCGCCCTCCGCCCCTCCATCGGTGTCGCGTTAGACGAGTGTCAATACGGATTGCTATTATTCGTTCTAGGACCCACGCACAAAAAGCTAATCGCCGAGTGATGAGGCGATGTTTTTCCCCCATTCTTCTTTCCTCTGTTTTTCTTTTTGCTGCCGCGATCCCTTATTTGATTTCCTACTCCTAGAGGCTGAAAAAGTTGAGCTACTTTTGCTGTTACTAAGGTTTTTTTGTTTATTTATGCTTATAAGTGAATGAATTGTGGATTACCATTGTCTGTTCTTCGCACCAGGACCCACACGCGCGCAGTGAAACGCACTGTTTAGCTCGTCCGAGCGCCCCACCTTCTTCATTTTTCTGGCTTCATTCACGTCCAGCCCCCTTATTAACGTTTTTTTCGCGGCCTTTTTTCACTATGAAAACACCGATGCACGCAGTTTCTTCACCTCAGTCGCACTAGTTTCGATCTTGTCTTTCGTTTTTCATCATAATCTGGATTACCTAAAATCATGTTAACGGTGCCTTTAAGCTCGCCTTACCACCTTATTTGAAGTGATGGGAGAACTCGTTGAGTGGGTACTGAAATCGAACCACTCCCACGAAATATGTTTTGAGAATATTTTTTTTTGCTTGCATTGTTTCAAACAATTATTGAATGAATACATGAACAAATAAATTCTCCAGTTTCAAGACCCCTTTGAAATCTGCTTTCGACATTCTAGATCTGAAAAGCTCATGAATTTCTTCGAATTCTTGTGAGGGATAATAGCTCTGAAAAAAAATTTCCCTCAGACTCTGATGGCTACATTCAAGCGGATGGTCCAAAAGGATGGAGCTATTGGATTGAGCACTGCTGACCGGTGTACCAGCAGTGCTTTCAAATTCCGACGTTCATTGCAAAGAGGTGTTACTCCGTTGATTGGTGGGCGTAGTATCGCAGATGATTACGTTATCCACTTCATGTAAGCCATTCGCAATGGTGTAGGCCCATTGTTGTAAACCGAACGCTCCCTGCAGCGGTGGTGAGTCTCTTCGTTCAACCCAGACCACTTGTGCTTCCCATGACATCACTGATCAGTGGGAGCACGTGGCACGTCACGACTTATCGCAGTCACATCAGCGTTTCCCATTCCCGAGAAACTCCCACACCTCTAGTCTGTGCCGATAACATTCCTTCTGGCATTGACAAAGGCTGTGCCTTCGAGCAATAACAATGATGTTATCTTGGAGCACATTTTTCCTGGGTTATTCGCTTTCCATCCTTCTAGGAAGTACTCTTCTCAGATCTCAATGTTCATTCATCAGTTCTTGTACTGGTATTCCTTTTCTTAGTTTTTTTCGTTCCGAAAACTTATCTGACTACCCTCCGCAGTTTCGTATAGCCTATTTCATTCCTTAAGGTTCGTGTTGTTCGGGTATACCATAACTCACAATGAATTGCCGATGGCTTTTTCTTGGTCACCACCATTATTGCAGTCCTGAATTTTTCTTATTCATAGTATGTGGGAACATTGGGCTTTCGTTGTTTTCCTAACACCAAAACACCTATAAGTTACGGAAAATATAACGGATATAGTTCTCACAAGCTCAACTGTAAAGTAGGAGTGCTCTCTAGGCTGCAGGGTTCATTTCCCTAACATTTAACGGTGAAAATGTTGTGGGGGGGGGGGGGGGGGGGGGGGGGAGGTGGGAAGGGGGCAGCGCATCTTTGAATCACTGACGGCTAGAGCACACAGGAGGAGGGGTAACCGACTTCGCTTGTTCATGGAGATGCTTTTTAGCCAAAAGAATATTGTTTTTACCTATTTTTAAGAAGGGGAGGGGCACCGGGGTTGTTGAGGTGGTTATCTCGTGCAAAAAGCTGGGATGAGATAAAAATCGACGCCCAATTGGCTCACCCACCCCGGAGCCCCTCCCCTTCCTAAAATTAGGTGAAAAATACACGGTTATAACATAAAAAAAAGCTATGAAAGGTTCCTAAGCACCATTACGGGCTCGACTGCCCTTCCTGCTCTGCGCTCTAGCCGTCTGTCATTCAAAAGGACGCTGCCCCCCTCCCCCTCCCTAACTACATTTTCACCCATTTAACTTTAGTTATCAGCTGAAACTTCATTTATGGCCTACACAGGTAATCTAGGTTTTGAAGGAAACTTGAACTTCCAAACTTTTCATCTCTAAGGATGGTTTTCTTCGTGGTTTCCTCAGTTTATAATGAATGGCAGTAGGAAAAACAACAGGAACGGAATTCCGGGACGGAACCTGGCTCTTGCAGTGACGTTACGTGGGAATAGAATGCGATGAACGCAGAATTTCATGAATGACAAAGGTCGTTCCACGGCTCTTTGAATATCAAACTCTAAACATACTTGAGCGGAGGTGCACCAAGTCTCCCTCAGAGTTTTGCAGAATTTCTGCAGACAACACATTTCTTTTCACGGCATAACCTCTTTCTAAGTTTTCATCAATTGCTCATACGATACATAGAAAATAGACCGGGGGAAAAGGCACGGAGTGGGTGGTTGAGTAGTAGTAGGGGATTGCTCGAGGATATCGAAGTGAAGAGTTGGGCGGGCCATCGCGTGGGTGTGTCGCAACGCTACCGCGCGACAGATTCAGCTTCCATAATTAGATTACTGTAGGAGTCTGATTCTCCAACCGAATTTATCTTTTTCTGCAATGACACTGAACATCGACATCGTCATCTTCTTCGCTGAAAGTGCTGTCAAACCCATTCGATCTAAAACCTTCCCAATTCTGATATATGAGTGAACAAACTTTATCAGTCTTTCTAAAGCTGGTCATTAAGTTTGGAAAAGCCTAGCAATGCTGAAACATACCGGTGATGTCCAACTACTATAGGGCATCACCATAGAATCATTCTTTAAAAATGATCCTTTGTCAAGTACGACCGTTTCCCTTTTTTTGGCGGCTACAGTCTCGACATTACAGGTATGTCTCTACGCTACTAGGCTTTTCCAACTTCAACGACGATTAAATAGATAGATATATGTGGGATGAGTCTTTTATATCGGAATGGGGGGTTTCTAGACGGAATCGGGCCCATTCTAGCCAGCGAAAGCGGATTGAACCTTACGGCTCGCATTCCTAAGATAATCAATCGATAACGAAGTCGGGAATTCGTTCAACGTCCCACCAATGCACGCACGATCTTTTCGATTTCTTATTGATCCCGTTCCGCTACGATTCGCCCGTCTGTCCCTTTCATTTTCGGTGGTACGTTTACATTAAAGCAGTTCATATATTTAAAACTCTTCCGATTTCTTTATTTTGTTCATCAGGAAGTTCCATAGTCTAATGGTCGATAGTGGTTGCTAATCTATGGAGATTTCATCGAGTAATCCCTGATAAATATTCTTCATAGGGTTTGAGCGTACTCGTCTCCACATATAGAATCTGAATACTACCTTCATGAAGTGCAGACTTCGAGTCCCAGAGGGGCTTACACAAGATTTTTCTCCAGTAATCCTCCAAACGGATTTTCAGGGCTTGTGTCCGCAACTATTATTCTAGCCACAGGCGGCGACTTTGCGGTCGAACTTTCTGAAGTTAATGGTAGCCCCTTGAAATGATCAATCTTGAATCCTTCAGCCATAGAAGGAGGAGTAATGACCTCATAACTCCTGGTTTTGAACTAGTCCATGGGTTCGTGGATTTCAACTGCACCGGTTCCTTTAACTTGATTGCTTGTTCCAGTAAAGAACAGAACCTGATTTCTTGTTCCTCGGTCAGTTCTTTTCTCGGCAGGCTTATTAAATGAGCAAGAAAGTCTTTGGCTAGCTTTAAACTTCGTTACCTGGTTATCCTTATCATGGCCTCTAAGTTATTTCAACCCCCGACTTTGTTGTCATTTTTACTTTTTTGAACGTTAGGTTTGGTTGACGATCTTCGCTGCTTAATGTTTTGCTCTAAATCTCGTGATCAATTCCATTCTTGTTATGGAATATATAATGAATATGCAAATTCATTGCCATTGAGTTTCATTCATCGTTCAGGCCGTAGCTCGTAAAATGTCTTCGGATAGTTTCCCTCACTTTGGTACCGCTGCTCTACATATCGGACAAGAGCCAGAACAATGGGATATGAATCAGGTATGAGTTTCCGGTCGGATATCCAGCTACACGAATATCCTAACAAACCTCGTGCGCGCCCCACCCACCATGCCTGTAGTCATGCTGAAGTCCTATGTGTTGAAGTAACTTAGTTCATTCCCCATTTATTTCAACTTGATTTCGTTTTTTTTACTCACTTTGCACTCAGTTCAAACAAGTTCTGCTCTGGCCTTTCCTTCCCCCGCACTCCCCGGGCAGAGTCCAGCTCATTCATCCTCTGCCACTCGCATAAGTGCCACCATCCTGCCACCTCTACTCCTACCGAAATTAAACGCACCATGTTCAAGTTAATGAATTTCGCTCGCGCCTCGCTCCCTTTGGGTGGAGTGTAGTCCTCCCATCTATCATCAGTGTTCCCATTCTGCCGGCTGTGCTTTTACAAAATTTGAATCCTCGAGATCCACGGGAACAGGAGTTCTGAGTTTCCGGTCAAAAACACACATAGCCAAACAGACAGGCACGCTCGACGCACTATATTTGTATCAGTCGGATTGCCATAAGTCTATCGTCCTACTCTACCATCTCGTCTAATGGAATGAAATATACTAAAGGGACGTAAGAGACTCCATCGTATATACCGAAGAGGTAAGGATTTCAATAGTAGATAACTGACTCTTAATCCCTTCGGCCTCTTATCAGTTGTTATCGATTCCTCTCACCGAGTTCCCACGATCCCGTACATTCTTCATCACATATTAAAACGCTAAGGTTTCACTATCAACACGAAGGACGTTGCAGACCTAGTGGCTTTCGCCATCTATGGCTTCTTATCAGTCCCTATCAGACTTGTAATCATTCCCTGTCACCGATCATCTATGATACCTTTTTATCCCATGCCACCTACCAAAATGCCAAGGCTCCAGCGTTAGTAGAAGGAGGAAACTCCTACGATTCCTGTTTTAATACCTACCTCAGTGTTCGTATTTTGCCGCCTGTATTCTTAGTCAAGTAATATGCATGCACCCCATCTGATACTTGGATTTATGGAGGTGTTGACTGCAGTGTTGACTTAGGGATCTAAACGATAGTCGAGAGTAAAGTGGGGGGAGGGGGGGGGGGGCTGCGTGACAGATCTCCACTAAATTGAACAGGCATCTTGTACTCAATATGTGGCGATCCTTACGTCATGCTTAGTCACTAGGAAGTATCGACCTCTTGCACTTGATCTTGACAACAGCTAAACGCTAGGCGCGTAACTCTCTTTTAAGCAATCTATTATCGCGGCGATCTCGCTTTTAGAATCTGATCAGTGAGCAAAGGCCTCGAACGCTGCTCACTCATAATTACCGGTTATCATTGTCACATTATCAGAAATCGTTATCCATGACTCTCTTTATTATCATGTATGTAAATATTGTTAGGACTCTCAGGTTATCTGTGGTCGGATAAGTAATGTCACAGCTGATATCATGATAATGAGAACATGCGATCCTCTATGAGCCCCACACAATAAGGGAACCTTGATGTGTGGTGGTCGTTAATTAGTGACTGGGAATAAATCGGTTTTTGTTTTTGCAAGGTACTGAACTCATCACTCATCCGGTGCACTGCTGTTATGACTGTTTGCTACTCTATGATCCCTTCTTATTGTGTGGGATTCAGTACAAAACGGAGACGATATCGTTATATCGAAACGGGTATGGAACTGAGGGATTCCTGAAGCCTCTCGTCAGCCTTTATCACATGTTAACACTTTTCTGATGTTTTATCTGCACTCTAATCACGTCCTACATTACAGAAGTCGAACGACTGGGGTGTCAATGTAGAAAGAGGAAGTGATCTAGTGGGTCTTGCAATTCATGCTCATTATCAGTCCTTATCGCTTGTTATCGGTATATGTCCTAGTATGTGGTCCTGCCAGATCTCACACCACCCATTGAAGGTTTCTTTATGAAATGAAGAACGTAACGTTCTGATCTTTTCTCGTTCTCTATGGCCCCTTATCAGCCTTTACCAATTGTCGCTTTCCTTTTGCGAGCGTCTAAAGTCCCGTCACGTACCTCATCGTCCACCGAAGCGCTAAGGTTCTGTTGGTGACCTGAACAGAATAACAAATCCAGTAACTCCTGTTTTCTACGTCTCTAATCAGTCTTCACCAGTTGTAACCCTGCCACCAACCTGTAGGACACCCTGGCACCTACACAAGATCAAGTTCTGACATACCGATAGGCAAACTCAACGAATTTCATAGGAAATTATTATTTCAATGTTAGGCTTCGGCTAATAAACTTTATTACTCATCCTATTGGCATTGGAATTAGCTTACGCAGCATGTAACTCGTCGCAGTAATTCGTTCCCCTCGAGGATCGCATTTGTCGTGGTGCATGAGCCACATGGGCGGTAATGAAAAACGCTGCTCATTCGCTGCATTATGGCAGTAAGAAATGTGCGTAAAGAGATGGTGAAGCTTTCATTTCTTGACTGGTTACCGCTACCGCGTTACCAGCATACACCGCGTTAGCTGAAGGGCCTGGAGCGGTTTGTTTGGTATGCCTGACCGATAACCGAGGCTCATGATAGGATTTTTTCTTTCAAGTCATCTTGCATGCTCCACTTGGTTCGTTATGTTTGGATGTCTTAAAGTCTTGAAAAGAATTTCATGAAAAGCATGAATCGCATGGAGTGTCCATCAAGTCATACATCGGTCGTTACCCGCGCGTGAGTGCATCACTCACCCAACGCGGATGAGTGGTGTTTTTAATTTTAGATTATGAGGTCTAAAATGTTAGGACTAATTGGAAATATACAGCATAGTGTGTGTAAAGATTTAGGTAGTTCCTCCTATCTCATTGTCTACTACATACAAACAAGATAGGCCCGGTGAACCGAAAGGACATGATTATTCGAGAGCGGGAAATCCTTCAAGAGATGTTTTGCAAAAATGTCTCGCATCCTTAGAAGATGGCAAACACTGTAAGTCGATATAAACTCGTTTTACTATAGGAGTTGCTAAATTTGCATATTCAGTATAACATTTTACAGGCCATGTGTTTGCGTCTGGACTAGCTGCTTCAATGGCCGTTATTAATATGATGCGTGCTGGTGATCACATAATTTGCTCTGATGATGTTTACGGAGGTGAGTTAGCTCTAGTTTGTCATAGTGAATTCAGCTACCATCACCTCACAGTCGTTCTTTAGGAACTCAACGATTCATACGTCGAGTCTCAGTACCTCAACATGGAATTCAAGCCGATTTTGTTGATCTTACTAATATAGAGCTTTTAGAGCAAGCTTTCAAACCAAATACGAAGGTAAAATGATTAATGGTGCATGATTAGCTGTTAGGTTCAATTCAACCAAAGCAACAAATGCTTACTAGTATATGCATTTTCACTACTTTTAGTTGATTTGGTTCGAAACGCCTTCCAATCCACTCCTGAAGGTTGTTGACGTTGCAGCTGTTGTTCACTGTGTTAAGAAGGTCAACCCAAACATCTTAGTCGTTGTGGATAATACGTTCATGAGTCCATACTTCCAGGTTCGTTCACACTTTTCTTTTTGTGCTTGTTGACAGTATGAACGCCCAGTCGAGTTTTAATTCATTTTCAGCGACCCTTGTCAATGGGCGCCGACATTGTTGTACATTCCATAACTAAATACATAAACGGTCATTCTGATGTTGTTATGGGAGCTGTTATTACCGATAATGACGAAATCCAGCAGCATTTATTCTTTCAACAGCTAGGCAAGTTTCATTTCGCTCACTTCCATACACTTTACTAAAGTTAAAAGTTCAGCTGTTGGTGCTGTACCTTCTGCTTTCGATTGCTTCCTTGTGAATCGGGGATTGAAAACATTGCATTTGAGAATGCGAGCTCATTACCAAAATGCGTTGGCGGTTGCTCAGTATTTGGAGAGCAATGAACGAGTAGAAAGTGTGAGTTTCCATCCGTAGCTGCTCTTATTACAATGTCTTTGTGGGATTAGAGTGAAGTTCATAGGGAAACTAGAGTTTCTCTCATTTTATTGTAAAATTTTTGTGAATAATATTAAGCCTATTTTCTCTGAGAGAGCAGTTCTTTTTCAAGAACTCCGTTTGATTTGGTTTCTTCTTACAGGTGTTATACCCTGCCTTACCTTCGCACCCACAACACAAAATTCACGTGAGTCAAACTAAGGGAATGTCAGGCATGATGTCATTTTACTTGAAAGGTGGATTAGAGGAAAGTCGAACATTCCTTAGCGCCCTAAAGGTACGGTATAGTTGATTAGCTTGTTTATTTATGACATATTTTGTGCGATATTCAGATTTTCACCTTAGCCGAATCCCTTGGAGGATATGAATCACTAGCTGAGTTGCCGTCAATAATGACGCATGCTTCTGTCCCTCCAGAGGTTAGATAAACTGGTTGAACATGCTGCTCCTCATCCTCATTGATTTATAATTGTGGTGATATTTGAAGGAGCGAGCAAAGCTTCGCATAACTGACAATCTCATTCGGCTATCGGTCGGAATTGAGGATCTCGATGACCTCATCGCTGATTTGGACCAAGCCTTGAAAGCTGCGGTAGGGTTCAACTTTCGTTAATTTGACTTGATGCAGTGTATGCAAGTCCACAGTTTCCATTCAAAGCACTTATTTCAGGTTAAGTTGTGATGAAATCGGCATAGCTCTTCAGGCGTTGAACTCCAACGCATTCCTTCACTTTTTAATTGGTTACAAACACTTCACCGTTTTTGCAGTAGTATTTAAATGTGGATTTCATATCACGTTCTGTGAATTTTTATCCGTTCTTATTCGAGCCGCGCTCCCCTCAGTTTAAATGGTAGTTTCTCATCGCGGTTCAATTTTCATATTAGCATGAAAAAACCTTTCTGCGTAGTTCTATTAAAACGAACTGTTTTTAATTTGGAGTTGCTAACTCGCATGTTAATGTGCTGCTTTTATCATTTCATTTCAAGACTTGAGAAATTTAACCCACCAAGATGGTCCCAGTGTGTGGAAAGAGGACGTTTACGATTATGTCATTTTTAAGCTGCGAAACTTCAAACTTTGCAGTTCAGGAGAAGAACTGAGTTACGAAGTTCTCGAAAAGATATAGTAAAAGTGTTAATGACACTGCAAGCACGTTAAATAAAATCTGCCTAATGTTTTGTCAAAAAGCATTTGATATTTCTAACATATTGTAAGTAATACTAACCATTAGTAATACTAATGTAAGTAATACTACAACAGAAAGGTTGCATTCACAATCAGAATTCTACGGTGTGATGTCATCACATACTGGTTGGTGATACCTAAATTTCTCCGATTTTCCTGGCTAGATTGAATGGTTCACAGTGAACCGATATACAAGATCATTTTTTTGTGAGTGTAGGAAGAAAGTTCAGGACAAGTTGCAGAAATGGTAGCTAACACTGCTGGGAGCAGAGAATGAGTTAAGTATGAAGAAGACCGAGTCGGCTTAGAGATGTGCGCAGAGCTAGTCGTGCCGACGTTAGCGCGGATCAGGCGTAAAGGCTCGAATAAATGCGACATGAATGATAAGAAGGGAGTCCAGTAGCCTCCTCTGTGATTGGCGGCACTAAAAGAAGAATAAGAGACAATAGAGGACAGTGGTGAGGGCCACGATGCTCTAATGCAGCGAATGCTGCTTTGTAAGTAAAATTATGAAGGGCAACTCCATTCCACGGAACGAGGATGCTGAGGTAGATCTGTGGTTGGAGCGGTTTGACAGCATTGAGAACGTGAACGTCTTGACGATCACACAGGCAGCTCTTTCCAGCTGTAGATGATGGAATAGCGGCCGCCACAGCAACTACGACACAGCGGCCTACGAGGGACACGAGATCATGCGATCAGAGAAGCACTCGAATTCGAAGCCAAAAGGAAGCGACTACGAGGAGCCTCAAAAAAGAGATAGAGGGGCGTGATCAAGAAGGACCTCTGAAGCCAAGATAATCCTACTATATATAACGCGCTAAGTGTGTCTGTTGGTTTGTCTGTGTGTGTGTGTGTTTGTGTGTGTGTGTAGTTGTGTGTTTGACCGGAAATTCATAACTGCAGTCCCCATGGACATACAGAGTTCAAATTTGGTAGGTGTAAGGGGGGCAGGATGGGAACACTAATGGTGGGTGGTGGGGCCGGACTCCGCCCACAGGGGGCGGGGTTTGTGCGAAATTAAGGTTTGAGCGCAAATTCATAACTCCGGTTCCCGTCGACCTAGAGAGTTCAAATTTGGTAGGTGTAAGGGGGGCAGGATGGGAACACTAATGGTGGGTGGTGGGGCCGGACTCCGCCCACAGGGGGCGGGGTTTGTGCGAAATAAATAATTGAGCAGAAAGTCATCACTTCTGTCCCCGTCGACCTAGAGAGTTCAAGTTTGTTAGGTGTAAGGGGGGCAGGATGGGAACACTAATGGTGGGTGGTAGGATCGGACTCCGCCTACAAGGGGTGGAGTTTGTGTGAGAAACTTAAACTTGGACCTAGAGCGTTCAAATTTGGTAGGAATACAGGCGGCAGGGTGGAAAAACTTATGATGGGTGGCAGGACCGGACTCGGCCCACAAGGGGCGGGGTTTGTGTGAAAAACTTAAACTTGGACCTAGAGCGTTCAAATTTGGTAGGAATACAGGCGGCAGGGTGGAAACACTTATGGTGGGTGGCAGGACCGGACTCCGCCCACAAGGGGCGGGGTTTGTGTGAAAAACTTAAACTTGGACCTAGAGCGTTCAAATTTGGTAGGAATACAGGCGGCAGGGTGGAAAAACTTATGGTGGGTGGCAGGACCGGACTCCGCCCACAAGGGGCGGGGTTTGTGTGAAAAACTTAAAGTTGGACCCGGAACGTTCAAATTTGGCAGGAGTACAGGCGGCAGGGTGGAAACACTTATGGTGGGTGGCAGGACCGGACTCCGCCCTTAAGGGGCGGGGTTTGTGTGAAAAACTTAAACTTGGACCTAGAGCGTTCAAATTTGGTAGGAATACAGGCGGCAGGGTGGAAACATTTATGGTGGGTGGCAGGACCGGACTCTGCGCACAATGGGGGAGGGGGGGGGGGGGGTTGAGCGGAAAATCATAACTCCTCAAGGGTGCAGGGCTTACCGAGATATGTCAAAATGGACCTAGAGCGGTCAAACTTAGTAAGAATACAGGAGGCAGAATAGGAACACTGATGATAGGTTGCAAGACCAAACTCCGCCCCAAAGGACTGGGCGTGAATAAATACTGTTAGTTCGGACCCAGGCCATTGAAGCTTGAAGGCATATGGAGTCGGCTGGGAACATTGATGGTAGCTAGCATAGTAGACTCAGCCGCGATGAAGTGTCTGAATATTTTTTTCTCTAAATAATCGCCTTTGTGATATAATGCGATGTTCTATTCGGACACAGCGAAGATGGCTTACAGAAAAAATCGCTCACAATTTGTAGCTAATACTGAGGGTGTACAGCATTCAAAGAAAAAGTAGGATCCGAAGTGTTATTTACGCATAGCAAATTTCTCAGAGGAAGGAGGAGCGCCCGGCGTAGCCGGGCGAACCCATTAGAAGGAGGGAAGCCCGGCGTTAGCTGGGCGGCCCGACTGGTGACAGAATAAGCAGCACCTGAAGGAAGTGTGACGGATAACAAATAAGTGGGGGCTGGAGATTTGTGGGATGAATGCTGGAAGAAAGGAGAAAAAGGCCAAGGCTGGTGTCTTTCCCATCGATTTCCTGAGCACGTTGAGGCTGAACACCGGACAGCCTTCCTGCTGTGCCGATTCAAGCCGCTTGTGCAGCATCAGTGAGTGATCATCTACGACATTTCTCTACGCTCTTTAAGATGCACTCAGTCCAGAAGATCTATTTCTCGCACAGCTTCTGAATTTTGACATTCTTCACGTGCGGGTGAGCTACTTTTCGTCAAATTCCCTCCAATTCCGTTTCCTGTTTCGAATTCAGCTGGAACAGCGTTTTGTCGTTGAATCAGTAGCGGGGCGTACTACAGTTTCAACCACTCCATTTACGCATCTGACCCAGCAATTAGTCTCAAGAGCTGTCCACCTGGAGTATACAGATTTCCTCCTGCAGTTCACATCTGAAACTCACCACCATGGTACGTAGATCCCGTCTGCGGGTACGCAGATCGATCCCGTCTGCGGGATAACCTGCGGCAGCTCCTCTATTGTGTTGTCACTTTCAACTCCGGTCATTGAGTTCTGCTAGAAGCTGAAAATTTCTCCCCTCATTGATCTTGACCACTTCGAGTTGCTATGTACCTTGGTGCAACATTCTGAAATGAAGCCGAATTTATTACTGATTGTGATGAACTGTCGATGGCTTGACGCTGGATGTGACCTCAACTCGATTTCCATCAAAGTTGAAGCGCTTGAGAAGTCGTTCAAAAATCGAAGTAAAAGTAATGTAGCGAATGATTGAATTGCCATTATGACTCGGAAATGTGTAAGTTTTTTTTGAAAGAACTTTGTTCCTACAAAATGCATTATCGGTGAGCAATATATTTACGTACCATCGATGCCAACAACGTGATGACAAGGCGAAGAAGCCCCCAGAAGCCCTGCGGTTTTATACTAAAAAAGGAGTTTTGAGGTTCTCCGGGAAGTCGTATGTGTTGCACGCAAGACTGTTGCAAGTAACATGAATAGATAGCAGTCGAAAGTGAGTAAAATCGGGTTGCAGGAAGGGTGCGGTGTGAACTTCCAGCGAGTCAACATGGAGCAAGTAGCCCTTGTCGAGTTCAAAAGTCAAAGGTTAGCTGATGTTTTTTCGTCGCTCGTAGGTACTGCATTAGACATTGCTCGTAACCGTGGAGTTTGGAGGGAAGAGTTCCCAGTAATGCTCCGCGAACATCCCACTACACAGATAACGTGATTTCACTAGCGTGATCTTATCCCCGGCTGGTTCAGCCCTTTGGGACGGATCGGTCACTAGTGACTCCGCGTTTGATTCATAAGAAGCCATTCTACCCTCCACCGATAACGTTGTCTAACCAAACCGTTCGGCAATAGCGAGGAGAGAGGTAGACAGTACACCATGCTTTTTTCTCCTAAAAAGTGATCATCCAATGAGGAATCACTTCGCCAAACTTCACGACTTCTTCCAGGAAGCGGAAACATCTGCCTACTCAATGAGTTTTTGAAGTAGCCGAGTGCAATTGCTAAAACACCTACCGTTTCCCAGAAATCCGCTTCAAAGGGCGTAATCAGTGCGACCCCAAAGCAGCTGACCTTCCGAGCGAGCTTTGTCTTCTAAGTCGTGATCGTCAGAGGGAAACCTCCTTTTCAGCATTGTGCAATAAGATACAACAACACCAAATGCAGCAAATGTTATGGATGGCTCCACGTTCCCGTTGTGACTCAATCGGAACTCCCAGTACGGCAACAAGCATAATTTTCCATCTTCCAATCTCATTCACTCCTTCATCGTTTTGAGGGGAACAGCAGCTCGAGCAGGCTCAGTCAAGATTCTGGCGATGATGTAGTCGATGTGCAATATATTACCGCCATGACCCTTCGCTCGAACTTTCGAGACAACTTCATAGAGACAACAACGTCTAATCCAATCGCGAGATTGTGGAGACATGAAAATTTCTGGAAACCGTACCAACAAAAAAGGCACATTTATTTTTTAGTCGGAAAATATTGGTGAAGGAATGCTACTGCAGCATTTACAGGTAAAAGTAGTGTTTAACTACCCAAAAAGATGATTAGTTAAAGCAGGAACACTGCGGGAACTTATCGCAAAACCTCGATTCTTGCTGATCAAAACACTGCTCTTCGATGTTTTCAAAACTTAAGGAGCAGAATGTCACAGAAAAATTCCAAACTGCCAAATTGTGAACTCATATTGCAAATTGAACAGGTAACCATGATGACACGAGTTATGAGTGTTAGCGGAGCAAGAAAACAAGGAATTATGCAAATGAGTATCAAGTAAGTTGCGAGTAGTTTGTAATTTGAGTATCAAGTCATGCGTACAGATACACTACAGTGAGTAGAGCGTGATCATTTCGCGCGGATAATCTCCTTCTGGGGTCTCCAAAATCAGTGGAATGCCATCTAGACGTTCGTCGTCCATGATACACTTGAAGCCCTTTTTACCAATTCGACCTCGCCCAATGTTTTCGTGACGGTCAACGCGACATCCAAGCCCGCCTGAAAAAATGAGAATATTTGAGAAAACTGGTATAAAATTATGCTACTTTTGTGTATCAGTCATCTTATACATGTATGCGCAGAAATTTCACGGGCTAATGGGAAAAGGAAAAATGTTGTTTCCATCGTCATTATTTTGATCGGAAGCTAGTGCAATTAGTTAAATCACGGCCCAATTTTGCCATCCTGGCTGCAGAGGTAAACAAAGAAACACGGGCTGCCAGGAACAACGCGGTATTTTCAGAGTTGTCGTCGTAAAGAAAACCCCTACTGAAATTTCTTTTGGGTCGGTTTAACATGCGGGGCACGGTGTTCTCTTAGCGTATTGTCTACAAATAGGTTGCAATGTCTGAGGAAAGAAACAAATCGGCGCCCACAATTATCACTCGGCTGGAGATAGGACCGAGAATTCAAAGAACTCGAGACGGTTAGGGAGATGTATGTACAGGTATTTCACTTTCTCGCAGAAGCAGAAGTTCGAAACCGAGTTATGCCTGCAGTGGCAATCTTTACCGGCACTGGCTTCTTTTGAAACGGACATCACGCTCAGCTCAAAAATGGCGAGCGTCTGGTTTGGATGGATGCAGATGAGGACGCACCAGGGAAACCAAAACAGAGTCACGTGTTTCCAATAGGACATTCATCATAACCATTGAATTTTGAGGCATGAAATTTTAGCGACTTTATTTTAAGAAAAGACTTACTGAGGTGTATAATCTACAGTTTCTCGACGGTGATATCGACAAATAGATGGCAGCTAAGGCTACGGATTAGGGAGAACAAGGGTGCACATTGGGTCACACTCAGTCTGCTCTCTTCCAGCTGTTTTTTTACAAACCTGGAAATTTTACTGAAAGCTTCAGTTCTCAAACCTTTCGAGTCATTCAGATGAAGCGCCTTCAGGTAATTGAATCCGACGATTTCGCCAAATTTCTTCATTGTCTTCTCATAAGCTTCCGGTGTTCGGATATCGTAACCTATCAGAATATAAGGCTTACAGAAGTCATGAAGTGTAAAAGAGAAGCACCGCTAACCTGCTGCGAATATATGGCAGGTGTCAATGCAAACGCCAACACGAGTCTTGTTCTTCACCTGAATACTCATGAGATTCATTACCAGAAACGTCCGGAGCAAAATGCGCATCAAACAGTTCGAAGATATAACATAAGGTGGAAAACTCATCAGTTTAACTGCCATGCAACTGAAGAATTTTGACGTAAGCGTTCAGTGACAGACAGCATGGGGGCTATTGAGAGTAGATTCCATTGTTAAGAGCGAGAGGGCACTAGGAAATGCAAAAGTTTCTCGGTCAGGAGCGAGGGAGGAGAGAGGTTTCTCGACCTGGCCATAGTGCACACCCTTGCCATCTGGAGCACTTTCTTCGCGAAAGGGGAGGCTCAAAAGATAATGTACAGCAGTGAGAGGTAACAAATGGAAATCGCTCTTCAGACATCAGACATAGCCATCGGGCACACCATGAAACCAAGGTTAGGAATGGAGCGGAGGATCTGATGCGATAGGAGCTACACTGAGGCGAAGGAAAGGTCTGGATGAAGTTCAGTGAGTGCTTCAATGACTGATTCTATCTCGACGATATCGATTGCCTTCTTCAAATCGATAAACGCAGTAAATAACGTCATCCTGAACTCTCGCGATATTCTAAAGATTCTTGGAACAATGTGGATGTGAGTGGCACATCTAGCTACTATTTGCGATGTGGGCACGAACACCTCCTGAGCAAAGATATACGGAGAGACGCAACTGGAGCGATATCAGAAATTACATCAAGAGGGAACAATTGTGGAAATCGTAAACTTTTAACTTCAAAACATTCACCATCGATATTATATCCCGAATCTGCTCGAATGTCGATCCGATGGTATGACCCTGACCAGCCATTGTTTCTATTACTATAAATGAGCTATGACACATGATGCCTAACATGATTCTTGAAAACATGTTGATGAGAATACTGCCGATCAAAACCTTACCTATTACGATGAAGTTAGTGTTGTCAACAATGTAGTCGATGGTCTCAGCTACTATTTTTAGGCATTGCTCTACTGTACCTGATCCTGTGGTGGAACCTTAATATGAATGCTATTACTCATATCCCAGTAACAAATAAGTATTACACTACCTGGATGGATATTGTAAAGCTGGATCCCTAAACGTTCACAACGTCTACATTCATCAAGCATTGCCGTTCTGCTTTTTTCTAGTTTTTCCGGATCAGGAGATCCAGGATTCATCAAATAAGATCCATGAGGGAGAACTTGAGAAAGTGGGAAGCCAGTATTCTGCAAAACCGGGATACTGTGAAAGGCATGGCTTTTTTCTAAATTGAGTCTATTATAAGTTTCATGGTTCACTCATAGATGTTGGCATTGTGAAGAAATTTCTTGTAAGCGCTATAGACTGAAGTATGAGGCGGTGAGATGGGCGAATCGCTCGGTCTCGAACAAGATTCAACCGCTAACTATGCTTTTCACGCATTGTATTTTATACTTATACACTTATGTATTTTATACTTTATACACTTATATTTTCTTTTTTTTTTTCTCCCTTTTATTACCGAGCTTCATTCCTTACGCCAGCTGTCGCCTCATCATGGCTTTCCAGCCATAGCCTACCATTTAAGCCTATAGCGCGATGAGACGGTTGAAGACCTTTGTATCGAACCGTGAAGCTGCAATTTTTCGATTTATACCCATAGTTTAATTTGATGTTTTTTGTTTGTGGATTTTTGCTACAGTACTTGATGTGAATGCCTCGTAAAGATCGCGAAATGTGGGAAACAAGTGGAATTTAAATCCTGCATGTGGCTCCTGAGCATAATGCATTGTATTAACGACATGACTTGAAGGATCATTAGGAAGGCGGGAGCAAGCGGGATCTACATGATGTGAAGGATAAAAAGTCCTAAAGTATAATACCGATTCGAGTGCCTTCCGAGCTGAGGCGCTTCGCCCTCGAATCGCAATCCATGTGAGGTTAAAACCAATTTCAGGGTCGAACGAACGGTTTTTTACCGAATAGTGGTGTAGGAATCTCGCAAAGGAGACTATACAAACACTGTCGCCGTCAGCATCATATTGTGCTCACCTTCAAGGCATGATTCCAGCGCTCAACAGTAGCTTCATCCATAGGTTTTGCGTTCCACTGGCGTTGATTACGAACAAACATGCCCAGAGAACGATTTCCCTCAGCACATGCATTGTAAATTGCCTGCTCCAGGCCACCTAAAATTCCAATTATGCTTCTGAAAATTTACTTACTTCAAGAGAAACATGGTAAACTACTCCTTCTCTGACCGCTGTTTTGCTGTTATCGGGAAACAGCTTCTTTCGGTTAGGAAAAAATAGGAAAGAAAACTAAAGCGCAAAGCGTTATAAAAATACGATCCCAGTCTAAATATTCCATGGATCTCTGCCTTACTCATCGAACACAATTTTTGTTAATATTATTACAGCATTAGAAATAACTAACCAGCAGCACTAACGTGAGAACCCAGACACTTCTTGCTTCCTGTGCTTGCTTGGAGTACCTGCATATTATACGAGTTAGATGAGAACACATCGCTATGACTACCAAATCTTCAAGATAAACCTAGAAACCATTCTTAAGAGACTGTTTACAATTACAACCAACCTTGCTGCCAATAGTGAGACGTGTTTGACGTTGAACTTCATTTTCCCCACTTGTTTCCGGTTTTGAGCGCTTTTTGAGTGCTTTCTCATTATCTCAATTGGTGAACAAATGATAACAGAACTTCAAAGACTCGACCAATGCTACTTCTCGAGATACTAGCAAAATGAGAACTCCGGCAAAGCAGAGTAATGCTAAGAATTCACCAGCTTCCTTGTTTTCATCTCCATTGCGTTCCGTTTTCACCTCCTCATATTTCTGCTCTGCTTCAGACTTCACTGACTTTGCTAAAAAACAGAGCGTTCATGTCGTGTTTAATGAATGCAAAAGACGCTAAGAACTCACTAGCTTTCTTGTTGTCATCTCTAATGCATTCCTTTTTCACTTCCTCATACTTCTGCTCCGCTTCAGACTTCACTGATTTTGCTATAAAACATTATTTGTGCTGTGAGTACTATAACTACTTTACAATGGGGTATCAATATCGCCTAGCCTAAAAATGCGACTTTCAATCCTCACTGACGAATTTATCTTGAATCAAACTCAGTTGTAAGTCAGTAGCTGATAGCGACTCTGGTCGATTGTAGTATAGTATGGCCAGAAAGTTGAAGGTCAAGGTTCATTTTTGACCATTTTCCAGATCGAATGTAGTCGATACATGAGTCAGAGTATGGTCAGCAGTTGTTCACTGCTATGGCGGAGACAACAGCGTCGATAGAAGCAATGACTCAGCCTTCTTGCTTCAGCGAGTGGAAATGATTGGGGCGTCGGATTCTCCAAACTCGCCCGACTTGACGTACAGAATACTGGAATTGTAGTTCAGTTACCCATCGCTGAAGGCGAGTGGCGGCATCATTGGAACTTTTTTTTTCAAATTCTGAACATAAAAATAAGCGGTTTGTGCACCGTACTCAGCAGGAAGTGACATCAATGTATTAAGTGATGAAATTTTGGAAGTGCAAACGAGCACCATGGCTTCCTACTCGATCTCACTGTTTTTATTCTGTGCTGATGTCAGAGCGGGTGGAAATGATTGGGGCGTCGGATGTCAGGATTGCTCCAATCCAGAGCATGCTAATATCCACTCCAATGGCCGGGTTGGACGTCGCCCATCGACAATGATTATAAGACGAAGGTAGTGAATTTCGGTGTGCAATAGCAAGTACTTTTCCAAGGCGGAAATCAGAGTCTTGCACTCTTCTGAACTGCTTTTAGACAAGAGTTTGCCCACAGACTGTTTTTCGACAATGATATTGTCGAGGTACGCCACAGTATCATTCAATCGTGCGCTTAGGGTGTCCATTCCTCGTTGAAAGACTGCTGGAGCTGCTTCCCTAGGCAGTCTTTCAACACTCCAAAATTTAATCGATCGAGATGGTAGAGACTGGGATGTGGGTTGGTTGTGAGCCGATGTCTATACTTCTCGCCTTTTTCCATTGTAGGTACGCTCCGGCTGAGTCCATTTGGAAGCAATATCATTCTCCGTTGGGCTTAGCAAGGATATCGTCTGTTAGTCGGCGCTGGTGCTGTTTGAGTGCGTCGTTCAGGCCTTCAGAGATGTCTGTGCAAAGACGATCGATCCATTCTTCTTTTGAACTAGGACTACTGCTGCGGCCTACTATGTAGGAGCGTTCTTCCGGCGTCAGAACGTTTACAACAAGTGGTCGATTTTCTGGGTGGTCAGAGGCACAGCGTATGGGACTGGACGAGCCCTTCTGGAAGACGGGGATCGCATCCGACTTGAGCATGAGAAAGAGGGTTTTGCTTTCGTACAGCACCCCAATATTGGGGTGAACACAGAAGGAATCTGTTTCTGGAACTGTGTAGTAAGCGAATAGCGAGTCGGATATAGCATTACACGTAATACTTCCAACATAGCTGTGGAGGAGCGTCTCGACTCGTAAAACCCAGCCGAGCCCCACTAACGATGTGGTTTCGACCATATGGAAGATTCCTGTTCTTCGCCATACAGCGATGGCAAATGTGCACTCAAGTGACCAAAAACATTGTAGATTTCAGCTTGAACAGCGGCGACAGCAATTTCGGACGACCTATGACGATCCAATACATATGACTTATGTTAGTAGGCTGACGTCGGCGCCTGTATCTAGGTGCATGCGCCTGGAGCCTTCACCGATCTTCCGGTAGATGTCTTTGAGCTATGTGGGTGCATGTCGGTTGGCGCGATGGGCGGGGTCGCGCCGCCTATTTGAGGCGGAGCGACTCCGCCCATCGCGCCGTTCAGCTCGTTCAGATCGCGTAATCTTCTGCTCTCCTCTCCTCTATAGATGATGGAAGCCCATTCGATCATCTATAGAGGAGAGGAGAGCAGAAGATTACGCGATCTGAGATGTGCGCGCTCCTTCTGAGGCCCATTGAAGGCGGCGCGACTCCGCCCATCGCGCCAACCGATCGGCTCCCGAGCTATGTAGGCAGTGGTGAAGGCACTATTCGCTTCTTTAGGCTTGACGTCCTCTACCATATAAATTTATGAAATTCTATCAGATTCCCTTATTGAGTCCGACACGACTGCATGCGTGAAAGCGTTTCTCGATGAAGTCCCACTCTTTTGACCAGAGTGGCACCCCACAGCGGAAGCAGGAAGAACGTGGCTCCTGTTTTGACTCTCCTTAGATCCAGCCACGTTGATTTCGGATAGGAATGCAGCTAGCGAAGGTGGGAGGCACATAGTCTTGACGTCTCGTCGAAAATCAAGCAATGCTGAATTTCGATGCTGAGTTCCCTCACGTAGTTTCAATATTACACTCCAGCTTCCGTAAAGCGTAGGTACAGAAGTCGGCATAGCCGGGTGCAGCTGAAAAACAAATCCAGACGAATCATTTATTTCTTCGGCGGTTATTGCATCGTGTTCTGCCATTTCATGACGTCGACTCATTAGCCCAGACAGCCGCGAACGGTTTCGCTGCGACAGAGGGTTTCCAGGTAAGCGTAACACCGTGCGCAGACTGAAGCGTTGCATTTGTATTTCCGCCAGTAGATGCTGACGGAAATTGTGAAGACGCTGCAATAACTGTCCAAGCCTTCACTGCTTCATCGAAAGTGACAGCATCCTGCGTAATGATATTGTCGTTACGGTTGCACCAGACATTGAAGGGCAGCTATTTCCGAGTCTTGCGTGAGCTCGGGCAGCCGTGCGTACAGAGTAAGTGACAAACTCAGCTGATGTGGCGAGAGCTGTCGCGAAGAGGATGTCACCAACAAGAACATGCCGCGCATCTCTCACATGACGGCTTGCAGCATTTTCTCCAAAGCAGCAGCCTGGGCGCTGAGAACAGCACGTGAAGTGTCAGCATCCATCGTTGGCGGCGTCGGCGTATGAAGTCAGCTGCACGGCATAGCCAGTCCTCATCACCAGTTAATGGGAAGTCAAACTGAGAAGATTTATCAGTGAAGACGAACTAGATACCAATAAATTTAGTGGAGTGTGCGATTTATGCAATGGTTGGCCTATTCAATAATTTTTAAGCTGCGTTAACATCAAATCAAAATCTAGGAATTGGCGCCTAAAATGCAGTTTGTAATGGACGTGGTAGACCATAGGTGAGAATCTGTGAGCCTATTATACAAAGAGACAACATACTCAAGCTTTTATCACGAGCTTCAAAGTTTTTGAAATGCCAGTGGTCCAAGGCAGTGGTGCATGCTCGTGAAAATAGGCTTCGCTTCACCTTCCGGTGACAACTTTGAAACGAGCACTGTGGAGTAGCAGCATGCGTAACGTGTGCGGTTTGTCAAGGAATATTTACCTCTAGTTTTTGGGGTGTTTCATCAATTTTGAGTTCCTCACAGGCACCTCATGCATCTTTGGCATCTTTCTGTTGACTGTGTTGCATAGCCCCTGTCTTGAATAGGTGCGACAAGTGTTGTAAATGATAGTAACTAATAATAACAGATGCGCTTAATTGAATAGATGTCATAGGGAGTTTCAGAAACTTTCAATAAAAGGACAGAACACTGTGCGGAAATTTCGACAATCTTTTGAGCGAGTTTTCTGGAAGTGTTCTACAACAATGAAATATGTAAGAGGAATGCAAACCAATGAAGTCTTGTAATCTTTAAAGAAACTGTATTCATCAGAGCCCCCGGTATGGTTGAATCCAACCAGTATTTGTTCAACGTCGCGCACTCAACGTGAGCTTCACTTGAGGTAAAAAATATTTTCGGGTGTCAAGTAGGGGTGAAGGAATGAAACAGAACTATTGTTGCGTTAACCAGCGCGACCGTTTGGGAATAAGAAGATGGGTCACCATAGCATCCTTGAAATGAAGCGACTTTCCGTCACGTAAGAGTTCGACGAGTAGTCAAGACACTTACAACTGACAATCCGTCTACGCTTCGTTGAAACTTCTTCGGCGTGGTACTGTTCCTCGGAGTGATCTGCAACTGAGATACACAGAGTAAAATTTTGACAGCAACATAAGTTTTGCAAAAGTATTCCATCGAAAGTACAGCTATTATAGTAGCTTAGTCATTAGAACAATCAAAAACTTTTGCGGTTTTTGTAGTCCAATAACTCCATGATAACTAGCCAGCCTGGTCGACCGGCTACACTGGGCTTTCCCCATTTTCGTATAAAAGTTGATCCGCCGCCTGTGTTCTTACAAATTCAGATGCTCTGGTCCAAGACAACACATGTTAACGATTTCCAACGGAGCCCATACACATACCTAATTTCTCCGAAATGAGTTATTTCACAAGCACAAAGTATCGTGCACATCACGCCCTCCGCACGTAGAATCGAGCTCTACCACTTGCGGCTAGCTTTCTCATCCTGCCGCCTGTACACTTATCGAATTTGAACGGTTTGCGCCCAAGGAAACAGGAGTTGTGAATTCCCGATCGAACACACACACATATATATATACATACACATAGACACACAATACACAACCCATCTACGTACATACATACTTACATATACATACACACATGCATTCATACACACTCACCCACTCACCCCACACACATACATACAATAACACATCATACACAGCTGAATCGAATTCTTTGAACATTGGGTGGCCTCTCTCGAAAAGCTGCATAGATTGACTTGGCAGCTCCGCTTTATATTAAAGGAATATTAGGTTGAGTAAAACGTTCTGATTGGTTCTTCAATCTGCACTTTAAAAAGTCTTATTTCCATTGAAAGAGGATCTCAATTAGTAATATAGACTCCATCGTTGTCCCCAATATACGTCTAACGAACCGGCAGTTTCTTGACTCCTGAAGCCTGGAAAGGTGGCGGCCACGATTCGAAAAAGCTGGAGATCTTATCTTTGAGCTCTTTGAGAGAGTCATCAAAATTTCTATCGCGGAGGTGATGTTTCAGAGCAAGAAACAAATGGTAATAAGACGAAGCTAGACCTGGCGAATAAGGAGAATGGGACAGCACTCCCTTCCCAAGTTCGGCAATTTAACGACAAATCATTTCCGCAACATGCGGTTGAGTGCTGTTGTGAAAAAGGAAAGCATTTTCACGCTGCGGACGCTTCCTTCAAACAGCGTCGGCCAAGCTCTGTAGCTGAGAGGCGTAAACCTAGGCGGTTACGGTGGAACACTCAGCAAGTTATCCAAAGTAGAGCATTCCTTGAAAATGTCCAACGATGGATCGAGATACGATGACTTTTCTGGATGCACCACAGATATTTGCGACAGCCGTCGGTGGTCTTGCCCTTATAGTAATTCGTGATAGACGATAGCTCTCGGACAGCTTCGGACGACAGTTGAAGGTTGAAGCCATATTTGCGAAGCACTTACAAGGTAATGCTTATATGTCCTTTTAAAAGTACAGGTTAGGGATTGGTGTAGCATCACCCATTGCGATGTCCTTCCGAGCGGTCTTACGAAGGAATCTAGAAAGGGATGAAAAGTCGACCAAAACTTTTTACTCATCCTAATATTTTACAGCCCCATAAAAGTCTTCTAGAACAATCCAAAATGGTAGCGATCAGAAGAAAATCAAGCACTGCACAGTGAAATCACGTTCGACCTTAACCGCTGCTACGACTCTTTGAAGCAGCCCAAAAAGTAATATCTCGCTTTGAAGCCAGATATTTTGGTAAACGAATTACAGTCTGTTTGCATACACGATGCTTTGTATACACGATGCTCATGTGTAATGTATAAAAACAGACTGTGGTACGGTATGCAATCTTATCTTATGTAATCTTACACATACCCCTTATAAGAAATACATGAATGTAAGCTATCACCTGAACAAAGTCGTTTTAAGGGTACAGCGCTTGAATATTCTGATATTAGACCATTTCACTGTTGAAAGGGAATAATTTAGAAGCGATGCGAGTTTTAATTTCCTTAGGTACTGAATTGAACAAATAAAAAAAGTAATACAAAATGAATGAACATGGTGAATACCTTTCTGCTCGTCGACCTCCAATTTTTGCTTGACTTCAACCTTGACCACCCTAGCAGCTTTTCTCGCCTTGACCATTTACTGGAAACGAATGAAAACTTTTCGAGAAAGTAATAGCAGCTGTTCAATTCAAAAGAGCCATTTAGTCTACTAACATACTATGCAGCACGTCAACACGCATAACCCTATGAAGGAGGTGCGGTTGCTTGGTAATTCTTGCCCAGATGTCTTTCATATTCCACGTACAGCCACGAAGACCTCTTGAGTGGAATACATCAATTAAGTAGGAGAGAATGTTTCAAAGGGCATAATATGATGCTGCTTAATCACCTCACTTCAAGTCAATCACAAATCATTACAAGGACTTTATCATTCCCTTTGGCTTTTCCCTCCTCATATGCCCTCTACAATTTATCCACCAAGCTTGTAAGTTTTCTTTGCTAGATCTGATGATTCTTATGGCGCCTGTTTTGAGGTTAATTGCGGTACGGTAATCTTTATATTCAGAGCTGTCCTCCCCTGCAGGTTTCATTTCACCGCTGTATACATGGGTCTCTCGCTACCAAGGTTTCAAAAGTGTCAGCACTGAACTTTATTGATTTTCTGTGGAAATTTAGTGACATTTCTGTTGTTTAAGCAGAGTTTGAAGCTTTTCTACTTCCAGGCCTCTTTCCTATTCCTAAACGAGGTGGGATGAACCTCTGTTTTTCAGCAATTTGAGCTTTTACTCGATTGGCTTGGTCCAGGTATGATGACAGGAATGATGGAGACGGGACACTGAATGCTCTGATGCTCATTGGCTATTTGAGCGTTTGCTCGATTTGGTTAGTCCAGGTCTCCACGGGACTTGACACTATTAGATTAGCCGATGCATTAATATTTATGGCGGAACCTTAGATTCCAGCCACTGTAGTGAACCTCCTTCCAGAACAGTGGTTCAGTGGTTTGATCTTTATCGATGCGACTCAAGTTGAAACACGGCAAGGCGAAAATGGGAGCATGAGGGCGGTAACAAGCCCGAAACTCACTGCCTTCTCTAATCAGACTGGCGCTAAGGCGGGCCGTGCCTCAGCTCCGACCACCCCACATCTGGTTGGTTGGACTGTAACGAACAGATCTTCACATAGGTTGCGGGAATGCGCGACATATTGTATTTATGGATGTTGACTGCCATGTACTATATTTATGTAGGGTGTTATAAGAGATTCGAACAAACAGTTGAAGTCAACATTATGATTCACGTATACGAACCGTAGCACCATTCAACTTCCTAATAGGAATTCCGCAAAACGAAGATTTCTGCGGCACGCTAACACATGCAGTTTCTACATTCAACCCAGCAAGTACGTGCTCTTACCCAAACGTTTCCCAACATCATATTGCCGAAACAAAAATAAGTTGTCTAGGCGCCTCTTACACCTGGCAACTGGCTGTGACAGATTCGCAAGTGACAGAACAGGAGAGGCGATCTACTACAGTTTGAAAAACACTGCAAATTCCATTTCCAATCCAATGATTCCTATATCAAGTTCTAATTACAGATCAGCTGCATGGATAAGTAGTCAACTGCTGCAAAGCAGATCAGATACCGTACTAGGCTACCAGATTCTTACTTCTAAGCTTCGATTCATGTTACACTGTTCTTCTGCATACAGTATATCATGCAGTTCCCCCTCGGACTCAAATAACGCTTCTTCTGCCGAGTCCATGGAATGACGAGACGATTTCTATTTTAGTTCCAAACGGAATCTGTCCTGTTTCCACCCTTTAGATAGCTCACCATTTCGAAAGATAATAGATCAGTTGAAGTGAACTTTGTGAGTCATCTACACTGCTTAAGACGAAAAAACATTCAATTGATTGAAGAGGTACAACGAAATACCATTAAAAGCAGAACAGTTTTGGGCACTTAAAATCTTTATCAAGTAAAAGAAACCTTCAAAACACACAAATGACGAAAGAAAAGAAACTCTGGACTGAAGTATTATTAATTAAATTTTTGTACAGCTCTGAATAAATGCATAGCTAGAACTTAATATACGTCGGAAAACAACGCGAATATATTAAATTACGAGTCAATGGCCACTAAATTAGTTGCAATTTAGCACAGCACACATCATTTCTCGCTTTCTCATGACTCAGAGCTGACAAGGCAGCAACCTCACTCAATTAATTTCATATATATCATCATCATCTAAGTTTTTCAGGAGAAGATCATCCAGGAAATCCTTGACAAGATTGAGTAAGATTTGTCAATGAGAAAAATGAAGTTTTACCTGTAACCAAAAAGGTACAGTAAACAAGCGAAACACGACCCTCCGACTGAGTTAAGAGCCGTGAGGGCCTATTGTAAGCGCTAGTAACAAAGGCAACAACTTAACATTGTCTATACCCAAACTTGATTCTGCAACAATTTTACAGAATTTCTTGCAATGTCATGATACGCAATGGCTCACGGTTCGCTAATACTACTCATTTGAATTCGTAAAGGCCGCTCTTTTCTCCGAGCAACTGCTGCTTGACTTTGACCGTTCTCCCTTATTTGAATTTGTTTTCTGTCTTCATTCGACAATTCCTTCGATACTTCAGCGGCATCTCTGTAAATGTATTACAATTCAACAAGTTGTTGAGTCAATCAAATTTATTGAATCAGGGCCACTTGTTCATCAAAAAGACTGACAAACAAAACAACTATGAATCTTCTTGAAATAATGAATAACAACTGCAGTAGTCCTTAAAGAAATCGACTACAAAAGTCAATTTTCATTCCAAATTAGAAAAGGATGGGATAGACATGTGAAGAAAGTGCCATAATCTAACTTACTTGTAATAGACAACTCTACCGCCAATCCGCTCAATTACATCATTAGGCGCATAGGAGGGTCGGGCAGAAAACCGGACGACTCCGTCCAACATGGCCAAACGACTCAACGCAAATGGCCACTTCTCCCATGAGCTGCCAACCTCAAAAGGATTCTGATTGAAAAGGTACAACGAAATATCATTAAAAGGAAAACAGTTTTGGGCACTTAAAATCTTTATCAAGTAAGGAGATGACTACAAGTAATCTAGAAAAGAAACGCACTTCTGTAAAAACAAGCCTGTCGATGGGGATGCCCGACACGAAAGAGACGCTAGATGCGAACGAATGCATTTGGTCCGTAGCATTCGGATCCACAAGGACTTCATGAATGCTTGTAACTTCTACGGTGGATGGCCGGAACCGACGAACGAGAATAGGTACTCCTGGTTGGCCTATTAGGCGTTCATCTATAAAAGCGAAATCATAGGCTAAACATGGGAACTGATTACTCAGGTCTTAACCCAAAGAAGTAATGAATTCCACCCCATGAATGAAAGAAAAATACTGCAAATATTGCATTCATGCTGATGGTTCTCCTAGATGAGCATTACTCAATGGAATTATCAGGACACAATCATTCGAATACTAAGTCACAATACTTTCAAACACTTAGTCAACAGGTAGTATGTGCTTGTGTGACAACGCTGCCATTTGCTACTCCCCGTTTTTGCTCAATAAAATGGACCCGGCTGCTTAAGTGTACCCACAAACGCGAATCTCCCAATATAGCATAATGCAAGGCACTCCCAAAATAGTGCGGCGAAGCAAACTATGGTAAAGGGTTGATAAAATACATTTAAGAAGTAGTGATGTTCAGATGAATTGCAACGAACAAAAAGACCTAGATGCAATCCCTACCGGATATTACTTGGAAATAAATGTTGTTCGACCATTGAGCTCCACGAGATTCTAAAGTGTCGCCAAGATTCAAGACGACTTTCATTGGTCGACTAAACGAAGGCATTTCTCGTAGGCGAACCCTGAAATTCCGTGCTTGAGAAATGATAAAACAAGAAAAAAAACTGTATCCGAACTGGTTCAGTGTGAGCCGTTGTCCATATATCTCTGCATAAAGATGAATACAATGCCGTAATAAATCTCCAATAGATGTCTGCTTCGACGCTGGACATTCGAAAAGAACCTTCCAGTTTTCTCGCTGAAAGCATTGTATAGGGATTGAAGCCCTAGATTAATACTACAGCGGAAATGTCATCAGGAGTTCTCCTCTGAATTAGGGAAAGTGAACAGAAGAAACCAACGTTGGGCTCTTCCAAGTCGAACTGTACAATACGAATGAGCTTTTCGTCTTCTTTCAGTGGAGGCCTCAATTTAACACCTAGCTGAAATAGAGAACTGAACGGTCAAAATGAATAAGCGAACAAACGCATACCTTAAACACATTATCCAAAGCGCTTCGAATGTTCTCTTCATCCTTGTTGTTGCATTCATAGCCTTTGTCGTCTTCCTTTAATCAGAAAAAAAATACCATACATACAACTTGCTTTTAGTTGATGTTTTAACAATTGCTGATATTTCACCTCTAAAGCTATCCAAAAGTCTTCCAAGGTTATGGTTCATTACACAAAACCAAAACCACAATTACTCATATCAAGGTCACAGCAGCAAACCTTCAGTCCTTTCTGTTTTTAATAAAGAGTTTAGAATGTGCAAAACTGGGGTAAACCGCTAATGTAGACAATACGGGGCGGTTTTGCATATGGTAGTCACTTCAGGATATCAGCTCCACCCACCGCCTGCGTTTTTCTCCCAACCTCTAAAATGTTATTTGGGCAGGTGTAGAGATTCTTGATCTACGCTTCGCCCATAATTTCCTGAGCAGTTACAGGGGATTTTCACCCATTCTCGCCCACTTTATGGTTGATCATCCGACAATGAAGATTTGTCCCTCTTACACGCATAAAGCCTTGCCCCTACCTGTTACTTTTTTTAGCCTTTACTCTTTCCTTGAATAGAGTTATGAACTTCTATGATAAGTACCACCCACTGCGAGGACACTCCGCCCACCGCCGGTTAGCCTATTTCATTGCACGTGTTAACCCAGTTTTCAGCTTTGCTCATTATTTTTCAGCGCCTTGGCTATTACGGAACCTAATCAAAAAGTTTTACCTGTGACAACGCTTACTCCTCTGCATGTTCCGCGCCTTTTAGATGGAGCTCCGTTGAGTTCACGGGTACTCTGTTGGTCTTGCTCTATACCCCATCCCTTCCCAAACTTGTCCCGATTTCTTCAAGCGCTAATCAGGTGATATCGAAATTCCGTACAAGCAACAAAACAAAAAAACAAACAAACAAATAGACAGCGTGCGCGTTCTATTTAGTAAAAGACATATGTTTGACTTCACATGTTCTTTAATAAATAAATGAATGAAATAATCAGTAAAATATATATCTATATATATTCAATTGAGATGATTGCAAGCTCACTCTGTAATGTTTCATGAGAACGAACTGTGTTGGATCTATGAGAAGCTTCCGCCCCAGCCAGTTTTTCAGCCTGCCGAACGGCAATCGTGAATCTACATCCAGGTACAAAACTGCAAGAAACCGTATGAGGCCAGCCCAATGTAAACTAAGCATAAGACTCACGATTTCCCGTTGAAGAATCGAGCTCAATAATACTTCGGCTAGAACATGGCAACGGTGGATTCTGAATTGGCACAAGAGTGTCGGACGACTCGGGAATAGACGATGCTTCTGCTGAAGCCTCGAGCAGCTCTTCTGCATCGCTTCCCTTGACGAAGCTCGCAAACGACTGTAACTTATATGTGAAAGGAAGGGAAAAACTCGATCAACCACATGACCTCGCGTTCGAAATAATATTACCAACACCGCTCTAACGGAAAGGGAAAACTTGTTCAAAGATAGACAGCAAGAGAGAAGACAAGAAGATACAAAAAGTATTGCAAATGTCCAACAATATGGTGAGCTTTTTAGTAAAACTTGCTCACATCCATAAATCCCAATAAAGCACTAGAAAGGTACAAAACTGAAAAATCTAGAAACCAAGCTTTAGCCTTTGATCTTGACTTTTCCATAGAAGCGTAATCAACTTACAGAAGTGGAAGAATCGTCTACTCCATCATCGACATCAGAAACATTCGGAGATATCTAGAAACATTGCTGCCAGTATCAAAAAAGGCTAAAACCATAAAATTTACTATACTACCATACTAATCATAAAATCAGAGAGATAGCAGCGGCGCATTCAAGAACCGCATTGGAAAGGCGCCTATGACACGTTTTACACTTTTTTGTGCCTAAGTGCTAATGAACATCATTTACACCTATCCGCGTGCACAGGCAAAGCATTGATCATGTTGAGTAACAATATGAAATATCAGACCTGTGGTGTATTTTGACAGCAACTTCCTTCAAGTTCATCATTGCTCTCTCCTCCGGTTACACTGCTAACATGAGACGATGAACAGCTTGCTCCATTCAGTGGCGTAGCCGGCATAGGTGGGAATGTTGTAGAGGAAGGGCTTTTTGGCTAAAATCGGGGAAGTAATTTAGAAAATTTACGAGCCAGGGAAGGGTCCCAAGTCGAGGCGACCATTCGAAATTAGATATGTAGTGCTAGACGTCTTTTTGAATACTGATATCAAATCTGCTTTCCGAATTTGTCGAACGATTCTCTCAGTGGAGTTATGAGGGCGATTTTAGGGGGACTTAGCACAAGCTAACACAAATAACATGGATGCAGCAGGATCTTCAGCGGTGTCTTGGAAGTGGTAAGGGCGACGTCTCATGTGCGAGATGTGCGAGAGGTCGTACCTCGGGTTTTGTGGGGGAGAGATTAGTGCATCACATAGATTTTTTCCTTGAAGCCTAAAAATTACCTTTGCGTTGGTTTTATCACGTTCTACGACTTTTTCACCATTTTGATGGAAACTTTCCTACCTAAATTATGCAATAACGCTTCAATTTTCTAGTATGTTTGATCAGCCCTCCATCGCTGCATAGTATGTTAAATGGGACCAGACTCGTCTGGGCGGATGAAAGCACTGACTTATAGAATGGCTAGTCGAGGAGAGTCATTGTATATGCCATATACGCATAAAAAACGTCCGAAAAAAAAACGTGAGAATCGAATGCGGGTGCTTCCCAAAGCCTGGAGCGATTAAAGCCAAAAACTTTATCCTTTTTATACCTTGCCAGTCGGTTCGCCCAGCTAACGCAGGGCTTCCCTCCTTCCTTGACAAAGTTGTAGGGATCGGTTAACCTCTCCACTTCTCCTTTGAGACTGATATTTTCCTGTACACGAAGTTTGGCACACGACTAACAGGGCAGTGCAAAAGGTATTCAGAGTAAGTTGGTTCTTGCGCCTTTGATTCAAATTCTCAATTCCTATTCTTTTGCTTAAAAATGAATACAAATCAAGGATTCAACTGTTAGGCAACCAAAGCTCTGAGCCGTACTCACTCACAAATGTTCGAATAGTGATAACGCCATTATAAGATGTCCTTATAAATGGACCATTCTCTTTATGGATATATCATTAATTATTACTGGCGGTTGGTTAAGTTTTGTTGCAAACAATATCGAAGAAAGAGGATCCTTTACTAGGTCACAAACGTTGATGGGTAGCGGTCGTAGCCTAATAGCCAAAAATAAACAAAATTCTCCATTGTTTATCGTTGTGCCGCCAATGGGTCCCTAACTGCCATCCCGTCTTGTTGAATGAGACATATCAAAGAGTTGTGAATACGAAGACCGTTAAGATTTGATTGGTAACTGGCTCTTGCTCTCTGAGGCCTCTTATCAGCTCTTATCAGTTGTTATCAGTTGCTTTCACAGGGTACCTATGATTGTTATCACCTCCTATCAGACATCATAAGTGTTTCCATTCTGCCGCAGGCACTCCTACCGAACTTCAACTATCTAGGTCCACGGGAACAGGTGTGGTGAATTTGCGGTCGGAAAATTTCCATCGCGCACGCACCCCCCCCCCCCCCGTGTGGGTGGATTTCGTTCCTGCTACCAGCAATGAGTGTTTCAACTCTCTAGGTTTACGGGAACAGAAGTTATGAATATCCGATCAAACACACTCACACACACCGACAAACCAACAGACACTGTCTCACCTTTCAGGTACTCACTCGTGACATAGCTTACTAACACATGTCTACTTTCAGAGAATTTTCTCTCTTATTCACGGCATGCCCCCGGCTACTCAAACATTCACCAGGGTATTTAGAGGCGCCTACACGATTCTGTTTCCCTTCTTATCTGAAAAGGATTGATTGTAGAGCGGTTGCAGGTTTTTTTAAAATCGTTGTTCCCATTGCAAGAAATTTGTTTGTTGCAGACAGCTCGTGCATCAAATATGTTGCTCAAGTTAAAAATCATCCAAATGCGAATATAGGGTGCATGCATGCAGAAAGGATTGAAACGCTATTGCACGCTCCAGTTAAGAAAGCTATGATCAAATGGTTTCAAAGGTCGTAGAAAGCGATAAAATCTTAGTAAGAGTAGGTTTTAGGCTACAAGAACAAATCCTATGTAATGCGTAATGCGAAAGTTCTGAACCCACAAAACCCGAACTATTACCTCTCGCACGTGAAGCATCATCCTTACCACTCCTCCAAGCCACCCCTGAGGATCCTGCTACTTTCATAAAATTTGTGTTCTCTCGTATTGAAGGCACAGTTCACGGTGATTTCGAGGCAACCATTTGAGTGAAACAGTGTGCCACATACTGCAGAATAGCGCAAAGGTGGGGAAGAAGGCGCGAAAATTGTTGGATTCCAAAAATGTACGAATATAAAAAAAAAGTAGCAAGAAAGGGGGTTGTACGAATGGCTGCCTGGATGTCCCTCATTTAAGCGGACTGCTCGTCTCGCCCTGTGAATAATGAAGTGATAAAAGGAGGACATAACAGGGACACTTTGAGATTCTATGTCGGTCAAACGGTTTCGAGCCCGTATCACGCCCTGTTTACAATGTTTTTCGGCCCGACAACGGCCCACTTATTACTATTACTATTCATTGGGGCCACAGATCCATCCTAGCGGGAAATCTCAGAAACCATTTTTATCGTGAGTTGGGTTCAAGTCCACCTAAAATCGTCCTCATGATCCATTTAGAGAATCGTTGGGCGAATTGGAAAGCAAATTGGAGATCAACATTCGAAAATACGTCCAGCAGTATAGATCTTATTTCAAACTGCCACTTCGACTTGAGATCCTTATGGTAAGCACAAAGGGCACATGAACTAAAATCAGCGCGAAATACACTCGAATTGATAAACATACGGAGGGCTTGCTGGCGGACGTCACCTCCATCCACGCAGATCCTGAATAAGCGTGGCTTGCCACCTGGGCACGAGTGATTTCCTCTATAAAATTTGAAGCATTAGAAGAGGGGATGCTTACAGATATTACAGACGCATATTCGAACTTTTTCATCAGCGAAGAATTATAACTTATGCTTCTTGCCAAATCATTGCTCCTGAGAACGAAAGAAAAGCAAAAACGCACAAAAAAGAAGCCGAGCCCGTCGCCAGTTCCGTAGCTTTTAGCACACCTTTAAACGTTTCGGTTGAATCAGTTTTAACCGTCGAAGTAATGTTTTACGACGATCCGAATTTTGAAAAGTGCGTCGCAAACGAGAGACGTATGTGGTTGTCGCGAGTCGATGGCCACCCTTTGGAGCGCGATCCGCACCGGCGGTACGAGCACCTCAGACCTCCTCGCTCAGCGGACCACCACGCCCTACCTGCGCCCCGAGACAGGAGGGCGGACCAACCCACCGAGGACCAACGGGTGTCGGCTGGGAAGGCCATCGCTTGGCCGAGCAACCTCAGCCTGGTACCTCACGACGGGATCCGTGCCCCCGACACAGGGACCAGCTGACTGAACGCGGCGACATAACCTACTTCTCCCGTCGCGACCAACCAGAGTGCCCTACCTCACTTACTTCCCCGAAACAAGTACAAAAGTAAGGAACACTGGTTTATTATGCTAACTACGAACTACACTATAACTACAGAATACCAAATAGGGAACTACACTATGAGGATAGACATGTGGGTCAGAGCCAAGGAATATCACAAGAGTATAAAGTGATTATCAAGAATAAGACATATCAAATATGGCAATGTCGCAATATATATATATATACAGCATATATACAAAGCACGACACTCACCTAGCCCTCGATCTTCAGGCTTCCTTCAAGGCAAGATCCTTCAGCTCTACATTCCAGACCCCCATTGGCCTCGGCGGTCTTCTTGCCTTCCTTCCTCAGTATCCGACGGGTGACAACTGCACGCCCTCGAAGAGGGGTGCTCGGATACTTACACTGGCGCTCCGATGCCTTATAGGCACCTTCACAGCGTTGCCCGGCTATACACGCACCGCGACCAGCAGCCGACAGCTAGCCGGTCGCGGTGCATGACGAGTGACGACTGACTAGGCTATGCGAAGGAACGCGCAGAACGCGCGCACATACGGCCGAGTTGTGGCGGCCGAGTAAAGATGGGCCGAGGCGCGCGCGGTGCGCCTAGCGGCCACCGTCGCATCCGCGTATTTGGCCTATACAATGACTTGCAAGCCCGTCGTCGAGCAGCTCAGTGCCTTTATTATTCCAGAAGAATCTCGTACCAGTTGAGCTGTGTGGGACCCATGTCCTACGGGGTGCCGTAGAAAGTCAAAGATGATTGGGCGCAAATTGTATGGATCAAATTCGAATGATTGCGACACAGTTTCAAGGGGTAAATGCGATTATTTCGCTTCGATACCGCGGGACCACAATAAAAAAATCAGTCGCAAGCATGTGCGTCTCTGAAGTAACGGAACTTCTCCCCGATTGCGGCATTCTCCCTTACGGCATGCGGCAAATGTCGCTCACGACTACCGTACTCCCCCCGCCTCCCCGCCAATCGATAGGACGCGGAATTTTTCGTTAACTGCCCTTCTTTTTTACTAGATTTGATTGATCTTTTCTATTTCTTTTTCATTTTTATGTTCATTAGGCTTGATTAGTTAGAATGACTCGTCCTATGTAAGCGACGATGAAGACTGCATTGAAATTGAAGAGAGCGGTCAGCCAATTCAAAAAATTAAAGGACTCCCCACCTCACAAATTGCGCGCTCCAATCTGCCATCGCAACCCTGCGATACGCAGCGGGTGCGGCGTGCGCGACGCCGCCCTCAAGGAGAAGTTCCCGGACCCGCGCCTCTGTGTGAATTCGGGCATGAATAAAATTTATAACCTACATGACCATTTTCATCCCATCAAAAGCTAGCAACTTCAATCAAAACGAAGCGAGATTACAAAGCTGGCCTTCATCTTACACCACTTTTGATCAACCTCTTCCCCTGATCTGGGCAGAAAGGAGACGCGAGGGAGTGTTTCAACTACCATGGGATCATCTTGACTGTCCACACAATGAAGCTCTATGAGAAGTTAGTCAACCCGAGGGGTGCCCTTTTACTTTCAGGAGCGACTCGGCTTCATGCTAGAAAGATTAACGGCGGATGCCATCCCTGCAGCTAACAAGTGAAATAGAAAATTTAAGGAAAGCATAGATTCCACTACCTAGTCTACCTTGATCTGGAACCACTTCTTTTTGTCCAGTACGAAAAACCGTTCCAGAACATCCTGGTCAATGACATGTGTAAAGGATGACTTGTTGGTTTGTTAACTGCTGTTACATCGCCGCAGTTAGCCATGCGAAAGTCTCACAAGGTTGGCGATTTGGACAAAATTTGAGTCTCGAACGGGACTCGAACCCGCGCTGTTACTTGTGCTTTCCAGGCACCGTGCTCTATCCCTTACACTACCGCGACCCCGCTTGCCCTCGCCTTCTTAATGGCTTATATGCCATAGCTACGTAATGGATGAATCCAAGACGACTACATGCACCCCTTAGGGCCTCAAAAAGTCAGTAAACATCACGGTTGGGGTACATAAAGGATTAACTCTCAGCCCTTTTGTCTTCTTATGAACACTGGGTATCATCTCAAAAGGACTTGTGGATAGATCGCCAGTCACGCTGATTACATCGTTCTGATAACGGAGAGCAAGGGAAGACTCTAGGACATGTTAGCCGCGCAACATAAAGGGAAGGAAGCTTGAATGATCCAAGTTGTCGATTCAGTGGTCAGCGGAACAGGGGGTACTTAGCGAAAACAACAAGGAATAATTGAGGAGATCGACCTGCAGTGGGTTTTGGGCAAATTTATCAAAGTTATTTTCTGAATATTTGAATATTTGAAAAAGAATTCGTACAAATGCAGGGATGCAATGACTACCGTATTTGGCGAATTGCTGAGACTATCTGGCTGACTTCGAAAATAATTCAAAAACACGCCACAAAATTCAGATTAGGACTCATTGCTAGATTCGATTAGTAACGGATAATTGCATAGACTGTGAATCAAGGTTAGTAGATAAATGCCTTTAAAGTCATGATTCACTAAATCGAGTTTCGCCGACCTCCTATGTATGAGCTATGGCAAATAATATTTATAAACCAATCTAGCTGTAGCCAATTTTTCGATTATTCGCACCACCTCAATCAACGTTCGCAACCGAAAGAAAAATGTGAAGCAAAGCGGGCGAATTTCAAAACGAACCTTGCGGTGGCAATTCTATCAAAAGAACTTGTGCGAATTTCTTCCGATCCAGCACAGCAAACATAATGCTCTCGTTCAATGGTTTTCTTCTATCTTCTTCAACCTTGACCTCAGAACTGCCCTTCGTTCCGCTATCACAGTACAGCTACAAAGCAATTATAAGACATTCTGCCTCATGAATTTCTTTGAGAGAACAAGTAATTTAATATGAATCTTCGACCAAAATGATTACCAGTGGCACTCCAGAGAAGCACTGTTGTAGCACATCGGCAAAGTTCATAGCCGGTGAGTCGAGTAATACCAATCCGTTTGCTTGCGAATCCCGTTCCAACACTAACCTCGAAGCAACCGCTGCTCGCTGACCATCACCAAACATCGAACCTATTAGTTGTTTTACTTGAATCACCTAAAAATAAATGTAATGTGCTTGAAGGATTGAAGAACAACGATAAGAAAAAACATACTGAGCGGAGATCGGGATTGACGTAAACATAGAAGAAAGGGTAAATAAGACGAGATACGATATCAACACGAGCAACACGAATAGTACGCCCATTTGGAGGAAAGACGGGATATGGAATGCCTAGAAATATCTTACTGATAAATATGGAGGATTCTAAGAAACCCCGCTATATCCGACTCAGTGATTACCACAAGCCAACGTGACAAAACCGCTGAATAATTGGTCAAGCACACTCGTATAAAATCAATCAGATTCGAAATACTGATTCACTAGCATATGTTGAAACAAGTCCATAAAAAGGACCACAGCTAGGATAAATGAATGAAATCCACCGAACACCGAGTACATGCCACGTCAAAAATAGAACATACTGTTCGGTGGATTTCATTCATACTTCAGTAATATATGTTCGCGGTTAGCATCAAAAAAAAAATTAGGCAACCACAAGTTTCTTTGAAGTTTAGATCAACACTTCTATAGAAACGAAAGGGATTTCAGCTCTTTCATCAGAATGGAAACAATCAGTCAAAGGAACTGAGCCGCATTTAGAAAAGGAGGGGCAATGATCAGATGAGGAGTGGCTTTATACGGGTCAAAAACAGGCGTGCCGTATTCCGAAATGGGCCTGACATAGGTCTTGAAAGCAAGTAATAGGACCGCCGTACTTTTTGTAGTAAGGGCTATGAACAAGTTGTGTACCACTGTGATAGGGGTGTGGTGCGTTAGGAACGAAATGGTCGCGTCGCGGTGAGATGGGCGTCGCGCGCGGAGGAATGTAGCAGGATGCAGCAGTAGTTAAGTGTTGCGTCTGGAGGTAGTCGACAGGCAGCAGAGTGTTTATTAGACGATAAACTAAACTGTACAACCAATCGAGGGGTTTATATACCCCAATGAGATCATGGCTTGAACGCGAAAGTGATAAGTATCATTAACAGTATCAATAACTCCTTACTACTACAACACCTCCCCCCTAAGATGGACGCTCTAAGCGTACGTCTTCTTCTTGGGATCGACCATCAATCGCTTCGGTGCGCGTCGTGATCTGGTTGGGCGTTGTCCATCAATTTCTTGAGTCTCAAAAGGAGTCGTTCTTGTGATACTGTCCATTGCTGGTGTGAGTTGTGGTCCGCCCGCAATGGTAGATTGTTTTGTCTCTCTTTCTTCTGTAACATTGGCTGGCGCTGACATTGGCAGCAGCTGTAGCTCAGCGAGTTCTGTTGTTGGTACAGGGGTATGTTCATCACTATTAACGCGTAAGCGTAGCTGGTTAGCATGTCTCTTCCAGATTTCTCCATTTACTGCTATGTCGTAGAGTCTGTCTCCATGTCGCTGTAGTACTTGACCCGGCGTCTGCTTTGGCCATCCGGAACGATAGTCCTTAGCCCACACGAAGTCTCCAATGTTGAATTGTTTGTCTTTGGCTCCGTGATGGCGGTTATATTGTGCCTCCATTTTCTGATCCCGTTTGTTGGAGTTCGTAATGGCACACGGTTTGAGCAGGTTGAGTCTTGTCCGGATCTGTCTCCCGAGGAACAGTTCTGCAGGTGACTGTCCTCCTGGTGCGGAGGGGCAAGGAGTTCGACGATAAGTCTGCAGGAAGTTTTGTAGAGCTTCTGTCGGCGATGAACTTTCCTTCATTTTTTTGAAGTTTCTTTTGAAGGTGTCGACAAACCGCTCTGGCTGACCGTTAGACTGTGGGTGAAATGGTGGAGACTTGATGTGTCTGATACCGTTCTTGGTGCAGAAGTCATCGAACTCAGCAGACGTGAATTGAGTTCCATTGTCTGTTACCAGTGTCTGCGGATTGCCGAATTGGGCGAAAAGGCGGCGTAATTCTCTAATTGTGCAACTTGTCGTCACTGATGACATTTCCACGATCTCCGGCCACTTCGAGTAAGCGTCGACAATGACGAAGTACATCTTCCCATTCATAGGTCCAGCAAAATCGGCATGTATACGATTCCATGGTTTGTCCTCTATCGGCCATGAATGAAGCGTAGTCTTGATTGGATTCTTAGCAGTTTCCTGGCAGCGACGGCATGTTCTCACGAAGGTTTCGATGTCGTCGTTTATGTTTGTCCAATAAACATAGTTTCTGGCGAGCATCTTCATGCGAGTCATCCCTGGATGTCCGTCGTGAAGTTCGGAAAGTACTGCTTTTCGTAAAGTATCTGGAATGACAATGCGATCTCCGATTAATAGGCATCCATTCTGTGTGGAGAACGATTCCTTGAAAGAATTGAATTTTCTGGCAACATCCGATTTCTTTGGCCACTCTCCGCTTCGCACAAAATGTAGCACTTCCTTCAGGTTTGGATCTTTGGACGTTTCTTCCGCTATCTTCCTTGCATCGACTGGCAGCGAAGATACTGCATTGACGAAGATGGTTGACGCATCTTTCTCGATTGCTGCAATGACTACATCTTCTTCCTTTGTCGATTGTTCTGCAATAAGGCGAGATAGGGCGTCCGCTTGTCCGAAGTTGGTTGTGTGTCGGTATTCGATAGTGAAGTCGTAATTTTTCACAATCAGTGCCCAACGCTGGAGTCGGTTGGCCGTATATACAGGCACTCCTTTCTTGCTTCCGAAAATAGCGAGAAGCGGCTTGTGATCGGTTAACAGCTTGAAATGGCGTCCGTATATGTAACGGTGAAACTTCCGTAAAGCGAACGTTATAGCGAGAGCCTCTTTCTCGACTTGACCGTAGTTCCTCTCGGCAGCTGTCAAAGAGCGGCTAGCGTGGTGAATCGCTTTTTCCGTTCCATCCGAGAGACGGTGGCTTATCACTGCTCCCAACCCGTACTCCGATGCATCGGCCGCGATGACGATCTCTTTCGAAGGATCGTAGTGGGTGAGCAGTAAGTCCGAGGCTAGCACATCCTTGGCGCGTTGGAAGGCGTCTTGGCACTCGGCAGACCATTTGAACGGAGCATTCTTCCTCAGTAGATCATCCAACGGTGCACGCAGTTGTCGCATCTCGCTGATGAAGTGTCCGTAGTAGTTGAGCATCCCCAAGAACGATCGCACCTGACCGATGTCCGTGGGGTTTGGCATCTTGCGAATCACCTCGATCTTGGCAGGATCAGGTCGGCGTCCAGTGGAGTCGATAATATTTCCAAGGTATCGGAGTTGAGGCATAAGGAAATTGCACTTGTCCACTCGAACGCGGAAGCCATAGTCGGATATCCTCTTGAACAAGGCTTCCAGATTGGCAACGTGCTCCTCGATGTTGCGGCCGGTGACGATAACGTCGTCGAGGTAAGCAGCGCAGCCTTCGAGTCCACAAATCATGGAATCTATGATTTGTTGGAAGATGCCTGGCGCAGACTTGACGCCAAACGGGAGGCGATTGTAGCGGAGCAGTCCTCTGTGCGTATTAATGGTTTCAAGGGACGTCCATTTACTTCGACTTCCAGGTGTGGTTGGGCGTCCTTGCGTAAAGCGTCCTCAATGCTCTTGATCTGGCAGCTCCTTGCACTGTTACGTCTGGTCTGTGGGCGTGACGGTGGTAGTGATTCCTGTTTACCAGATCTTGGATTCCGAAGCGCATTGAATTCTTTCCTACTTCTTGGTTTTTGTTTCAGGTTAAAATTTCTCCTTTTTCTCTTCCTGCCGACGTGGTTGATCGCAATATTAGGGTTCGCTGTGCTTTCCAGCATTCTTGCATCTTCTTTGTACGACTTGATGAGTTGACATTCGGCTGTGAGGTCTTTGATCGTGATGTTATCTCCTTGATCTAACTTCCTCAGTAGTCGTGTTCTGTAGTCAGCGAATTCGGCTCCCTGGAATCCGGCAACGTAGACGAGACACTGAAGGCCATCGAAGCTTATGGAGTCGAATTTGGCATCAGAACATCGCGTGCGCACAAGCGTCTCATAACTGTTGAAATCTTGGTGGTCATACATGATTTTGAAGCATTCGAACCGTCGACGGAACAAGGTCTTCGCAGAACCAAATAGGCGGTCCATAGTGGCAACGGCTTCATCCCATGACAGTTCTGACGGCGACCTCGGCGCAATTGAACCGCAAAACAGCTGGTGACAATCTTCATCTAAGCGACTTACTAGCAAGCGCGTCTTTTCTTGCTCACTCGGTTCCGTACAATCGTTGTCGAAGACGTCCTTGAAGCGTTTGAACCATATATCGAACGTTCTTCCGTTTTCCGCATCAAAGTTGAACTTGTCGATGCGTCGGCAGAGGGAGTCAAAAATGCTATACTTCACAGCTGCGGGATTCGCTCCATTTATCCGCGCTTCCATCATTTCCAGGGCACGGAGGAAGGACTCGGAGGTATCCTTTTGCTGCTTCTGCATGAGCAGTAGCATTCTCTCCTGGCGCTCCATCTGGTCTTGCATCAAGGCGAGAATCTCGGTAAGCTTATCCATGAGCCCTCACCTGATCGCCAGTTGTTGCGTCTGGAGGTAGTCGACAGGCAGCAGAGTGTTTATTAGACGATAAACTAAACTGTACAACCAATCGAGGGGTTTATATACCCCAATGAGATCATGGCTTGAACGCGAAAGGATAAGTATCATTAACAGTATCAATAACTCCTTACTACTACAACATTAAGAAATACAAGAACAAAAGTACTAATAGTAGAATTATGCATAAAATAATGATCGCATATCAATTGAGCTGTATGAAGAACGCTAGAGCTGTAATAACGGGAATGAGTGGTCCGCGACAGCCGCGTGCGGCAAATCGATTACCCAAAATCGTTCCTAACGCCCGTCTCCCCTGTGGTAGTCTTTTGTGCGATATTCTCGCAATGAGTATCGAAGGAAAGGTTCCTTGTGATGAGAAAACTCAAATCTCTCTGCTGCTCCACCATCTTGAATGGTGCTCCTTCTATGCCGTATTTTAATTATTCATTTTTCAACGAAAGATGCTCTTCTTCTCTTTCGACAGTGGTAGGTCCTACTTTCTAGACCAGTTGCCAACAGCATCAATGGCCCTCTGAAGGCGGGTTCTTCCAACGAACGCATCGGACAATATAACTTCAAGTCATCGGCAAACGCGGTGCATGAAGCACCACACCTAGTAATGATACAGGACAATTCAATTCATCGGCAAATGCGGTGCATGAAGCACCACACCTAGTAATGATACAGGACAATTCAAACGTAAAAATTTTGAAGAGGACAGGAGAAAGAACGCGACCATGAGGCACCCCACTAGGCGCCTTTCGTGGATAAGAGAAGGTATCATTTTTCATAGTCCACGATTTGGCGAGCGATCGATCGCGCGATCAGTTGCGCGCCGAATCGCACCAATCTATGAAAGCAGCCTATGCCCCATTGTCGACTGCGACGTCTGTCACGTATCGCGGCCTGACCCGCCGCATGCGACGGCTCCGGCGTGATCTAGTTCCGACGGACGCGATCAACGAAGCGCACCCGATGGGTGGAGCATGCTCTGGAACGGCGGGTGCTTCCTGCATAAAATCCACAACTATGTTCAGATTCAAGCATTGGCAGATAACTAATTTATGCAGCAATATGCAAACAAACGGAACAAGTCAAATTGAATACTGTTTTTAAAACTCTAATTCCATGTTTCAGTGTCGATATTGCCGTAAACGTATTACTGACACGCTATTGCGTGCGCTAGGGGCTCTAGCCATGAGGGACGGAGCCACATGAGCTTCTGGTTTTCATTATAGACCTTTATCATCCGAGCCTCTTCCAGGACACTTCTGTACCGGCCATCATTTTTTTGGGTATGTGAAATGGGGGTGTGTGGTCATGAAGAGTACTCCGATGTATCCAAATCAAATTCCTCTGCAGTCCATGTAGTCAGAGAAACCCTGTGTAGTTTGGGCTGTGTGTGGCCATGACTACTAACTTCGAAAAGAAAGCCCCTTTGGGTAGTTGTATGGGTTTACACGTCTTTACATTTACATTCACACGCATTTGCTCTTGGGTAGAAGGGACGAAGGGGTGTGGTGAACCATGGACACTAACTTTTGGAAAATTGTCAGCCCAGTTTTTGAAAGAGCTCAATGGTATCTCCCAGCTATACACCTATGTGGTCAGGGTCAGTGTGAAGGAAAGATGTATAAATTTTTTGATCTCGGCCCCCCCCCCTCCCCTCTTTGAAAACCCCACCCACTTCAGACTTCGAACCACATTCCTTTTATTACCTCCAGGCACCTTTTTCCCGCGTTCTAAAACGCGTCTGAAAAGACTTAACAATTTTGATGTAAGCCCCGCTCACTTGTATCAGAACCGCCCACTTCTGGGATTTGACCACATTTGTTCTGTGACACCTTGACCCATTGGCGACCGCGCCTTTTTAGCGTGTCTGGCGTGTGGGACCGAGCGCGTTTTTTGTGGGCTGCTGCTGTGGCCCGCTGGCGGGCTACACGGTCCTAGGAACAAGTAAATTTTTTCATAATTTTTTGTTCATTTCCAGCCGACAAAAAAGTTTTTCAAATGTGGAATGTAAAGCTTATAAGTCATACACAGTATTTAGAGATACGTTATGGCATCTAATGTTGATTGCTCAAAGGGAGTGAGAGTTTTCACCAAATCGTTTCCAAATGCGACTCTGTCTAGACACGAGGAAGCAGACAAGATGCGAATGACATGTTTCGAATCATCGGATACCTCAGCAAAGTCCCTTTACAACCTTTTTACATGAATTTGGTAACCTTTGGTTTGGCTCCTTCACCAATGCCCTCAGAAGTAACATTGTTTTCTGTTATTACTAAAGTCAGAAGCATTTCACGGACCGCTGTGCGTCAAGATTCCATAGTAGGTCATAAACCTGCTCGATACTTGAAAGGGTAAAAAAAAATCGAAAATGTATATTATAAATGGGAAATAAAACGTGGCCCGTACAGTGTGTTTCAAAAGTATGTGCACACCCAACATTTTGTTTTTTGGGAATACCATCGCTTTCTGTAACCTGTGACCTTCACCATTCAATTTCTTGTGTGCGATAACCTTCGAACACTTATTCTGAGAGGACATCGTCGCTGCTTACATAATTTTTTATTAAAGAAAAATTTCTTCTTTGTTTCAAAAGTATGTGCACACTTAGCAAAAAACAAAAATATAACCGAGATCAGGAATCAATGGAGCCACCTAAATTTCTGTAGAGGTTATCGACTACGAGGGATCGTTTGAGAATGGTTCCGTTACGGTAGATTCTTTAGTTACCTTCGAAATGAAAAATTTTGAGTGTGCACATTTTTTTGGAGTGGCAACTTAGCCGCTCTGTTTCATGCATTGCTAGATTCATTCAAGACCCTGGCAGCTATCGCTCACAACCTATTCCTGACCGTCCACGTATTTTGACTGCTCAGGACAACAGGAGAATAGCCCGTCTTGTGGCGGATACTTCTTTGTCTGTGAGTCAGGTCTGAGCCCAGATGGGTTTATCAGTCTCGCGTACGACCGTTTGGCGCTCTATCCGGTCTAATGAGTATATCACACGAGAGACGATGAAGAAGGCTACTAGACTCAGTACTCGAAACAAGCTGACAAGGCTGGACTTTGCTCGTAGGAACATGGCAATATCATGGAGTAAGGGACGATTGCTCGAGAATTTTCAGGATTTTCCTATTTTTAGAACAAACAATGTATTGTACCCATTTTGTCCCTAAGTGATCTTTTCTGATAAAAAGAAGCACAATATCGATGGGTCGGATGGATTTTGTCATTACTGAAGGTACCTTCGCCGAGAGCCACTCGTGTTTTCGAGAGGGAATTTCGGAGGAGACTTTTGATGGTCTGCGCGAGCAAACTCCAGCCTTGTCAACTTGTGGCGAGTACTGAGTCGACTAGCCTATTTCATCGTCTTTCGTGTCATATACTCATAGGAGCGGATAGAGCGCCAGACGGTCGTACGCGAGACTGATAAACCCATCTGAGCTCGGGTCTGACTCACAGACAAAGAAGTATTCGCCACAAGACGGGCTATTCTCCTGTTGTCCTGAGCAGTCAAAATACGTAGACGGCCAGGAATAGGTTGTGAGCGATAGCTGCCACGGTCTCGAATGAATCTAGCAATGTATGAAAAAGAGCGGCCCAGTCGCCGTTCGAAAAGTATGTGCACACTCAAAATTTTTCATTTCGAAGGTAACTAAAGAACCTACCGCAACGAAACCATTCTCAAACGATTCTTCGTAGTCGATAACCTCTACAGAAATTTAGGTGGCCCTATCGATTCCTGATCTCGGTTATATTTTTGTTTTTCGCTAAGTGTGCACATACTTTTGAAACAAAGAAGAAATTTTTCTTTAATAAAAAATTATGTTAGCAGCTATGATGTTCTCTCAGAATAAGTGTTCGTAGGTTATCGCACACAAGGAATTGAATGGTGAAGGTCACAGGTTACAGAAAGCAATAGTATTCCCAAAAAAACAAAATGTTGGGTGTGCACATACTTTTGAAACACACTGTATACGGGCCACGCGGTCGTCAATGGGTCAATACCTTGTTGCCGCATCCCAGAACGTTTCTGAATAGTTTTAAATTTTTGATCTGCCCCGCCCACATCAGTGCCAACCAAGCCCACTTCTGGGATTTGACCACATTTGCTCTATGACACCTTAAAACCTTTTTGCCGCATCCCAGAACGTTTCTGAATAGAGTTATAAATTTTTGATCTAAGCCCTGCCCACTTTAGTGCCAACCCCGCCCACTTTAGTGCCAGCCCCGCCCATTTCTGGGATTTGACCACATTTGCTCTATGACACCTTAAAACCTTTTTGCCGCATCCCAGAACGTTTCTTAATAGTTTTAAATTTTTGATCTGCCCCGCCCACATCAGTGCCAACCAAGCCCACTTCTGGGATTTGACCACATTTGCTCTATGACACCTTAAAACCTTTTTGCCGCATCCCAGAACGTTTCTGAATAGAGTTATAAATTTTTGATTTAAGCCCCGCCCACTTTAGTGCCAACCCCGCCTTTTCTGGGATTCGACCGCATTTGTTCTTTTACACCTTAATACCTTTTTGCCGCATCCCAGTAAGTTTCTGAATAAAGTTATAAATTTTTGATCTAAGCCCCGCCCACTTTGGCGTCAATCCCGTCCACTTCGAGAATTTGACCACATTTGTTCCATTACCCCTAAACACTTTTTCCCCGCATTATAGCACGTTTCCGAACGAAGTTACACTCATTTTTGAGAAGTAGCTTTCACTTCAACGCACGCCCCGCCCCTCGTGGGCGGGGCTTCGCTGTACTTACGCATGCCCAGCACGCATATGGCCTTGCTCGCTCTTTTTATTTTTCCTGGCCTCGACGTCTTCGTTGAATCGAGTTATGAATCTCTGTGGGAAGTACCGCCTACTGCGAGAATACCCCGCCCACCGCCCGTAATTTTCCTTCATTTTAATTGTTGACCCATCCCTCACCTTTGCACATTTTTTCCGGTGTCTGGAATGTTATGAGACCGAATTAGAAGAATTCGCCCATGACCCCGCCCAATTCCGGCGCATGCCCCGCCCTTGGGGGTAAGAGGTAGGAACAGAATTTCCATTGGATAGTTCCAGTGAATACAGCGTACGCACCTGCGACTGTGAGAGTTCGTCACGAAATCCGATACGTCGCGGACGTTTCAAACAGCATTCTATGCATTCTAATGCCATGTTTTGAATGTATTTTAAACATAAGAATCCATTTCGCTCAGCTACTTCTATAATGATGAAAGTCCTACTATATGAGTCATGCGCTAAATGTGTCTGTTGGTTTGCCTATGAGTGTAATTGATGGGTGCATGTGTGTGCACGTATGCTGTGTGTGTGCCGGTTGCGTGTGTGCCACTGTGTGCGACGAAGAGCGTCTGTTGCGCGCGTCCGTCGAAAGTATTGAGTTGGGTTGTAACACAAGTTCGTAGTTTTTTTTTACAAAGATTTATTTGAACTAAAACAAGACAATTATAATAATAAATTACAATGATGTATCCTCCGTTACTGTTCACGACCTCCTCCCATCTCTTGACCAATTAGCTGATCCCGATTCGCCAAAAAACTGCCGTTGTGGTGTCGAAGAAGTTGCTGGGCCAGTTTTTAAGATCCTCTTCACCATCGGAGGTAACATGTCTCATTTGGTTTGACAGAGAGCAGAAACGTGACAGTCGGTAGGTGCATGATCCGGAGAGTACGGTGGATGCTGAAGAACCTCCCATTCAAGCTCTTGGAGTGCTAATTTGACGACTTGAGCAATATGGGGCCTGGTGTTGTCGTGGAGCAAGATGACTTGACCTCGTCTATAAGGTCTTTTCAGCCGAATAGCCTCATTTACACTGTTCAGCCGAGCAATGTGAACCTCCTTGTTGACAGTGGCGTTTCGTTCGAGCAGTTACCCAGTGGACCATGCCTACCCAGTCCCACCAAACGCAGATCATGACCTTTTTTTGGGTGAAGATCTTGTTTGACTCTGGGCTTCGGCGCCTTTCCAGGGGCCACCCACACCTTTCAGTAGACACACCTAAGACACCTTCCCCGTACACACTGCATATGTCCCGAGCGGTTACGGCTGCTTTTCGACCTCGATGAAAAGCAAAGAAAAGCAGATGTCAAAAATGCTAATTTCCATCCTGGATATTTCACTTCTGGGATCGAAAAAAGACGAACAATTGAATTATCCTAGAAACAAATAATGCAATTCTGTAGAAGAGAAAGAGCTATTTCGGATGAATGTATACACTTCGCTAAAAAATAAAATAAGTCGTTATAAAATAACTCCAACGCAAAACTCTACGAACTTATGTTACAACCCAATAGGTCACCCCGCCCACCTCGCGCGCGGCGCACTCCACTGAGGTCTCGAGATGACATTACAGTACCACCAAGTGTCAGTGGAGCGAACGATTTGCATTTGTGCGTGTTACCTTCTCTTTGCGCTGACTGCTGCGGACCAAGCGCAAATCGTACCCCCCACTAACAACTACGACGTCTGTCAAGTATCGCGGGCTAACCCGCCGCATGCGACTGCTGCGGCGTGACCTAATTTCAACGGACGCGCGCAACGAAGCCCATCCGTGTGCGACAGATCAGAAATTTATAACTCCTGTTTCCTTAGATCGAGAGCGTTTAAATTCGGTAGAGTACAGGCGGCAGGATGGGAACACCGACGATAAGAGGCATTACTGCGTTCCGGTCGCGGCGCGTGGTGTGCTCGAAAGTTCTTTTCTTGGACCTAGAGAGTACAGTCTGGAAAGGAGACAAGCGACAGAATGAAAACACCAATGGAAGAAGGCAGGACTAAAGGCGGAGCTTGCGCAAAGTGGGCGTAATCTGTGTAAAACTACGTAGCCAAGTTGGATTGAGTGAGCAGTGAATCAAGTACGTAGACACACATGACTTGAGCAGAATTCCACTATACGGGCTCAGCGTTTTCGACGTGTAGCGGGTGTGTGTGTTTACCCGGATATTTGCGTTTTGTGTGTGTGTCCGGAAAGTAATAACTCCTCTTCTAGCGTTACAGAAAACACTGATTCGGATAGGTTGCGGCCGGCAGGCCAAGTTCACCACGAAAAGGAGGGATTAGCTGGGCAATTCGAGCGGTGAAAAGGCAAAGGGGGAGGGAGAGAAGTTTTCACATTTTCTTGTTCTATTGAAGATCTTAGCTACATGAATATTACTCACAACAACGGCTTCATTCCTTGATAGTTCAAGAATCATTTCATCACTAGCTGTGCCTTAAAAGGAAGGATGAACGGAACGAACCTCTGGGTCTCCAAACATCGAACAAAAACATAAGATTGTTGGGACGTCCTGGTACCAAACAGGTCTCAATTTTCTGAAGATAACAATGTCTATTGTCAGACGGTACTTTAAGAATAAGTAAGGCCACTCTAATGTACCTTAGCTAGATCCGCCCTTGACACATACGCTTCGTAAATGGTAAGGCCGCGTTCGCTTGTTGCACGTATTAGACGGCTATGGTGGCGAAATATGACAGGATTATTGGAATGATTAGAAGAACGAGACTTTTCTTCAAAAAACTTCAGTGCCTAAAAAGGGTCTATTTAATATCATTTGAGCCTGTGATTCAGAATTAGAATACTCACTTGATTATACACATCGCATAACACTTGCGTACGCGGCATATCCACAACATACGGTTCTCTCAATAAACTCTCGTTGTCGCTCACCATATTTAAATGAACTTTGATCTATAAATGACCGGTGAGGAGGCAGCTCCATTCAGAAAACATGGTTAAAAACTACCAACATTGACTAGATTGAGCTGGTATATCCGTTGTCTTTCTCGCTCGGCCTCTTGTTCTTTCCACTGACTTTTAAGTTGAGTAATATGTTGAGGTAAATCCGCAGTACGGATAAACGAGGAGTTGACCTTACTTATCTGAACACTTTCATAGACCAAATGGATTTCGAGAAAAAATATGAAAGAAGACACAACCTTCCGGTACATTAGCATATAGGCGTTCGTGTTGCTGGTAGACCACCCGCCGTAGGTACCGCCAAAACTTTTTGCTATTTCTTCAAAACCTACTGGTTCAACGCGGGTGTCATTAAAACAGTACCATCGATCTTGATCCATGTTTCTAGATGCACCATTTGTTGTAATTAAGAGCGGATTGCCTCATCGAGTGAGTCAGTTAACGCCATAAGTTCTCAGTAAAGTGTTAGGAAAAGTACGTACTTGATATATGCAAAATAATGTCCTCCTGCAGCACTTCCTTGATGGACCATGACGGAAAACAATTCGTAGACGTACTCTCCCCGTTTTAGTAGTTTGTTCACATATGAGCGATCTAACGGTTGGCCAGCGATCACCGTCTCTGAATGGCTTGCTCTATTATCTTAGAACACAAATGATTTCGATCAAAGCCTGATTGCTAATAACATTGTAACTTCGACAATGATGTCTGAGGAAACTAACTTAACAGATCCTACAGTTCCTAAATAGAAGCGCTGGGTGAAATTTGTGGTAACAGAACCCGGTGTGGTAACAAACGCTTTAGGTTGAGCCTCTCCCCAATCTTTGGACATTGTTATTTTCAGTTCAGAGCCACCGATCTCTTATCTCAACCCATGCGTTATTCATATCTCTCATGAACGTATGTTGTGTAGATGTTCTACGCGATAAAAAAAGCAGAATTGCGATGGCGATTTTCTTGATTCACCAAACTATAAGACGCCTAGCTGTGGCAAAATAGTTTGAAGCGCGATCAACACACTTTACTTTTGATGTTCCAAAATCTCAGGAAGACAGCTCACCTGAGCCAGTACCTGTTGAGGCAGGCAGTAATTCCTCATCAGATAGTTGGGGTGCATTTGGTGAATAAACAAAAGGATTCAAGTCCAACACATCGGGAAACGTCATTCTAAATATAAAAAACTAACACATCTCAACGATATGAGCGATGGCCAACTTGCCTATCATTCAGTTTTATCCTATGCATTGTATTATAGTCGAAATCAAATCGTTTCAGCTGGATGGTCAGTAGATACGGAAATTCTGTCACACGCAAACCCTATAAAGGTATTTATAAATAATCAAGTCATTGTGTCACAACAGTAAAGATCTACCTTGTGAGCATCCTGTTTTGAATTACACCGCTCACAAAAGTACTGATTACTTCCATCAAGAAGTTCAGGAGTCACGAATGCTCGGAGGGCCTCTTCCTGAAGAATTTGTTCTTGAAAAATCACGGCTGTTTCTATGCGGCTTTTAAAAAGCAATTTGGCAACCATTAATAAATGCTGAAGATTTGCTTTGTCACAGATTCACAACATACATACGTTGAAGACGGGGGACGGAACATACGTGCGTACGAGGATGCACGCAGTACGTCGCGCGGCGAAGTTCACGTCTTTATAGCCTATGATTGGCGTCAAATTTGAAGTATGAAGTAGAGTAGACTAGTAGAAAAGGCTGATCCTACCAAACTACTCTGCTTCAAGTTTGGGCCCCGATAATAGTCGCCAGAGTCGCCACGAATTTCACCGCGCAATTTGTCGCGCGCATCTTCGGACGCACGTATGTAACATTACCCGTTGAAGACTGAGGATAGTCAATATGAAACGTCAAAACTTTTTGCAATTGTCTACGACACGTTTTTCATGTCATGCCCACGGTCCACCGACTCACCACTACTCGACACAGTGGTTGCTCAGTAGGAAAACAGTTCCTTAACTTTAATCCCAGAATGCTCTCACAGATCTTGGGTCGCAGATTTAAGATCAGCGTTTGAAAACTCTTGCGAGGTTAACATCTCACCTTGAACCGTTGCGACCACGTACGCCTTTTTTGTGAGTGGAAAGATTTGGAAGGATAGTAATAAAGAAAATTATCAGAAAGTTCCTTCTGGAAGATGATTTGGGAAGCGATGTAGCAAAAAAAAATCGCGAGTAAAGAGTATATTGAGAGAAATTTGCTCTAAAACCCCGTAGTAAATGTATTTAAACTGTGTTGGGCTTGTGCATTCATGATTGAAATTTTTCCAAGGTACTTCAGCAACGTCACTCTAAGGGATCACTTCAAATTTTCAGAAGGAACACATTTAAATAAATGCTGTTTAACTGCAGTATGACTCAACCATAAACTGCATGAAATTGTAATGATCTGAGCAAAAAGAACACTTCACATTACAACTCACAACACTACGAAAGGCTTCAACGGCACCAAAAGGCTTCACAGCAAGCGGCAGGTCAAGGAAAACATCTGACCGCAGGCTTTCCTTCCCACATTTCAAACACTTCACGAAATCTTGCAATTTTCCTCTGAATTAACCAATGATTTTTCAACCGATAAGAACCACAAGCATAGGCATAATACCTGTACAAATTCTGAATTAATTTTTCATTTTGCGTGCCTTTCCACTTGAGCTCTAGCGCGTCGAACATAAGCCGACACAGCTCTTGGACATCGTGTTGATCGTAAGCTAAGACAATCTTTCTGAACTCAAGTCAGCAAGATAACAGTCGGAAAACAAATATCAAACAGTAGTGAGAAAAGGTTAATCAAAATCATACCCTCATTGCTAGACCATCCGAAACTTGCTGTTAAATCCTTCGTCTCCAAAGAGCCTAGGTCACTCGTCTGCAGCAGCAAAAATAACTTCTGAATCTGATATGGGATACTTCTCGCTTCTCTTTCACCAATATTTCCCGATTTTCCACTGCTATGATACTCCCATCTGCAACGCGATTTCACATTGTGTGCCGGAAGTTTTATCGCAATACCGAGACACTCACTTGTATATAGCATTTCTAAACTCGGGAGTCATATATAGAGATTGGACCAGGCTGTTGAGATAACACGTCATAGCCTAAACCACCAAATTAAAAAAAAAAAACAACTACATCTAGGTGGTTGCTGATAGTGAGCAAGAATGAGATGCTTAAATTGTTCTTGGATTTTCTTCATGTTCCCTCCGAGCAGCATATACGAAGTGAAAAAGACCGTAGACAAGAAACCAACCTGGTTGATGAGGCCAACATATTTATGACCATTTTCGTCTAACGGTACCTGACGAGGTACATCGCCGTACATTATCGCCGCAGGTTTCGAAATCGGAGCATCTGACTGCTCTAAAAATAAGAAAGGTACATGAGAAATTTTCAATAACAGTTTTTAATTTCGTCTGTTACTCACTGACAATGTGACCCCATTCACTAAGGTTTCTTTCACTAAAGGATCTTCAGCAGCCCGGTGACAAGACTAAGTGGCCAACCCCATGTCTTGGATAGGGAAGTAAATCACGGACCAAAAGTGACCTAGTTCGAAAAGGGATTCGAGGCCGCCTCCAACAGGAATAACCCCATGTCCACTCTGGAACTGTCCGGCTATCTATCCGGAATGAACCTGGACCACATGTCTACGTTTGGCAACCTACTCCTGTGAGCCCACATACCAAAACAGTAATTCTGATGGGCCGCATTTCCTTATACCCGAGTCTAATATGGCAGGGTTGGGTAAAACGGCTGAGAACCTGCTAAGATTTCCCGGTAATAACAGGCCGTCCAACCGGAAAGAATCAAGATGACGATATGTGCTTTCAAGGCACGAACGTTTTCGTCGAAAGAGTGTATCGAAGATCCGATGATGCCGGTTAGGAAGATCAAATCGGAATGACCGAGATGGGAAGGCATCGCCCGCTGCGCACCGTCTTCGAGGCTGAAGAAGTCAGTACGCACTTGACAATGAACATCTTTTCAAAGCTTGAGAACCCGAATCGGACGTTTGCCACTGAAAAAGATGCGGCTTAACCCCGTCTTTAACAATCTTCGTTCTTACGCACCAACAACAGGCTACGGAGGAGAGGAGCTAGAGCAAGAATAGCTTTTCAAACGCCAAGGTTAGTCCAGAAAAAGGGGTGAAGAGTCTGTTAGGGACTGCCAGGACGGAAAAAGTCAGCATTGTGAAAGATTGTATTGTCCTGTCGACAACCCCATCTGCGGTAATCAGGGTTCCAGATACCCTTGAATTCGCGATAGGCTGCGAGTCAAAGCTAGATAAGATATACAGCTCCATGATGAAACAGATCACATTATCTCCAATTCAAAAGCTTGCCTGACTGACGCCGCTGTCAGGCAAGCTTTTGCATTGGAGATTATGTGATATGTTTCCGATGTTCTACACCGGATTGATCCACCGTTGACTACGCCCAGAAGGAGCGGGGCGTGCGCGGAATAATTGTTTGACTGGAATTTGAGAACTTCTGCTCACGTGAACCTAGAGGGTTCAACTTGCGAGGAGTACAGTGGCAGGTTGGGAGTACTAATTTATTTTATTTTACTAATGGTAGATGGCAGGACTTCACTCCGTTTATGGCGGCATGACGTACTAGAAAATTACTGATTCGGACCTGGGGCATACAAATTTGGTACGAGTGCATGCAACAGGTTTGAGACATCGACTATGTAGTAAAGAGAGACTGAACTGCGCGGGGGGGGGGGGGGGGGGTGGGTGGGGCTGGGAGTAGGGAGCGGACTATGCGTGAAATGAGCGTAATTTGAGTGAAAGTACGCAGTCAGGTTTGAATAAAAGGGCATCAACCGTTTTACTTGTACACGGAGCACTTAAGCAGGACTATTCTCATTGCGAGCAAAGCGCCCACAAGTGCACCGGTGTGTTTTCTGGGGTTCAACGGCTCCTGTTCCTTTATACTAAAGCTTTTGAACTTGGGAGAATGCAAATTACGGGCAAACATAGGAAGAAGAAGATCCGACTGGTAGGATTAAACCAGCACATCCAAAGAGCCGTTTAGCAGTTAACGTTAAGACCCTGGCTCAACTCTTCATGAGGTACCTGTCGGACGAAGGGAGACCCACACGAAATTGGCGCTAGCCACTTGAACACTTTGCCTGTTACCTGAAATCTATGAAATTTTCACAGGCGTCACCCCCACAGTGATTGGCAGAGTACTAGGTTAAGGAGAGCCATGAGAGCAATCCTGCCACCTACCATCATCCTACCCTCTATACCCCAACCAACTGTGAATGAACACTCTGGGCCCACTTCAGCAGGAGTTACGAATCCCCCTAAAAGGAATTTTCACGACGTGTGAACGAGGTTAGATTCAACGTTGCCCGTGCGCGAGACGAGGCCGATCTTCAATAAGAATGCTAGCCGTACAAACAGCGTCAGTGCTTCGGACGAGGTTTCCTCCCCAATAAGGTTCATCTCTCATCTTCGAAGAACTTCTTCCTCTGCTACGCTATGACAGGCGGCGCTTGAACCGTCTGTCCTAGCAGAGGAAGACCACTGATAGAAACACCAACCACATGGAATAAAAACCGTTTGGGTGTGAGGCCTCGCAACAGTTTTGGCTAATGCCTATGCTTCCGAGAGACCGAAACCCCCAATTGATATGTATGCGTTCGTTAGAATCATATTCGCACACACCATTCATCGTTATCCTTGTTGAAGTATGAAAAGCGAAAATGAAAGAAAAACAGTTGTACAAAAGAAATAAAAAACACAACGGATTCAAAATCAGATGAAGCACACTGTAAGTTACCTTCACTTGTCAAGGTGTCTGCATCTTCTTGTACTCGATCCTTGTCGAGGGTATTGGTGGCACGACCATGATGCATGTCACCCCCAGGAAGACCACAACTCGATGAATTAAACTGGACACCAGGAGACGATGGAGAACTTTCTAAGCAGATGCAGAGGTGCCTTAGCTAGTCACGAAAGAGCACTTCACTTGTGATAGGATAGGCTAGAACTGTTTCCAGTAAGTAGCCCACCCCATATTTGCTAAACAGCTAAACGAACCTATATCACAACTAGAGCTTGACGAAGGCTGTGGATCACCTGGTACTAGGACCATGTGTAAAGCGCCTGAAAGTAGAAGATTCACGAATAGAGCGCAACGTAGAGAAAAAACGGCTTCGCTTGGTTCATTCCGATATAACACTTTTAATTGTCGGACAAGTGCGAATGCCACACTACTTTTAGAGCAACATGGCGAATTGAAAGAATCTTGTTTGAAAAGAGGAAAAGGTAGTAAAATAGCGGAGGATGCGATGAGATGAAAACAAAGTGTGGCTAGTCCAAATAAGGATGTTTCATGAAGAACTCTGGAAGTGAGAGAAACAGAGCAGGCACAACAGAGAGTCATGAAGGCCTTAAAAATTAGCAGGAGGAGATGAGCTATGGAACAACAACCGACTGTGTCGCGTGGATCGCAACGGTAAGGCCACTTTTGACACCCGCTTGGCCCCCACCGAAGCAGAGCTTGAAGGCAGCGAACCGCCGACGACCTTTTCATAGTGCAACGTTAAGCGTCACCACCGTGACGCCAGTGCGTTAACCTGCGGCGTTCAATGCTCTGCGACCACTTCGGTCAACCTTCGATGTACCACAATTCGGCAATGAATGCAATTTTGAATGATTTTTTCAAGGGCCTGATGGTTATGGTTTACTCCAGTCTCGAAAAAAAAAACGAGTTTCTCGTTGGTTTCTTACTTCTCTACTTTATTGGGGGGGGGGCATTTCGTTACTTCTCTCCACTGCAGTTTCTTGTTTTTCCCTTGTTTACATAATTTCGAAGTAGCTCTACATAGTTCATGTGGGAAAACAACATGCCCCAACGCAAGGCCGTCAGCTACAACCACGTAAGCGGCCAACGAGCGCCAAACGTTATTAGATGAAGCGTCGACGCTCGACGCTGTAATACGAAACATACTACTCAAGCATAGGCGTTTCTCCGTCGACGTCGAAGGCGGATGTCGATCTATACTTTGGTAGTCGATCCGGGGGTTCACTCACGATAAGAAAAAGAACTTAGCCACCTAGGGTCTCTCTCGTGAGCATACTGTTATATCTTCTTCTTCTCGGAGCTGGCTGGGCCTTGGCCCCTGGTAGTCAGTCGATACTTTGCATCTCAATGACTCATGAAGTGTGCAGGTTCATAGGGAAAGGAAAACAAAGGATAGACTTAGGTGTAAGTAAGATGTATGGTGTGTATGTTCAGGTGTGTAGTTAGTTGGTTTAGGTGTAAGCGTGATAATTTTGTTTCGAGACTGCAAGTGAGTAACTTTCCTGAAAAGGTTCTAGCCTAAAAAAGAGAACGGTTCCTTGAAAAGGAAAACAACATTTATGATTGCGAGGTCTGTATAAATGTGCCGCCGTCTATAATCATTTGGGTGCATCTCACATGAGCGTCGTGCCTGTCCCTGTCAGCGTCGAATACGCCCAATGGCTGCTTTCAGACTTCAACTACCGAGAGGCGCTGGCCACGTGTTGACTACGCTATTCAGTTTGCGTTCAAGGCCGCATGACTCGGTTAAGGCGCGTGATTCATTGATGTCCTGCGCTGCCAACAGGTGGCCAGCGGACCTGCAATCGGTCGGTCAGTCGTTGAACTCTGAGAGCAGCCAACTGACGTTGGCGTTAGAACGTCGAAATAAGTACGCTTGCGTGAAAGATAAAGCGCTCCAGCTTCGCGCAAGCACATTAATACCATGCACTATGCATTCCATGGCAATCTTGCTTCTCCATTTCTTTCAAAAGAAATATCGATCAGCAAATTAAGGTACATGAAGTACAGTAGGAGGTAGAGAAGTGCAGGCCACAAAATTAAATTTCCAGTCGGTCTGCAACATAGATCCTGGCCTTAAAATGGTGATTGGGCATTAACCTCTTCAACGTAAAATATCTGTTCAACACGTTTCTCGCTGGGCTATTGGGGAGTTGGATTGTACTTGTGCAAGCGATTTTCAGGGTGTATGGGATTGCGTAAAACAGCAAAACACGAAAGGCATAACGTTAAATGGTGGTGCCTAATACTTTTGCCGAAACGTGACCATCACTTACACAAAAAACCTTACTATTGACTCTATTCTATGAGACATTGCTTCGGAAAGCTGGAAAAAGAAACGAGCAAAACTTATTAAAAAAACGAGCAGAAGTAGTTAGAGTTAAGACGGAATGATAATCGCAAAATCTTCGTACTATGCATAAGAGCCACAGTACTCAGAGGTTCACCTAGTGCTCCTTGAACACATTGCTTTGATAAACCGCAACGGTTTTGCAAACTGCCGTCTAACTAACCGATTAGATTAACAAGTAATATAATTTGGCAACACTACGTCCCACCCCAGTTTTACAATGCTTTTGTTTAGCCGAGTGAAAAGCTTGAACAAACGTCGCAATGCTTCAGAAGATGAAAGAGGGCTTATTCTGTGCGTGTTTAAGATTTCCAGCGCTCACGTGAACAGAAGCTTCCCTCGAACTGTATGAAGGGTTTGAGTTGTACATTTACGCTAGCAAGGGAGGCGGTTTTAAGAATGACGTCTGCTTTCTCTTGAGTTTCTTCTCTAAATCTGCCCGTGCAAACGTGTCGATAAAACGCTCACATTTGCAATAATTTACTGATATGGTAACTAAAAGATACTTGAGGTTACTTTCAAATGCTCTGAAGCACATTGCGACCCAGTATTAGGAAACAACCTCGACAAGAGCAAACTGCGCGAGTTGGGAGTTGAGAACAGGTAAAATCGGTTGCTTATTTACTAACGGATCAAATTCCATCCGGAAGAAAGTCCTACCTTCGAAGAACAATGACGAATTTCGGGGAAGTTCGCAGAGTCGATTTCGGGCAGAAGCTCTCTTAGGGTGAACAATAGCGGCCGGCCGCGCCTTCGAAGAGCTCAAGAGACATTCTGGAGATTAGGAGAGGATTCCACGAAACTAATAATAATCTAGTGCTGTCGCAATCGCACCCTTCCGCTCTGAAACGTCATCATTCAGTGAATAGAAGACTGAGCCCTTCAGCGACAATCGCTCCACGATAGAACTAAAACAACCCCATGCACGAGGAAGCATGAGACAAAAAAAAAGGATGACGACTGCTCAAGGAAGTAGAGTGACTAGATTTCATAAGAAATGATGGATAAAAAGGTTTCAAAGAAGATGAGTGACCGAACGGCGCAAATAATCTCATAATGCAACTGTATGCGGACAGCTTTAGAATTTTCCTAAATTTCAGCACACGAGGTATTTTAAGTGGTCCCGAAAGTCTGAAAATGGTCAAGAAACCACAATTATAACGACAACTCGACGAAGGTTTAGTTAGTGCCAATTGGTTCAACTACCGCAATAATGGATTCGTCTAGAAGAATAAGAGATGGTCGCATTAATTCCTACCCGGGAGGCGGTCGTTTGGCGCAGCTCCTCGCAACCATTTTGCGATGGGGCGCATGGGTTTCAATTGCAACCCACACAACGCAATTCCTGCGTCAAGCAACTCGTCCAGATCATTCAGCCTTCGGTTTACAATCATGTATTGGCCTAATTATAGTTGTTTCGCGGTAGGGGGCGATGTTGATTGAGAGTGAAGACTTAGGGGACATTAAACTTCTCAAACATCCTTATTAATCTTATAAGAAGTGAAGAAATTGTGAGGATTATATGGAGCGCGATTGAGAGGAAATAAAATCTTTAAATTATTGGTTCGAGAAGTTACTTTCGCGCACAGGATAAGGTGAAATAGTGAAATGTACATCTCTGGAAAAGTTAAGCATCTCGATGATTACTCAAGACCCCGCCAGCATTCAATCCGCTGGAGCGGTTTTGGTGATGGAATACTCTTAATTACCTCCCAGTTTTGATTTCACAGCCCTTGCCTCATAGATAGGCTCTGAAGGCAGTCGCAGCGGCTCTAAAGGCTCAGTTCGCGATATCCTTTCGCTACCCTAATTAACCTTTCAAGGTCGAAAAGTAAAGGTACTGCTGGGAAAAGCGCATCGCTGGCGAAGAAAGCGGAATGATCCAGCCACTCTGCGAGAAATAACGCGTTCCAAAAGTAGTGAAGACAGGGATTGTACGAGATTACTATGAAGGGAAAGCGGGTATGTGTCACCTCGTGCGTCCAAGGACGCGTGCGGAACTTACGTGCGTCCGAGGATGCGCGCGGCAAATTATGCGGCGAAGTGCGTGGCGGTTCGGACGACCCCGACGCCTAGCACTTGGGCCCAAATTTGAAGTAGAGGAGGTTAGTATTCAGCTGAGCCTACTAATCTACACTACTCCAAGTTTGTCCCCCGAAATTTGGCGTCAGAGTCGCACAAATCGCCACGAACTTCCCCGCGCAATTTGCCGCGCGTCCTCGGACACACGAGGTGACCGTCCCCCCAATGAATGGCTAGAATGGTTACGTAACCATTTCAACTTTCTCTGCGTCCCTGGGAATGGAAGGTTGGGGCGCAGAGAAAGATAACCCGTGTAAGGCACACGTGGGGAAGAGTACCCGTCAGTAGTCAAGCGCAGCAGTTAAAGGCACGGTTCACGGTAAAAACTTTTACTGAGGTCTTCCCTGAGGAATACTCAGCGGCCCCAAAGGATAATAGAAAGGGTCTTTTCGCGGTAAAAAACTAGGACGGTTAGGACATAGTGGAAGCCGTGTTCCCGGCTCGCACGGCCTCCCCGCCCCTCGATGGATGTCACGTCAGACGAGTGTCGAAGCGACAAGATTGCAATTATTCTCCTTAGACCCACATACAATCGCTGATCGTCGAGTGATGAGGATGTTTTTCGCCCATTCTTTTTTCCTCGGTTATTCTTTTTGGTGCCACGATCCCTTACTCAATTTCCTACAACAAGAGGCTGAAAAAGGCGAGCTGTTTTCGCTGTTGCTAGGGTTTTTTGTTTACTTATGCTCATAAGTGGATGAATTTTTGCTCACCGTAGTCTGCTATTCACACCAGGAACCAGAAGTACGCGCTGACACACATTTTATAGCTCGTCCAAACGCCCCACTCCTCTTCATTTTTCTGGTCTCATTCTCATCCAGCCCCCATTTCAACGTCAAATTCTTCTTTCACTTTGGAAACACCGATTCACGCAGTTTCTTCACCTTCATCGCACTATCTTCTATCTTGTCTTCCATTTTTCGTCTAATCTAAATTACCCAAAATTATCGTGAACTTTGCCTTTGACTCGATTTGACGGGAGTGCGACGACAGACTAGGGCAGAAAATTGGCGCGGCACGACGAGTTATCCCTCATGCGTATTCCCAGTGAATGGTGCTGCCTCTACAACACCGTTGAAACTCGTCTTATATGGGTACAACATCCAGCCGATACAATATCTGAGCACTTATAACGCCCTATCTAGCTAGAAGATTAGTAGCGTCAGTTGATCCTAGCAATCTCCTCTACTTCAAACCTGTGCCCCAATGGTAGGCTCCAAACGCCAAATGTTGCGTCCCGGTGGGGTATGGGTACATCCGCCCGTTTGGAAACACGCGACCAAATTCATGGCAATCCGAACGGGTAACGGAACTTCTCCCCTATCGCGGCATTCTCCCTTGCGGCACGCGGCGAATGTCACTGCAATTACCGTACTCACTCCGCCTCGATAGGACGCGATATTTTTCCTTGACTGGCTTGCTTTTTCAGTGGATTTTATCGATTTTTTCTCTGTTTCTTTTTAGTTTTCATGTTTATTAGACTTGATTAATTAGAATGACCCCTCCTATATAAACGACGATCAAGACCGCATTGGAATTGAAAAGAGCGGCCAGCCAATTCAAATAATTAAAGGACTCCCTACCTTACAAATTGCGCGCTCCAATCTTCCATCGCAATCCTGTGATAGGCGGCGGGTGCGGCGTGTGCGACGCCGTGTTAGGGGAGAAGTTCCCGGACCCCAATCCGAACGACTGTGGCATTTATCGTTGTGGTGCGGGTCTGAAGTAGATCAGATGAGGGCGGTCAGCTGATGGTGAGGCAGAAACTTAAATTTGATAACAACATTTCCAAGCATTTGACTAATTCCGTAAATAATTGATAACAGGAAAGGAAAAGAAATCAAAAGGAAGTTTTGGAGGATAGAACTGTGGGGCTCTCTTCTCAGGATTGGTTTATCGTACTCTGCTCTACTTCAAACAATGACAAACGCCAGAAACGTCGAAATCGCCATGGTTGCTTTCAGACTTCGACGTCCGTCTGTCTGTCTGGCGCGTGCAGTCGCGTTGCGTGGGTGCCACGGCGACCCTAGCCACTTGTTCATAACACTGGATCACTGGATCACGTGCCAACAAGGGGCAAGGGCCGCCGTCGCACGTACGCAACGCGCTGGAGGGACGGACGGATGAACCGTTGAAGTCTATAAGCAGCTCATGACTTTTGCCATGCAATGGCCACGTGCATCTCCAAACGGGTGAATGTTCCGCCCCTGCCAAGAATAATGGCATAGTCCACGATAATTTTGGGTCATCTAGTTATGGACGAGTAATAGGTGATAGTATAAGATAGTGTAAAATTATTGAAGAAAACGCGCAATTAAAGTATTCAGAGAAATATAATGCTTCAGAAAAAGGAAGAGAACTAGAGGTTGAACGGGAATGAGACGAAGAAGATGCATGGAAGGGGTATTTGGACGAGCTGTCTAAATGTATGAGCATTTGTTGACTGTGGTGGTCTGCCTGCGTGAATTTGTGGTCTCGATGCAAATGGTGCAACCTCTACACTTTTCACAACTCGTCCACATTGGGTGTGTACGTCAGCTTAGCTGGTTTTGAGGGATTTACTACGAGGTGGGAGCCTCATTACCGGATGCCCCGCCTCTTGGTACAGATTGCCATATTCGCTCTAGGCCATTTTGCTTACTGTAGTCAGCTGTTCGCACTAGGACCTACACGTACGCAACGACAGCCGTTGTATAGCTCTTCCAAATAGCCCTTCTTCTTCATGTTCCTGATCTTCTCGTCCATCTCCCTTTTTTAACTATTTTTCTAAGGCTTTTATCACCTTGGAAACGCCGGATCGTGCACTTTCTTCGCCTTCATTGCACTATTTTCCCCTTATCTTCCATTTCAAAATCATCCATTCCAATTCAAAATCTGGATTACTCAAAATTATCGTGAACTGTGCCTTTAGAAGAGTGACAATGAGAGTGACAACTCGTTGTGCCTCCTTTGGCCTTCACGACAGCCTTCAGACACCCATGGTTCGAATCGATGACGGATCTCAGGCTCCTTCTCGGAGATGTGCTTCCACGGTGAACGGCTTCTCGTCAGAGGATACGGTCACTAAGTGCTCCCCGGCAGCGGTCCGCGCGAGCATGGGATGGCCTTTTACGAGCCGGACGGCCTTATTCGTCTTCATGGCATTCCCGTGGCTATGGCATGTTCTGATGTTGTTAGCATAGAGCCCAAGGTGATCGTGTACAATTGGTCATTTTTCGCATACTGCGACGAGGATTCCTGTTGATGCACTTCTGCGCTTCTTGACGGCTCTTCGGCTCGCAGTCGTTGCGGTAGTTGGTCTCCCAGATCGAGGGAGGACACTCGGCAGTCGTACTAGTCTCATAGTACATACCTCTTTATAGTCCTATAGACGGTTTGGCGGTAGACGGAGGGCTCCTTCGCAATGAGGAATGAGGTGTCGCGCGCGTCGTGTAAATGAATAATGGCGTCATGCATAGGATTAGCGCGTACCTGCTTGGACTGACTAGTCGGAAGGTGAATTGTTTGTTTTTTGTACAAATGAAACAGGAAAGGTGGTGCAGTGGAATATTGTAACGCGTGAGAGGTAAGAATGGGAGCCAGGGATAGCCGACTGGATGAGAGTGAAGGCTCACGTCTGCATTTAAAGTGAGTGTGAGTTCGATCCCTGCCGAGGCAACTACATGCCTTGCAAAAGTTGCAAAGATGGTATCGGTACCAGCGTTAAGTCCAGGTTGACAGGCCGGTTTATGAAGAAAACCCAGTCACAACAGGCATTTCTAAAGTCTCAAAAAGTATCAGTGATAAAGCTGGACGTCACCCGGAAGTGGCGCACAGGACCCCCGCCCGAGTTCTGTGGACAGTACGCGAGGGCTACCGAGGAGTGAACGACCTCGGCCAAAGAAGTTAGTTCGAATGGGGACTTGAAATGTAGGATCGTTAACTGCAACTTGGAAGGTCGCTGATCTTATGAAGCGCAGGAACATTTAAGTCCTATGAATTCAGGAGACCCGCTAGAAGGGAGCAAAGGCCAGAGAAATTAGAGAGGGTGTCAAACTTTTCTACAACGGAGAAGACACCGAACGAAATCGTGTGGCCATAGCAGTGGCAGGGTCTCTAAAAGTCTCTGTTTCCGCCGTCAACAGGACCAGCAGTCGAATCATAGCTGTGAGGATAGACACAAAGGAAGGGTTCTGGACAATAATATCAGTGTACGTCTCAAGCCGGTTGCCCCGTATACGAGAAAGATGATTTCCATCTGAGCCTTGACGAGGCCATCCGATCAGTTCCGGAGGGGGACTATCTCACCATAGAAGGTGATCTGAATGGGCAGGTCGGCAGTGAAAGGAGGGTACTGGAAAGGGTACATGGAGGTAGAGGAGTATGAGTCAGAAACGAAGGAAAGGGGGTCCTCGCCCTCGCCATAGCCCAGGAGTGGCAGTCTGCAGCACCTTCTTTGCGGAAAGGAAGTCTCAAAAGGTAAAATACAGCAATGGAGGGAAAGAAACAGAAATAGACCACGCACTCGTAAGAAGTCACCTCTGAAAACTGAAGGACGTGAAAGTACTGCCTGGCGAAGACCTGGCTCCACAGCACGGCTTCTCCCAGCAGACATAGCCATCGATCTTCCTAAGAAAACAAGAACAAGAACGGAAAGGATTATCCGGTGGTGGATGTTGCACCTGTTTGAAAGAGAAGGTACTGGAAGTTGGACTTCCAAAATCCCGAAGAGCCGATCCAGCAGACCCGGAGCAACGCTGTGAAGATGCAAAAGAAACGCTGGGGGAAACTCGAGGTGGTTTCGGAGGGGACAAGGAAGTTCTGGAACGATAAAGTCCAACGAATTGTGAGACAGAAGAAATCGGCCTACAAGCGCTGGCAACGGACACGAGCTCCAGAGGACCTAGCTGCCCACAGAACTCCAAGAGGCTCGCCAAGGCTGCTGTTGCGAAGGCGAAGAACAAGGAAATGGGCGCCTTGTATGAGAAACACAACAGTCGAGAAGGGGAGAAGTTCGTCTTCTGCCTGGCGGAAGCGCGTCACCGCGCCACTCAGGACATCGGGATAGTGGAGTTCATCAGGAACAGCGAGGGTGCAATCCTGAGGAAGCCCAGCGAGGTCAGACGTAGATGGAAGGAATACTTCGACGGGCTCCTCAACAAAGAATTCTCCCGTAAGAACAGCTCCCAATTCGAGGCAACGGCTCGCTCCATTAATCTCTGGACAGAGAATGAGGTGCGTAGAGCAGTGGGAAAGATGGAGGTTGGAAAGGCACCTGGTCCAGATGGAGTATCGATCGAGGCATGGGAGGCGCTCGGAGAACACGGGATAAAATGGCTCACCCGATTCCTGAACACTGTGACCGCTAAGGAAAGAGTCCCAAATGCGTAGAGGAGGAGTACCATCGTTCCCATCTTCAAGCAGAAAGGGGACGCGATAAAGTGTTCCAACTACCGGGGGATCAGATTGACTGCTCGCACAATGAGACTGTACGAGCTGTCGACTCAGGATTGAGAGAATTGGTCCCAATCTCGCAGGAGCAATTCGACTTCATGCTGAAAGGTATACAACGGATGCCATCTTCATACTAAGCAAGTTATGGAGAAGTATCGAGAAAAGCGTACACTCTGCTACCTAGCCTTCCTCGATCTGGAGAAGGCATTCGACCGTCCCCCGCGACAAGTCCTCTGGAAAGCTCTTCGAAAACGAAACGTTCCAGAACACCTGTTCTCTCCGGTGAAGGGCATGTACAATGGCTCTCACAACAATACGCACCCCACACGGCCAAACCGGGGCAATAGATGTCACGGTTGGGGTACACCAGGGATCAGCTCTGAGCCCAATCCTCTTCCTGCTCACGATGGACGTCATCACAGAAGAACTCATGGGTGGACCACCACGACCATCCTCTACGCTGATGACATCGCTCTGATAGCGGAGAGCAAGGAAGAACTCCAGGACAAGCTCCAGAAATGGCAGAAGGTGCTGGCGGAGAACGGGACCCGGCTTACGTGAAGAGGACCAAGTTCCCAAGCTCCGAGGAGAGCGATCGCCGAGTCGCGGAGAAGCCATCGAAAAGGTCCAGGCCTTCCGCTATCGGGGGAGTGATCTAGCTGCTGATGGTAGCGTGCGCCAGGCCCGCCAGGTAAAATCCCGAATAAATGCGGCATGGATGAAGTGGAGAGTCAATCGGTATCCTCTGCGACCGTCGGTGCTCCAGAACTCTCAAAGGGAAGGTGTCTAAGACAGTGGTAAGGCTCACGATGCTCTACGGCAGTGAGTATTGGAGCGTGAGTGAATCCCATGAAGGACAGCTCCGCTCCGCTGAAATGCGAATGCTTAGATGGGCCTGCGGTTGGACGCGGCTGGATTGGATCGGAGATGAAGACGTCAGGACGGCTATGCAAACAGCCTCAGTACAACTGAAGATGAGAGAGCAACGTCTGCGATGGTTCGGGCATATACTAAGAAGACCACAGAGCCGATAAGGGAGACACTGGAGCTTGAGGCTCAAGGTAAGCGACCACGAGGAGCACCAAAGAAGAAATAACGGGGCCTGATCAAGAAGGACCTCGCCGACACAGGGTGACGGCAGAAGATGACGAGATAGAATGAAGTGGAAACGCCTGACAAGAACAGCGGACTCTGAGATGGCGCGGGATTAACGGTAGGGAGAAGGAAGTAAGAGATAGGAATGGGTTTATCCTGACAGACGATATGAGAGAAGTGAGTAATGAGAAGAGTCCACGAATCTGCCCATACAGTGGATGTAGGATGATAATAACTTTCAAGAGGGGTCGTCGTCGACAACACTCCCACCGAGAAATAGATAAATCCGCTAGGACATGTGGTTTTTAATGCCTTCCACAGTTTGATAATGCTAATGTTAATGCTTTCCATAGTTTTCCAAGTCTTGAATCAACTACTAATTTATGTTGTTGATTATGAAACGTCTCAGCGCTGAGTTTACGCTAGACAAACCATTGGTGGTTACTGGTTCTGTTTGCACATTGAAGTTAAATTCCTCACCATACGCTGTGTATAATTCGATGCTTATACTGTCTTTTGAAGCACTATATGTGGTCTCCTGTCCCTGACATTGCGCAGATCACGATGCTCTGTTACGACACGATCAGGCTTTCAGGGATTCCTCATTAAATGTTTTTTGTCCACCGGTGTCAAAGAAAAAGATGATTTTCTCGAACTAATTTATATTATGGTTCGAAACATAGCCCTAAGTGGACGATTTTGAGAAAACTGAACCCTGATACAGTTGATTTGGCACACATCTCTATATTATTCGCGTTCATTTTTCTCAATTCTTCTTTACTTGTCTTTACTTGTGAAGTTTTCTTACTCATGTTGGAAGTGATACGATCTTGGATTTTTGACCTGTAGTATCTTTAGTGTTGAGGTCTACTCTGAGGCGTCTGATTTATATTTTGTACACTTTTTCTGATGTATATAATATATATACAGTACTGGTCAAAGAACTCCGCCGTTGCCGGTCCCAAGCCCGGATGAGAAAGGAGGAGGGTTGGTGCGAAGGGCCGGCGACCCTTCCACCGTAAAAAACTTTAATGCTAAAGAAACGACGAAACATATATCTGTTGCTTTGAGGGAGCCAAAGTTCCGCTTTATGACGGATAACCTCCCGATTCGGAGTGCGGTTTTCTCACCTAAAAATCAAACTTTTGTTGCTACTTGGAATGTGCGCACGTTGAATCAGACTGGGAATCTTGCGCAGCTGTTGCGAGAATTCGACGAATATCGATTGGACATCCTCGGAATTGGTGAAGTTCGATGGCTCGGAACCGGTCGTATGACTAGTGGAAACAAGGCTGTCCTACATTCGGGTCATGAAAATCGACATGAGAGAGGTGTTGGATTTGTCTTGAGTGGACGTGCAGCTAAAGCACTTGAAGGATGGAATCCAGTGAGTGACCGAATAATATCTGCGCGATTTGTGACAAGGCACACTCGCATCACGATTATCCAGACCTATGCACCTACGGAGGATTCGAACGACGACACAAAGAACGACTTCTATGAGCTTCTTCAAGACACCATCGACAACGCACCAAGGAGAGATCTGAAAATTGTTCTTGGAGATTTCAACGCAAAAATAAATGGCAATAGATGCGGCTTCGAGAGCACAGTCGGACCATTCGCTTCTTCTGAAGAATTGAGCAATAACGGTGAGCGACTCATTTCGTTCTGTGATCACAATGAACTATGTATTGGAAACACCTATTTCCAACACAGACCTATTCCATAAGAAAACCTGGCGCTCTCCGGACGGAAGAACGTTAAACGAAATCGACCATGTATGCATAAGGCGCAGGTGGAGGAGTTCCCTCCAGGATGTTCGTGTGCTTCGAGGTGCGGATATAGGCTCGGATCACTACGTGGTCAGAGCGGTGGTTAAACTCAAGTTGAAGAAAATAAGAAGTACTCCACTTGCACGACCGTTCGCTGTAGAGAAATTGAAGGATCCCAACCTTGCTTCGAGGCTTGCCTTAGAAATGCGGAACCGATTTGACGCCTTGGAAGAAATCACGAACCTGGAGGATGAGTGGACAGCTATAAGAGATACTATAAAAGTTTGCGCTGAGGAGGTAGTTGGTCGAAGACGTGGGAAGAGAAAAGAAGAATGGATCAAGGACAGCACGTGGCAAAAGATTGATGAGAGGAAGTACGCAAAACTACAGAGAGAACAGGTCAAGACTAGTAGAGGGTTGGAAGAGGCAAAAAGGAGGTACACCGAATTGGACCGCCTGGTGAAGAAATCTTGTCGTGACGATAAGAACGACTGGCTGATAAGAAAAGGTGCAGAAGCGCAGTACGCCGCTGATCATGGAGACTCGAAGACTTTGTATCGCATTGTCCGTGAGTTGACAGGGAACCGGAACAATTCGAATGTACCGATCAGGGACAAAAACGGCAGGCTCCTCTCCAATAGCGATGAGCAGGATCAAAGATGGCTTGAATACTTTCGAGATATTCTCAACCAGCCCAGTCCATCGACAACATACTGTTTTGACAACACGGACCCGGTTGAACAGCTCGAGGTAAATACTGGCTACATAACGAAGGAGGAAGTAAGTGCAGCAATTGAGTGCCTCAAGAATAGGAAATCCCCTGGTCTAGACGAAATCTCTGCGGAATTATTGAAAGCACGAAGCACTGTCGTGGTGGAAAAACTTGTGAAGTTATTCAATCGGTGCTGGAGCCAAGGAGAAGTCCCAGATGACTGGAGAAGAGGCGCCATTGTTAAAATACCCAAGAAAGGAAACCTGTCAGACTGCAGTAATTGGAGAGGTATCACGCTACTATCTGTGCCGGGAAAAACCTTTTGCATTGCTCTGCTCCGACGAATTTGCACGGCTATTGACGGACGACTGAGGGAGGAACAAGCCGGATTCAGGAGCGGAAGATCATGCAGCGAACAAAGCTTCACCCTCCGAAACATCATCGAACAGTGTGTTGAGTACGGCCAGCCGCTTGTCATCAACTTCGTTGATTTTAAAAAGGCTTTCGATAGTATTCACCGCGAGTCGCTATGGGCTATCCTGAAAACATACGGCGTACCGCAATTATTCATCAGCATTTTCAAGAATTTGTATCTCAACTCGTTTTGCTGCGTGAGGACGGATACGGGACACACGCCGTTCTTCCAGATTGATACAGGAGTGCGGCAAGGATGCATTCTGTCTCCGATCCTGTTCAACGTCTGTCTGGATTTCGTCATGAGGGAAACGATGAAGAAAGTAAGGGCAGGCATCAGTTGGCATGAACGAAGCAGACTCACGGATTTGGATTTCGCTGATGACATAGCACTTCTTGCTGAAGACGAAAATAAACTTCAGCAGGTCACTACCTGCCTCAGCAGAGAAGCGAGCATGATAGGATTACGTATCAGCGCCTGCAAGTCCAAAGTCATGAAGGTCGGCCTTGACCAAACGCAGCTGAACATCAGCGTTGACGATACAATGTTGGAAAACGTTGGCAATTTCACTTACCTCGGAAGTACGATAACTCACAATGGTGATGCTGAAAAGGAAGTTCGCATTCGAATAGCGAAAGCTGCTGCCGTATTCCGACGACTCCAGCCATTATGGGCCAGTTCATCGATATCACAGAACATCAAGTTGCGCTTATATTACTCTATCGTGATCCCTACGGCATTATATGCAAGTGAGACATGAAAGAGTACTGCTAGCCTCGTCAAGAGATTGAACGCCTTTCATCAGAGATGCCTACGACGGATAATGAAAATACGCTACACGGACCACGTCACAAATGAGGAAGTTTTACGACGTTGTAGTTCAAACTGCCTCCACGTGGTTGTGGCACAGCGTAGACTTCGACTGGCTGGTCACATTTTGCGCATGGAACAGCAACGAGTTTCACGAGTGGCCATGAACTGGATACCTCCAGGAGCCAAGCGAGGAAGAGGCCGTCCCAGAAACACGTGGAGACGAACGTTTGAGAATGATCTAAAGACCGTAAATGTTTCTAGGAGCGAGGGAGAAATGATTGCACAAGACCGGCAACAGTGGAAAAATCTCGTCGCCCGATGTGCTCTCCAGCACGGGAGGAACTAAGTCTAAGTCTAAGTAAGACTGGTCAAAGAGAAATCACCTTGAACTTTTTTCTCATAACTCATCTCAATCTCGATGTTTCCGAATGAGTTTTTGATACGTTGACAACAACAACGATTTTTAATGTTCCCACCATAGAACTCACAAAACCCCTCTTTATTTCGTTCAAAAGGCCATTCTTCACTTTCCTCCTGAACAGCACAAAATAACAATAGTTTCCAGAATCCAAAATAAATCACTTGACGTTAACGCAATCATCATGAGATTAAAACCTAAACAATTACTAACCTAATGCTTTGTAACGAAGCCGTTGGCATCAAACACGGCTTGGCATCTGCAGGGCATTGACTCGACCAACTTGTCGATCAGGCACTTACCAATTTTCATCAATTCTTCTTCAAATTGGCCAAACCTCAGCAACCAAACACCAGCTATCCTTTCTTGAACTCCTGCCGCAAGGGCTCAATCGTGTTCAGGTCCGGACTGGCCGGGCTCTTCAAGGCATCGCTGAGTCAGCCACTCGCGCCTCCTTCTAGATCTCCGTTTGGGGTGGTTATCCTGCTGGAAAGTAAGTTTGCTGCAGTGTACAGAACGGACGAAAAGTAGTGTGCATTTCAGCAAAATGACTACATACTTCTGGTGGTCCACAGTGGTGGGATTGTGGTGCAGGGACCCCATGCCTAAACTCTGAAAATCTCCCCAAAGCATTGCTGAACCGACACCATGCCTGAGAGCTGCCAATTGGAACTTGGGGTCGAAAATTGTGTTTAAAGGTCGTTTACGAAGGTAGTCCCATCTGTACCAAGCTAAACAATCTTTGACTAGTCGCTCTAGCTGACTTCGCGTCATTGGTCGAGAGACCAGTGATGGTGCTTACGCGCCCATTGAAGTCGAGCTCGCCTAATTTTCAGGGATCCAGATACTTTTTCGATATAATCCAGCATCCCACAGGCGTCTGTTGATGGCGTTCCTAGATGGTAGCGACGTCGCCGTCGTCGATATTTCGGCCATTATTTCGGAAGAGCTCTTCTGTGTTCTTGGGTCGTCGCACAAATGATCCTCCTATAGTCCTTAGGAGCGGCAATCCGTGGCCTCCCCGAGCTGGCCTGTTTGATAGGGCCCGTGAGAGACTCAATACTACCGATATCCTTCGTAATCGTAGGCATGACACAACAAACAGCTTTGGATGTTGAGCATGGGTCAAATCCTGCTTACTGCCCGTGGCAATGGCGGAGAGGTGCTCCTCGGTCAAAGAGCGAGTGCTAGAGTTTTGCCCTTTTATTAGGAGAGCTTTTCTGTTGAAATAAAGGACTCTCGAGCGGTTTTATACCCGGAAAAATTCCAGAAAAACCCAAATAAAATTAGGCCGATTTTGCAATTTTTTGAAAAAAAAACCGTTCAGTTGGTGGGAACTAAGTTTCCGCCCATTTTGCATCGCAGGAAGGTCGCAGGTATTTGAAGAATGTGCTGCCAAAAAGTCAGTCAAAAATATCGAGTTCGACATGAGTTATGACAAAAAAGGCTCAAGGTGATTTCTTTTTGACCAGTACTGTATATATTATATATATATAGATATATATGCTTTGCCTGAGTTTGTTCAAGAGATCGAGAGAGCGGGACTAATTTTCCCCACGGAACATGTAGCCGGGGGTGCCCCTTCGCTGGCGCGTCCGATCCCGCTCCTTCAGCTGAGGTCATAATCTTTTTCATGATTTTCTCAGGTGAATCTGTGAATGCGAATACCATACCCATTCAAAGCCATAGTTCACGTTTGAAAATGGTTTCTGAAATTCCTCCCTAGGATGGACCCTGTGACCTCAGAACAGCTCAAGTGACACTGTTGTAAATTTAGGGTGTACTAGGTTGCCAAAATTATTGTTACAAAACTTTGACAGAGTAGTGTATACTGTAAATCCCAATATACTGTAAATCTGTGTTATTATTGGACTTCATGATATTCACTGAATTTCATGAAAACCCGACTAGTTAGTCCACGCAAGTACACGCTAATCCTATGCGTGAAACATTATTCACTTACACGACACTCCATTCCTCATCGCGACGGAGCCCTCCGTCTACCACCAAAACGTCTCTAGGACTCTCAAGAGGTACTGTGAGACTAGTACGACTGCCGAATGTCTTCGATCTGGAAGACCATACAGCGCAACGACTTCTGCGAGCCGAAGAGCCGTCAAGAAACGCATCGACAAGAATCCTAGCCGCAGCAGCGAAAAATGTCTAAGGGGCTCTTGCGACTGTCCATCGGAAGGATGGTACACGACCACCTTGGGCTCTATCCTAACAAGATCAGAAGATGCCATAGCCACGCGGTGAAGAGTAAGGCCGTCCGGCTCGTAAAAACCATACCGTGCTCCCGCGGACCGCTGCCGGGGAGTACTTAGCGACCGTATTCTCTGACGAGAAGCTGTCGGAGAATACGGTCAACGAGGAGACGAGGAGGCCACGACGAGTTGTCACCCCCAATTGTCACCCTTTTAAAGGCACAGCTCACGATAGTTTTGGGTAATCCAGATTATGTCGAAAAATTGAAGGTAAGGTGGAAAATAGTGCGCTGAAGGCGAAGAAAGTGCGCGATTCGGCGTTTCCAAAGGGAGAAAATTCCTGAAAAGGGGGCCGGACGAGAAGGCCAGAAATATGAAGAAGAAGGGTTGTTTATAGCTATACAACAGGTGTCGTTGCGTACGTGTGGGTCCTGGAGCGAATAGCTAAACAGTAAGCAAAAGTGCACCGTAAAAGTCATGCATATGTATAAACATAAGTTAACAAAAAAGCTAATACCAGCGAAAATAGCCCACCTTAGCCTCTTGGGGCAGAATGTTGAATAAGGGATTGTAGCACCAAAAAGATCACGGAGAATAAAAGAATAGGAGAGAAACATCGTCTCATAATTCCGCGATCAGCTAATTGTGTTTAGGTTCTGGAGCGAATATTTCAATCTGTATCGCCTTTACACTCGTCTGACGTGACATTGGTCAAGAGGCGGGACATCCGGTAACGACGCCCCCACCATGCCCTAGCTGTTGAGTTCTTGGACCCGAGAGCGTCTTTCCTGTCACCCTTGAGGGCCACAGATCAAGGTATTCCTAGAAGAGGAACTCAGAACCCATTTTTATCGTTAGGTGGGCTTTTAATTCGCACCGGCCGTAATAATCTATGTACCGAGTATGACTGCTTTCCATGTAACTATATTTTTGGGCCACCTTGTGGTAAGGCCTCAAAACCAGCTAAACTGACGTACACACCCAATGTCGACGAGTTCTAAAAAGTGAAGAGGTCGCACCATTTCCATCGGGACCACACATTCACGCAGGCAGACCACAGCAGTCAGCAATTGCAAAAATATTTAGACAGCTCGTCCAAATACCCCTACCATGCAACTGTTTCGTCCTAGTTGTGGATTAACTATTTTTCGCTCCGCCTCCAGGGGGCGGAGTCTGCACCAGTCGACTGTCATCGGTTTTCCTATCTTGCCATCTGCATCTCTACCAAATTGGAACACTGCAGGCCCGAGTTAACTATTTTTTGCGCGAGCCCCTCCTCCAGTGGACGGCGTTCATACCGTTCGGTGCCATTGTGGTTCCAATCTTGCCGCCTGTATCCCTTCCGAATTTGAACACTCCAAGCTCAGGAGAACAGGAATTATAGGTTCTCAGTGAGCTACGCTTTTGCGCACATCCCGCCTCCAATAGGAGGTCACTTGCCGTTGGTTTTCCCATTTTCTCCTATCATACCACATGCATCTCTGCCAAATTTGAGCGCCTCAGGTCCAAATTAATAATTTTTGCGAATGCCCCCCTCTCAAGTGACCGGAGTCCACACCTGTCACCTGTCATTAGTTTCCCGATCTTGCCTCCTGCATCTCTACCAAATATGAACGCCCCAGGGAGTGACGGTACAGAGCGGAAGGCATCAAAAAGCATCCTCGAAATTCTGCAGAATTTCTGTAGACATTATATTTTACTTCACGGCATAATCTCATTTGAATGCCCAAGTTTTCATCCGCCACATAACGACGCATGAAAAAGGGGCTCTGGGCAAGGACACGCGGCGGTGGTGCGGTACCTAGGGGGCCACGTGGTGCATTTTTGAAAATGGCGCGCAGACAATGTTGCGCCCCAATGCCAGAGAAACAGCAGGCAAATAACTAAAACTGCTACGCAGCTGGACGCGGGTGGCGGAGGATGCTCTATGACGCCATCTGCCTTGTAGACAACTCCGTCCCAGGTCCAAATTAACAATTCTCGCGCAAGCCCCACCCCAGTGGGCGGAGTCTACACCTGTCACGTGCCATTGGTGGATCGCATGCGCGCCCCGAAGCCAAGCCAGGGTCACGTGTTTTCATGTGGCTCGGCTCATTTCCCATCTGTTCCAACCTGGCTAAGCAGCTCCTGTTCGATTTTCAGAGAGTTCGCTGTATAAAATGTTCTCAAACAAACAGAAAAACAGACAGACAAACCGACAAACCGACAAATGGATGGACATTTGCGGCTTAGAATAGGATGCTAAGGTGGAACATAAGTAAAAGACGTTGGAGCACCACAAGACTTTTGAAGATCTGTCAGCATCATTACGAAAGTCAGGTCCCTGAATGGACATTAACTGAACAGCTCCGCAATGTACACTCGGTTTCGGCAACCTGCCTCATCAATGGCGAGCCTCCATAGCAACTGGTTTCAAAATGGGGAGAACTTTCCTGGCATCTAAAATGTCGGCAAGAATTTCCTACATTATTGAATTGGGCTCATCGCATCACCGACAAAAACAGTCAAAGGCGCTGTTGCGAGAAACAAGCTTGATAATTAGGGCATTCACACTCAGCTTACTTAGCTATCATGCCCCAACAACCAAAAAAAAAAAACGCAACGTCTCGCCAGGTCGAATGGCCGCTTTCAGACTTCGATATCCGTCCGTCCGGCGCGTGCGGTAGCGTTGCGTGCGTGCGACAGCGGCCCTAGCCACTTATTCTCGACACTGGACCACTGGATCGCGTGCCAGCAAGCGGCTAGGGTCGCTGTGGCACTCACGCAACGCGCCGAACGGACGGACGGATGAATCGTTGAAGTCTGAAAGCAGCCATTGGGGTCCACTCGCATTTCACACAAACCAATCTAAACTTTCGGGCTAATTACAAATATCGTCAATAAGTTCAGTTATAAAGACAAATTTGATGCTGTATAAACATTCGAAAATTTCGTCGATTGCGAAAAATGTGGTAACACCACACAGCTAAGCAAATGCAGCCCATTTTAGAATTGTTTCTCATTATTGAAGGCAACTGATGGCTCCACAGCTTTGAAGTTGATTTTTAAGCTGTCGAACCGAGATATTAACAAGCTTTTTTAGGCTGACGTGATGGCTCCACATTTTTCTCATCGTGCTCCAATCGAGTTGCCACTTCGCCATCGGCATCTTCCATAGTCCACTATTTTGCGGGCGACCAGTCGCGCGACTGGTCGCGGACCCACCCTGATCGCGCCACTGGTCGCTCGATCGGTCGAGGAGGCCGCGCTAGTTATGGGTGCCGCCGTGGACGGTCCCGAGCAGATCGCGCGATCAGTCGTCATCAAGATGGAGATGAATTTCCCGAAACGGTCATGGGAAGCGCAGCATATGTCGAGATAGGGGTGTGGTGCGATTCTTGCGATTCTGGGTGCGCGCGGCAAATTGTGCGGCGAAATTCAGTGCAGTTTGAACGATTACAGCGTTCACCATTGGGGGCCCAAATTTCAGGAAAAGCAGCTTAGTAAGATTGTCCGACCCTAATAAGGTACTCTACTTCAATATGTGCCCCAATGACAGGCGCCAGAGTTGTTTGAATAATCGCGAATTTCGCCGCGCAATTTGCCGCGCGCACCCGAAATCGCACGAATCGCGCGTCTCCCGTCGAGATAGTGGCCGCAAAAAGTAATGTTCCCTTCGGATCATATTCCGGTGCTAAGTGGGTTGGGGGGTGCCACGCGGCGGCGCGGCACTTTTCTCATCTGCGCTCTCTACAGCGAGATAGTAGTACTGGGCCCGAGTCTGGGAAGGGATGGTGAGGTTGTACTGATGTGTTTCGTGATTCAAAACAAACTAACTCTTGGCACATGTGATATGCTTGCATATTATGGATACTCTTCTTCTGAGCCGATAAACCCTATTTTTAAGGAAGGGAGGGGCTCCGGGGTGGGCGAGATTGTTATCTCGTGCAAAAAGCTGAAATGAGATAAGAGTTGAACGTCCAGTTGGCTCACCCACCCCGGAGCCTCTCCCCTTTCTAAAATTCGGTGAAAATACACGGTCATTACATAAATAAAGCTACGAAACGTCCCTAAACACCACTACAGACTCGACTACTCTTCCTTCCCTACTATCTCGCTGTAGAGAGCGCAGACGAGAAAAGTGCCGCGCCGCCGCGTGGCACCCCCCAACCCACTTAGCACCCATATTCCTTCTCACTGAATCGAGTATTCAGTACGAGCACACGGGTTCTTCACGAGAGTCCCTACTGAATTTTTACACTTCGGCTCCCGCACGAGGCAGTTTCGCGTCTATTCTTTTTTATTTCAATGGATAAATTCTTGGCAGAGTTGGGTGTTCGTACAGAATTTTCGTTTCTGTCATAGAGAGTAGCAGAGCTTCTAAGAAATAAGCATCCACATGATTATCTGATCGAGCCAATCTTCCCTTCTTCAAACCCGTTCTCAAGTGGTAGCGATAGAGTCGCCAAACCGCAGCGCATTTTGCCACGTGCAACCTTGAAACACCCTGAAAGTTCTGTCCCGCCGTGCGGATTGTGCCCAACATTCAATAGTAAGGTGTGTACGAGTTTATCTGGGCGGAGATATGGGGACGAGTTGCACCCGGAAGCGAAGCGCGAACCTCCGTCCACCGCTCCTTTCTCTTTTTTTTTCTTAAATGTGTGCTTTTGTGGTAGTACATAGTGCTGTCATGGGTGGAACGGTTCATCTGATTCAGTGTGCAGTGCAGAAGGTCGATCTTACATCTCAAGTTCGTCACCATGCCTAGTTGTGAAGACGAAGTCTTGGCTATTGGAAGAAAGCTGGACAAAATTATAGACGGTACGAAACCGGTGAGCACCTTTGTTTTTTTATCTTCTCACATTCCTCCAGGTTACTTAAAGTAAGAATCTACTGTGTTTAATGTGGGACTCATACTCCGTAAAGATTTCTCAGTCTAAAGCTACTCTTATGTACCTGTCTATCTACCCACTGAACTATAAACTTTTAGCCAAACTTATTAGATGGCAAGTATGCCAATTCCTTGTGTGATGTTAGATTGGCTCATCATGATAACAAAAAGTAGTAATACTAAACCTGGAATAAACGACATCGGACGGATCGGGAACAGGAAATCCTCAGTAGATTTCAATTTTGATTGTGGGTTCAGGTCTTTTTTTGATATCTTTCTTTTTGATTTTATAAAAAATCCGTAAATGATGATATATTTTTAACAATTTAGCTGGCACATATTACAGCGCTGAAGCGTTCTACATTCTATGCTAAAACATTTCAAATAGAGTGATGAAAATGTTGACCAAATACCCTTGTTCAAGACTTTTAATAAAATGTCCGAAAAGATTTCAAGGCTTTTATATCGAAATAAAAGTGATATGGACTCATACATAGTCTTTTCATATGATGTGTTCGTAGGGGGATTTGTAGATGATACAAGTGTACTCTCCTACTATTTATCTCCCCAGTCCTCACCGTCACCGATGATAACCTACATTGGTTACACACCACCACCACATGCGTCTTATCACTTGGTATGCTCGGCGATGAACTGTTACAGCAGACATAAAGAATTCTGTTATACTTGCTGCTTACCAGTCTTCGATAGTTGTAGACCTTTCTTACCAGTTATGCGTCCCTCCTATTTCACTTACTCCTCTTTTGTGTGAATACTACGCTTCCAAAAAGGATGACAGTTATTTCTGTTGTATCTCCTTTCCGAAAACGTTATAATGCTTAATCGGACGCAAGCACGCTCTGCCATATCAAATGCACGGCCCTGCCTATATTATTTGTAGGTTTTGCATCATATCAAGGTAATGGAAGGATATTTAGCATTGCCTATTTCCAAACGTCAAATTTCGAATCATATGGAAGTGCCAAGACATTATATAGTAGGAACTGCCTACCTATGTCTTTATTAACGCATATAGTTATCGTTAGCGCCTTTCTGTCCATATAATTAAAGCCACTACACTATCGCCTAAATCTCTTGCAAATTGGGAAGCTAGAATTGTGTGAGTTTAGTTATGAAATCCCCGTCAAGCACACTGAATCGTACTTTCAACCATTTATGTGTTTGAGGGTGGAAGATTAATCCGTCAACCTTTATCATGAAAGTGCATTCATGTATACTTGACCTGATGTGTAACCTACGCAAATGTTTCACATGCATTGCAGATATAATATCAAGACCTTGGTAAGATCTTGAGATAGAAGAAACAGTATGGTCCAAAGATGCTGAAGAATAATGCCTACAGATGTATCTTGGCATGTAATGATTGCATAGTGGGAGGATCTAATAACTGTGCTTGTTTAGATTGGAGACAGCTTTAGAAAGGAGTCCCTCAGAAGGAGTTTTTCGCTGGAGCACTAGAGTCTGTAAGAACAAAAATATTTGACCCAGTTGCACATCTATTGATTTCACCAATCGGATCACCCGTCTTACTCTGTGCTCACCTCCTTTATGTAACTGAGGTGCAATGCACGGTTGAACCTTCATTCTTCTTTCCGGAACAAATTACTCACTTCTGAACCTGATCTTTTTTTTTTCTTGAGAAGGATTCCTAAATCACGTAGGAACTGCAACTTCGCAACTGATCACACGCTTGTCACTTTTTCTTACATAGTCTCCATCCCTTGCCTTTCATCTAAACAATGACCATCCAGTAAGAGGTAAATGTTTCCCTCCGTTGAGCCTAGTGGCGCTCCAACTTTTCCAAAACTGAGCACCCTGGTTGATCAACCAAAGGCTCGAATAGTACTTACTGATATTGCCGATTCGTCGTAGCATCACTTTCGACATCTTTAGATTATTGGTGATAGGAACGAAGAGCCTATGTTTCCTCAGATCCTGTCATACCCTACATCGCATGCAAGGATACTATTATACTAAATTAATTAATGGTAATAATATCGAAATTATGTGATGGTAAAAATTAACCGAAGTGTTTACAATCATGATATATCAAAAGAGCATCAAGATTTTCATGACTTTTCGATTAGCCAGGTTTTTTTATCATTTTGTTAATATTAGATATGAAATTATCTGTATGGTCCCAAAAATCCACGTTGATTAGATATGAAATTGTAAGAATGGTCCCGGGAATTCACGGACATATAAAGAAATGCACTGTTATACGTCTATTGCTGTACATATCCTTTTTGGTTGATGATATTCCTCCACTGTGTTTAATTGTTGTTTTGTGTTTACACCAATATTTGCTAACACTTTTAGGGAGACAATGCTGCTGATCTTCTTGAGGTTTTGTCAAAGCTTCCAATCACTATTGATGTCTTGACGGTTAGTTCAAGAATTTGATTGAAGTAGATACTATATAAAACTTGCTATTACTCGAACTTGAGGTTTAATCTCTGTGATCTATATCTACAGAAGACTCGCATTGGAATGACTATCAATGATTTACGCAAAAAGACCACAGACGAAAAGTTGGCAAAAAAGGCAAAAAATCTTATCAAAGAGTGGAAGAATTTGGTCGACAAACGAGAGGACAAAAAAGAAAAGGTAGGTTTTTTTCTATTCTGCACGTTATTGGCAATCACTTCTTGATTTTGCTATATAATGTCACAATGTGCTATAATCCTCTATCGACCATGTTTCATTTGTTCAAGGCTGCTAAAAATGAGCCATCCTCATCGAACACCGGGAAAAACAACGGCTCAGTATCGGATCAGCCAACTCCAAAAATCGCCCAACCCTCAACTCATCCACCCGCTCCTATTCCAGGTCATCACTACTCTTCTAACTTCCCTCCTAAACACTTGGAGGCTGACGAGGTCAGCTCTGAAGTTTTCTTTTTTTCATGTTTTGAATTGTTCATATGTAATTTTTTTTCGAGGTGTACTTATTTTTGGAAGTTTTAGAAATATTGAAAGCGCCGGTCCGTCATGTAATAATTATTAAATCCACCAAACAGGGGGTTCTAGCATGCGACATATTTGAGTATATCAATGTCAAGAGTCTTTGTAGATGACTAGGCAGCAATGAATTGGGAATTCTCCTAAATGGGGTATGGGGGAAGTTACAAGGCTTGGGTGGAAAGTTTACAACCTTCTGCAAGTCAGTATCAATTAAATGGGCAAAAGGCTTTGTAGCAGTGGAGTGGGATTTCTTCAGTTAATAGTTTTGAAGCTTTTTCAGGGTTTATAAAAAAGTAGGAGTTCGCTCTCCTTATAAAAAGACAAATAAAATGCCTTGCTACAGCTTGATGCTCTCAATAAAGTGCATAGTAGAGCAGTTGATGGCTCGAATAAAGTAAAAGTGAAGGTCTGGATCGTTTCAAAGCAACCTCTGCAGGTTCTGAAGTGTATTTGCTTTGCCTGGCTTTTACTTTTTTCATTTTTTTTCATTACTGCAGTTTTGGCCCGCGCTATACATCCATAAAGAAAGAACAGTTTAAATTACATTCATCTAGCCAAAGATGAAAAGTTTTTTGGGTCTTTGTTGTAATCAGAAATTAGCCTGAAACTACTAAATGACGTAAAACAAAGTAGTATTGATCGTTGGTAGTTTCAATTTCCTTCTCAAAGAGCAATTTCAAAGGCGAGGCCTTGTTTTTTTTTTAAATATTGATCAGTACATAGAAACTATTGTCAGCGGACTCACCAGGTGAACGCCATGCGAATTCTGTTATAATTTCAGGTTAGGTTAAAGTCTGCGCAGATGATTTTGAATGCTCTCAGATACGCAGAGCTTCCAGTTGGCACTCTTGATCCTGAGGAAATTGCTGTCAAAGTGGAAGAAAAGCTGTTCAGTGTGAGTGCTATTGTTGAACTATCGAATTTTTCTGCTTTACATCAATTCATATTGCAGTCTCAGTTCAACTATTAAGCAGTTGAGGGGTCAGATAAAAGGGACACTCAACTCAATGCTATTTAAATTTGACACAAAGTCCAAGCACTGTTTTCTCATCTGTCGAACGCCGTGGTAGACCAAAAATCCTTCTTTGCTCCGTCACAAATGACAGGCAGGAAGAGCATTGGAAGGTGGCGCTAAGTTAAGGGTTGTTGACTTCAGTGATAGCGATGGGGAGTGCTAAATTCCAGATAGTCAATATACATACACGCATGCAGAGCACTTTTTACTTACAACAATGAGAATGTTGGCGTGACATTGACTGATCTTAGAAAGCACTGTATAGATCAGATACACATTCTGATGTTTCTTCAATTCGGAATGGAAGACGAGTGTACCTGTAGTTGGGTGAGTCAACTCCAGAAGCTTGACCTTGAATATTTCATCGTTGCTGGGACTATAGAGAGGAATGTTTCATCGTTGCTGGAACTATAGAGAGAAAGGGTTGAAGGTTAGTCTGCAATTAGTCTGTCACTTACCTCCCTTATGAAGGAATCAGGTCGAAGTGGGCAGCTGCTATGTGTTCCACGTATTCATTAGTTTTTCGATCATTTGGCTTTTATTTTGGTCGGTTTGCTTTCGAAACAGATTTATGAAGTGGATAGCGGAAGTCGAGGTCGCTTGCCTTCTTCATTTCTCTCGGGCCCCCTAGATAACGGGGTAATTGAATTCCGTTACCAAGGCGGTATTCACTCGTTTAACTTTGGATCATTTCCTTCATACTCTTTCTTCCTTTTCGAATTTTTAGTTATGAGGTGATCATTTCATTAGCTGTAATTATTTTTGATCAGCAACTTGAACATTGACGCTTACGATGTCTCCATCTGCTGCCCTTGATCTCAGCAATAATCACCTATAGGGATTTAATTAAGCAGTTTATTAAGTCTCCTGGCTCACCTCTGTTACTAAGCAACCTTGTTTGTAAATCGAATGTTGGAATTATACTAGTATTGCCGATTCATAATGACGCCACTTTTGAAAATCCATATCCGTGACTGGTCTTATCTTCAGGTATAAAAATCATTTGTTGGGGGCCCCGATTATTGATGATCGGGTGGGTTTTGTGGCGCTGATATCGAAATAAAGTCGACTATTATTGAGTCGCAAATCTTTAGGCAATGGACCGAGCTCAATAACAGGAATCGGAGGTTAGGAATTAAGAAATTTCTTAGATTTCCCCAACCTTAAACAGCAACCAACAATTACCGTATTTTGTTGTTTGCCATCCGGTCACGCTTTATATCACATAATGAAGAGCGATGTTCTGCAAGCGAGAAAAAGAAGTGATCGAGTGATGTAAAATCGAAACCGCTTTCGACCTTGACGCGAATAATCTTGGTTACAAAATCCTTGGATGGTCGCCGGGATTTTGTGTACAGCCCACCTGCACACTTTTCTACGAACTCGAGTTTCAGACATCAATACAGATTTTCGATCTAACTATGGAATGACCCGAAGTCGAGGTAGCCGTTTGAAATGCGGCCTTAACGGGTAGTCGCATTACCGTCTTTGTTTTTGTTGGTCCAAGTCGGCATCCCAAACTTGCCGATTGGTCTCTGATAGGAGTCATGGGGCGATTGTAAAAGGGGCTTAACATAAGCGAACGTAAATTGCAGGGATGTACTTATTCCAAAGCGGTGAGATGCAGCTGTGGTAGGGGTGTCGCTTCGTGAACGAAAGACAGTGTCCCGAGTTTTGCGGGTGGCGAAATTTCTGCATAATGTAGAATTTTTCTTGAGCCCTAGCAGCTGGGCAAAAGCTTCGGGCCGCATAGTCCGGCTTGGTGTTTGCTCATCAAATACCTCTTAAACTCCTCAAGAGTTTCTCAACAGTTACATACCTTTTTGATTATTTTACAGTTCTTTTCATTTTAGGTGCATAAGGGCACAGGGGACAAGTACAAAGCTGCTCTCCGCAGTCGTGTCTTCAACCTGAGAGACAAAAAGAATCCAGCGCTCAGGTGAGTGACAGTGCTTTTCTGCTTTTCTATGTAAGTCGACTGCAGGAGAAAAGGAACCATAAGATTTTAACCGGACGCACACACTTTGTGAATCCAACTTGACCTTGACAATCCTCGCGCACGCCCCACCTTTTTAGGAAGAGCCTAGTCTTAACACCTGCCATCAGTGTTTCCGTTCTACCGCCTGTACTCCTACCGAACTTAGACCATCTACGTTCACGGGAATAGGAGTTATGAGTTTCCAGTCAAACATACTTCGACATACACCGTTCAAGGGAACAACAAAGTGAAAACACATCAGTCAGTTACACAACAGATAGGTGAAACAGAGCGATATACCGGGTAACATCTTACAGCATAAATCCTACCCCTCACGTGAATAGTACATGCCTGGAGAGAGTGGGAAAGCTGTGAATTGACGGTGCATAATCTGGAAAGCTTCTGAACAGGATTGCCGGCTTCGGCCTCTTCACTGTCCCCGTAGCCCAGCCGCCTTCTTCTCTACAGAACTTTAACGCTGTAACTCCAAAGGAGCAATTTTCGCGCATGTCGCGCCCCCCGGTGGGCGGAATTTGAGGCGGAGCTTCCCTATGTTTAGGTATGCCCAGCACGCTTGATGCCTTGCTTACTCATTCTATTTTCTTTTCTTTATTTTCAGGCTTTGTTGGGGCGAAGTTATCAATTTAGATGGCAGTCGTAACCGTAACTTAGTTCCCACTATCGTGTAGCAGATTTGGAGCGCACTTTGGAATTTGGAACACAGATTTGGAATCAGCGTTCAAAACCACCGCGGTGTACATCTAATCTTAAACCAACTATCCCTCTCCCCCTGTTACGTCAAACCGTTCAAGTTATAGGAGTAATAGTATAGGCGACATTATATAAACAATGATAGTATGTGACGCGACTGGACTCCACCCACTGCCGCTGGGTGGGGGAAGTAGGAGGGACGACGGAGCGTGCGCGAAGTGAGCGTAATCTGAGTAGAACTGCGGAAGCCAAGTTGGAATAAGTGAGAAATGAACCGCAATTTCATATCTTGTGTTTTTCTGTGTCAAAGACAAAACGATCATTGGTTCAGACTCTGCATAGCAATAGAGCCTATCGGTCATTCTGTACGATTTCAGGGAAAACGTGTTGACTGGAGTTGTGAAGCCGGAGAAGTTTGCCATTATGACAAGCGAGGAAATGGCATCAGATGAAGTGCGTGAAATGCGTGACAAATTCAACAAGGCAGCTATCCTGGAACACCAAATGAGTGTACAACAAGGTGGCAGTTTTCTCTATCGTATTTTCAATTTGTCTTTCGTTTTTATCCTCTTAACGGTTAAGCCTTGATGATTGATTTTCAGGTCGTGTCTTTAGGCTTTTTCGTGACATGTATACTAGAGGTGTTCGACTTTACTTGTTTGACTTACTCATTCCCACTTCTAGGGTGCAGCGCAAATTTTCTAAGCCTAAAATCAGATAGAGGGGAATGGTTTGGGTTCGATATATAGGGTCTTTTGACCGTAACGAGTGAAGCAAACCAATGGCAACTGCGCACTCTTTCTGGAGAATTTAAAAGCAGACCGTCGCTTTGTAGTAACGAAGAATGAAAAGATTTGCAGGTTCCTTTAGTCGTCTCACCATGACTGTTCACCTTCCTTAAGCTACGCATTTTTTCGGAATCTAGATAAATATGCTTGTTTTTGAATTCATCCACAGATTAAAAGCACATGAGCGGAGTACGGCTGCATTAGGCTATGTAGATTGCAAAGTTCATGTCTGCGGTACCATTAATGAGTAGTTCATGACAGAGGTGCGAAGAAACTCCCTCAGTAATCACTCTAGAAGCCATTGAAGTGTGTGGGCAATACTAGTAATCATTGTAAATGAGAGGTGGTACGATAAGCACACGATGCGGGCATGGTTTGATAATTTCTGACACTGGTTTGTTTTGTTTCGAATTCCGTTTTTTGTGTTACGTTTCTGTTTTTTCGCTGTAAGATCCAGTATGTGCTGTAAGGTGAGGGAGTGTTTTTTGGAAGTTTGGAAAAAGCCTCTTCGTCGAGGTATCTGGAAAGGATACACACGAAATCGCCACTTACAGAATTAAAAACTCGTGGTCGTATTCGATTATCATCATTGATTTACTTTTCTACTGACTGTATGGCCACTGACAGATAGTGGTGCATAGGGATGGAAATAGAACGCCTGTTTCTTGAAGATGTCGTCGGAGACCCTTCCACTTCCACCTAGCGCCACGTTATCGCAGACTGCTCCTGGTGTTTCACTCACTTTTCGGAACTCACTGTTGTGGTATTGCGCGAAAAGTAAATGCCCTCGATAAAAGGGCATACGATCGTGTGCTTGTGGAAAATTTTTGAGCTCTCAAAGAAAAAAACAGAACTGTCTTCGTGAAGCTTCCCAACTAATAGATAACCATGTCAATGAGCAGGAGGCATGAATTTCAATTAAACATCTAATTTTGTCTAGCTCATTTTCTCTCCTTTTGCATTAGCATCAAAATCTTTTTTATGTAATTTGACATTTCACTACACATACCATTTCCATACCAGGAACTCCTTCGGATATGTTCAAATGTGGGAAGTGCGGTAAGAAGAACTGCACATACACTCAACTTCAAACTCGATCGTCTGATGAGCCGATGACCACTTTTGTTTTCTGTCTCGAATGTGGAAATCGCTGGAAGTTCTGTTGATGAGCTGATGTGTATGAGCGTTTTCTTCATGGAACACTATCATTACTCTCCAATGGTATTACAACAGTGTTCTGCTGTATTCAGCCTCCTATTTGTTCTTGGTCTACTGCTCATAATTCTGAATAGCGACATGTAGCCGTCTAAAGACATATGGAATTGTATCCCCTTGTTTTTTGTTTCATTTGATCGGTATGTTAATAATGTGTTGAAAGCCTCTTATTGAACAGATATGTTCTAGTGAAATCAATCAGGACGCATTAACACACGTCATTCGGCTTGTTTGTATAGGCAAATTGTTATGTTATCTATGAGTTGATTAGTTTGGCCGATGGGTGTGGTAGAACGACCTGTTCTTTGTTGTCTTTGTCCGCTTTGATTTTTACCAAATTTAAGAAGAAGTACTGAATCCGCTTTGTCATATTTGTGTTTATCTCCAAGGGCCAGGTGGCTTCAAATGGCTGTTTCAAGTAAGAATAGAATCGAACTAAGAAAAGTGGTTGTTCATTTGTAAATGAACAAGGTTCTGGCAATGATTGAACCGGCTATGCATTTGCGCGGTCTCAAATGGTCAACTGTTTTGTCAAGCGACTAATTTAGGCTCGGAGATCATCTGGTATGGAATACATTGTATATCCGGCTGAGGTCTCAAGCGTTTGTGTGATCGACTACTAACATGCTTCTGATGCCCATGATCGTAATCAGTCTAGTGGTGTGAGCTAGCTTTGGATGCTGTTTATTAAATACCAGTCAGATCACCCGCCTCACGCGGGGCTCTTCTCGTTTGGAGGTTGGCCTGCCGCCTGCCCTCTCCCAAGTTCAAAGCCGTGGTCTAAAAAATTAGGAGATTTTGATTACTAGCGAAACAGATCGCACCGACACACTTCGCGCCTAGTATGCCAGCCATAGGCGAAGGCTTGCTCAAGTGCTGTGTGTTCCAGTGACATGGTTCCAGTTCATTCCTTTCTACTACCCACCATCGGTGTCCTGAATCTGCCGCCTGTACTCGTTACGAATTTAAGCGCCCCAGATACGAATTAGCTATTATCGCCGCCTATTGTAGGCGAAGTCAAGTTAAAACACCTTCCATCAGCATCCTCATTCTACCGACTTTCACCTGTATCACCAGTTGTCCCGTAGATCATCGATTTCCTCGAGTGGGCGCCAGTAACGTCTCCCTTCATCCCTGTCACGAGTCAAAGTTGTCTAGTGAATCGTACCCGTTCAAGGGACACGGGGCAAAAACCTCCTTTCGTTCAGAGCGTTCCGAACACGCACGATGTCGCCTGCAAATCGGAGATGATGTAAGTAGCGGCCGTCGATCTTCACTACCATGCCTTTCCTGTCCATATGACGATGATATTTTCGTGAGCGGCACCGAAAAGTTCGAGCGAGATGGTATGGCCCTGTCGAACCCCTCTCTTCACGTTGATGATCACTTCTTTATAGAACGGCGAGATCGATGACTTCTTTATAGAACGGCGAGATCATGGTCGTAAAGTTGTTGTGGAGCTCACGAGTAATCCTCACATAATGAGTAGGATCACCCTGGTTGCCTAGAGCACCGCTTTCTTTGAATCGGTTAACGTAAGCATAACGACATTTTGTACTCCCGTGATACTTCATCGAGTCTTGTAACGGTGTGGATGTAATCGATTGTACCAACGTAAGTACGTATAGTAATCGTCTCCTAAACCCTGCCTGCTCGCATGACTATCCTTCATTTAATACTTAGCCAATCCTGTCAAGGATGACTCGTTTGAAATGCTTATAGATTACAGACAGCAGGCAAATTGGGCTATAATTGCCAAAGTCATCTGGATCTCCCTCCTTGTACAGCAAAATGGTGCTAAGAGGTCGTGCGCATTGATACAGGCGTGAAAGACCGGGTCGGGTTGTGACAATAACTAGCAGAAGGTTCCTTAGATGTTTTGCTCTGATCCTGTGTCGGGACCAGGCGCCGTACAACTCCTCGCCGACGTGATGGCATGTTGTGTTTTGAAAGGGAGAACAGAAGGGACGACAAGACGTATCCGTCTTGCCTGAGATGGTAGGTAGGCTAGTAAGATCGTGGCGAAAGATCAGAATAGAAGTCGTACATGACCTTCTACATTGTCCTCCGAGATGCAGTAACTGTTCTGTCATCACGACAAAGTAAACTGGTTCTCCTAATAAGGTAGCTTTGAAGGTGATTTGAAATGCTTCTACAACATAAAGGGGATGACCAAAACTCAAGACAAAGCTTCGCTCTTCGGACATCAGCTGGTCATTGCCTGCAGCTCGCGCGATTCCACGCTGGCGTATCAGCTCGGAAGTCTCCGAATAGGATAGTTCTTGGCAACTTTGAGACTTTCTGCTTTGCTGGCGCTACCGTGGAAATGTTCAACGAGCCGGTCGTATTTTTTCATCAGGTGGCACTGCAAATTTTTACACATTCCGCCCAAGTTGATCGGAGCCGTGTGCTGACACCTACCACTAGTGTTCCATAACTCCTACCGATAATCATACTAACTGTCCAGGTCTCAGGTTATTTCAAACATGTACTCTTCTTTAGGTCTGAACTTCGCAAACCTTGCTGCAACCGTTGACGTCGACTGATTCTCAGAAAACTTCGCTCAAGCGCGTGATGAGAAATTGTTCACAATGAATTGCAATTAATTGCGTTTTGAAGATATTTACTCCACGCCTGTCCGCCGGTCACCGCATTGAGTTCATTGACTTTTCCATTACAACAGTGCTGCTAGATATCAAGACGATATCATCGGTGAAGCGGAGGTTATTGATGTTTTTGCCATTGAGGGTTATCTACTTTCGTCTCAGTCGAGTTTCAACATGCTGTCGCACAGCCGTGAAAAGCTCTGGGGATATCATATCCCCTTGCCGCACCCTTTTCCAAAGAGAATCAGTTTTCGGTCAAACAAGTGGATGAATGTTTATGTGTTCGAAAGGTACTTTACGAGCAGGTGGACGTAGGAGAGAACAACTCCGGCTCGCACAAGAGCATTTAAAACAGCGCTGCTCTCCATAGAGTTGAATGCCACCTTGTAATCTACGAAAGGAACGGCTGATTTAACGCGATATTCTCGGCTTCTCTCAATAAACTGTGTGACTGCTTGGATTTTGCCCACCAACGAAAAGTTCCCTCTGAATCCGGTTCGCTCTACTGGCTAATGTTCGCCCAAAATGCGTTAGATGCGATTGTGCATAATTTTTATGAACGACTTGTATTCTAGTGATAAGAGGCTGATGGGACGGTAGTTGGAGATGTCCAACTGTGATCCTTCTTGGATAGAGGAATGGTTTTTGATTCTTTCCAAGCTCTGGAATCGAGCCTTCTCGAGTTGAGGTAGTGGTTAAAGTGTTCCGCAAGAAGGGTTTGGGAGAAATCTTGCTTCGTTTAGGAGGACTTTTTCCAGGTGGTTGGCATTAGGGCAATGTTTGAGTGCTCTCCTTTTCTCTAGGGTGAGGCGGCAAGGGCATACAACCCCGGAATTCGGGCTAGCGGCGAACGACAGGAAATGTCTGCACACTCGAATAAGCCTCTTGTTAGCCTCTTGCATTTATTTATTATGCACAAACGTGCGCCACTAAGAAAGCCTAACAGAGAAAAAATACATAGAAACACAGGAAAGCCGTCAAAACTGACACCGTTCAATTAAAATGCTTCATACACTGGATGTCATACATGCATGTAAGTAGTATTGGAATGGAATCAAGTGACAGATAGTATGCTTTCATTGATGTCATTGGTAGCTCCAACATAATTAGTGGGCAGAAAAAATGCCCACTATTCACTCGAACCTCAAACCACTGCAGTTAGTTGTAAAAAGAGAGACGGCAATCGCCAAGGCGATCGAGAGTGGAGAGGCGGTGATTACAGAGCTGAACAAAGAGAAGTTTCATAGCCACATAACAACCAACATAAAATAGAAAAAAATTAGGTAATAGGATGCACTTTCACATCTAGTGTGTGAAACAATTTTATCATTAATTGTCAGCGCTATTATCATTTCACGTTTTATTATCATTTCTCATCTTCGCAGGTCATGCAGGACAGGACAGTCTTCTGAGATGAATAACTCTTCAAGAAGAAATAAATAACTGAAAAAGCGAATACATCAAAGTATTAATAAGAGCCTTCCAGACCCATCAGTTCCAGCAAATTTACTTTTCTTGATCTATTTCTGAGCATATGACTGTTTTCAGCAGAAAATACTCCGGGAGATAACATTTTCATCGATCTCGCGCCGCGATAGGGTACAAAGTCGAGCAAGTGACTTCGATTCCTCCAACCCAAACCCCTACAATGCAGGTTGGAACCACCTGACCTTACACTAGTGAGCTGAAAATTCAGTACTTACTTGCTGTTAATCTTACTTCCATACGTAGGTGCTGAAAGCAAAAAACAAGTTCTGCTATGACACATCTCTTTTTCAAGCCCGGAGCTACCCCCGGATAAATCTGGGTATACTCGGCGGAACAAGAGTTTAGTGAACATTCTTTGGACTTTTTCAAGCTTGATGATATCCTTCTTGTGCAATGGGCTCCAAATTTGGGAACAGTATTCAAGGTGCAGTAGTACATATGCATTGTATAAACGTATTAGAATTTTAGGATCTGTCAAGTGGGTACTTCGAAAAATGGAGAAAAGTGCTCCGAACTCCATATTAACGACAAGATCAATGTGTTCAGAAAATTTTCGATTCGAATTAACTAGGACACCGAGATCCTTAAGAGACTTGGAGGTATTCAGAACAACATCATAGATTTTATATTCACCAGGCGGTAAATCTCCTGATTGAATAACAAAAGTTTTTGTATAAGTTATCAATTGACCGATCTAAAGCACAATGCACTCCAAATCTGTTATTAGAATTGTAGATACCATATATCTTGACGTCATCGGCATAAATTTGGACTTTTACGTGTTCAGAAGTTTTCAGAGCAGCAACTAAATTGATGGTATAGATACGAGACAGTAAAGGAGAAAGCGCTCCGCCTTGAGCCACTCCACTTGTGCAGAAATGTCGGTCAGAAAACTCCCTTCCTACTTTTACGACTATATGCCTTTCAGATATATATGATTCCAACCACTTCATAAGTTCAGGTCCAATTCCAATAGATCTAAGTTTGCAAAGTAGTTTAGCATGGTTAACCTTATCGAAGGCTCTGGAAAGATCCACAGATATGACATCAATTGAGTATCCCTCGCTAAGGGCAGTGTTCCAATCGAGCAGACTATCTACCAAATTTGTAGTTGTTGACATCCCTGGCAGAAAACCATGCTGCTCTCTTGGTAGAAGGTTGTATTCGTGGTCTTCTGTGCGACTCCCTGAGAGAAGCCAATCGTAAGCTCCAATGGCAGATTCGAGTAACCTTGTACCACAGAAGGAGTCTAAAGTGTGCGAGCCTGTGTGTGTCGCGTTTGGATATCCGCTTGTTGAGTCGTATTTTTGCGCGCCCTAGGCGATGGTCCGAGCCGTTGTTAAAAGAGGGCAACACGGATGCATGAAGTGGACTCCAGCGTTCATTAGTGAGAACATGGTCCATTTCTGCAAAATAGCATGTACTGCGGCGAAATAACAGCAGTTAACAAAGCATCAAGTCAAAACAAGTTCTATCATGTACATAAAGCTTACAGTTTAACGGCTCTGTGCTGATATTGGCTTACCGGCTCAACACGTTGTACGTGTGTGTGTGTGTGCTGATAGGCTATGGCATATAAGCCATTAAGAAGAATAGGGCAAGCGGGGTCTCGGTAGTGTAAGGGGTAGAGCACGGTACCCAGAAAGGGCAAGTACGGGTTTGAGTCCCGTCCGAGACTGAAGTTTTGTCTATAAATCGCCAACCTTGTGAGACTTTTTTCCGTATGCATTTGGCCGTTTGGCATAAGTCCATCGACCTGTTACACTCTACTGATTTCTAGTCAATTTTCCAGTTTAGTTGCAGCATCGGATTGAACTCGGAAACAACTCACTAAAAGCACTCGCAAACTTCCCGCACATTCGTGGATAGACGAGCGAGGAAAGAGAAGGTATAAATGCACCCAGCGAAGCAGGAAAAGGAATCACTTCATCGATTCACTCGCGCATCTGGACTAGTGGCTTTCGGTTTGCAATTTGCACTCTTTCCTATTCCCTACCCTTTATCCGTTACTTGGAATCTCGCGACAGTCTTGTCACCAACCACATAAAGATCCTTCACTGAAAGGGGCTACATTCAGATAAGGGAAAGCGTAATACTTTTGCTTTGCTTGACTTTTTCATCGGTCTGGGTGGGCTACAATTGTCACCGGCTTCAAGTAGGTGGTCAGATCACCTGGACCCCACCCAATGGGAAAACGTTTAAATAGGCAGATTGAAAGGTGGTGCACAGGTCATCTACTCTGTTTCGAAGGTGGGTTCCTAGTTGTAACCTACATATGAGACTCTTCAGATATCTGTGGGTTATACTTGAATTAAGCTGATGTCTGAAATGGTGTTCGATATGGATGAATCTCGAATATTTTTTTGGCTCACAGGTCATGACGAAGGTGGCATCGCCGAAACGTTGGCCGGATAAAGAGTTATATCGTCTTGGATGTGTACGACCAGTGACTAGGGTGGTCACTGGATTAAGGACTCTGTTGACCCTTTTCTGCTAGAGAACACGACTTTTTCAAAAGTTTATCTGAAAAAAACGGCAACAAAATCAACTAACAAAACGACGAAAATTCCGGCGCGGTGCTGTTGTGTGGGTCGTGGAGGTGGCGGCTCTGGAGTCGAGGTGGCGGCTCTGGAGTCGTGAAGGTGACGGCTTTTGGAGTCGTGCAGGTGGCGGCTTTGGAGTCGTGCAGGTTCCGGCTTCTGGAGTCGTGGAGGCGGCGGCTGACGGTGGTGGTGGTGAAGGAAGCTGACGGCTGCTTGGTGGAGGAGTCCGGCGGCTACTCGACGGACGAATCCTCTTTTCGAGTGTGTTTTCCCCCCACCTTATATAGCGGGTGGGTCATGCCTCAGGCGGGTAGGCCGCAGACCTCACTTAGTTACCGTACCCACCTGGTGTTGCCTCCCGCCTTTTGTCAGCATGACCCACCGCGCTTGGGGGGTGGCCCGCCTCTGCACGGCAACTTTCTCTTGACCTCCCTATTCCACAGATGAGGCTTTACCAAAATACCTTTATACCGAGACTGCCATGATTATGCCAAGATTCATCGAAAACCGATCACGGTCACTTCTGAAAGTGTTATACTTTTATTCATACTACACTGATCTCACATGTATTTTAGCCAGTAGAAAAGTCAGTCGATAAGGGTGTTATGGGAACGGGTAATCATCAGCTGGAAGGTTGTGTGTGACCTCCAGGAAGATCAGGGGAAGTGGGAAATCATAAAGTCATAGCGATCGTATTGTATCGACCGGAAGTACTAATATTTGGCTCTTTCCTTTTCCTTCTTATTATTTTCCTAAAAGCGAATCAGCTCTAGTGTATGCTCCCTTTGCCTTAGCACTCACACTAATTCCGCCTTTTTCCAGGTTCCAAATGTTAAGGACTTTACTGAGCAAGAGTTATTATCTTCAAAGGGAAACGAGCATCAATACTAGTTCAGTAGTTTGTTCAAAGGCACAGTTCACCTCTTTTTTGAGGTATCTTGTCTTAGATGGATAACAGAAATGATAGCCCTGAATAGTGTGAAGGTGGCGAAGAAAACGGAAATCGGCATATTTAGAGAAATGAAAAACTTTAAAAAATTAGAGGCCGAACAAGAATGTGACGATAATGGATGCATGGAAGGGTCGTTCGGACGAGTTATTCATGTGCGGTGTGGCATTGCCGTAGGCTGGTGCGGGCAGGCTGTGAGTTATTACGCCCCGTGGAGGCAAACATTTTTCGACCGGGCAGCCTCTCCTGGGCAATCCTTGGGAGTCACAGCTTCAGCTCGGAATAAATCTCAGAAACTTTCTATCGAGGACTGTGCCTTCGAGCAATTCCCCTTGCCTTCATCTTCTCCTATTCTAACCTAGGCGTAGATGTTTGCAATCGTTATATTCTTGTGCAGTGCTAGGTTTCTAAGTGGAACTGCTTGGTAATTCAGCAGCCAAGCGTGTCGACGCATTTACCTCATTCGAGGCCTGAACGTCTTTCAAGATGAGCTGCATACATTCGATACGCGTACAGTCAGCAAAAGTGACGACGTTTTCAAGAATCACAAGTCGGAGATTGGCCCCATCGAAGTCGCACCGTTTATGGCAACGAGAATCCGCCGCTGTCACACGTGACGGTCAGTAGCGAGTGAGACTTACAACTGTCCCCTCACACTTATGATAAGAAACATCAGATTATGGGTTTCTGACTTACAGCTTAGCTGTAAAAGATCGTCACTCCGTCAAGTATGGGCACACATCTGTACTGTTCATTTCACTATTGTTTTGGAGTCCTAAATTTTGAAATGTTAGCACGAGTGTTGGAAAAAAGGCCAATCTAGTCAACGAAATGCTCGCCATTACACCCGTTCTAGAGAAATTGGTCTGGAAAAAATAGGCAGAGCGTGCACATGCTCATTGCCTAATAGACTGGAGGCTCTGCTGTGAGTAGTGCTTTGTGTTGACTCCGAAAATGGCCTTCGATTCTGCGAACAAGATTGGAAGTTATCAATCGTGTAAAGTGTAGCCCTTTGGACAAAATTCATTCCTCCACGAAAGATCGCTGGCATGTTAAGTATCTACATACATAAGTACAGAGGGTGACTGGAGAGAGGGTGACTTATGATGCCAAATGGGTTTTTCCGAATGAGATTTTCGTTCCAGCTTTGGTATATCGACATAAAAACTTCATGATTTGTTCGAATGCTCTCTTTTTACAAAATGCAAGTTAACATCTGACTTTTACTTTGGTTTTCATTTTTGACTGACTTTGGGCTTGCGATAAGCAAGAAAGAAAAGTCGACATAGACGCAGTGATTCAGTGAATAGCCTTCAAATTCCGAAAACAACATATTTTTGAAAAAAAGAACAACAGCGAAGTTGGTCACTCATAACAATAATGGTATTTTAGAAAATATTGCAAGAAGTGGGTCACGATGTACAGCTCACCGAGAAATGATCTCCTCTAAGGTTTAGAAAGGTCTTTTTTTGGTAAACAATACATCATTGGCCGATTTTTCGGCAATATCTTCTGGATTTCTTGCCATGCAAAATAGAGGTTGAAGTAATTACTGGTTCACACTGTTGTTCGTTGACTTGATCTCCCTTTTTACAACCCTGAAATTCAGTTCATACTGTAGCTATTTTTTAAACAATACCTGGCTTTCTACAATACAGTTGAATACCTTTCTAATGGTTCATGACACAGTGATGGAACCTAGATTCGAAGAAAAAGCTTCCCATTTAAATGAAAACGACGTTACATATGAAACAAATAAGATGTCCGTAAACTTACCTCACGTAGACATGTCTACGCTTTCAATAAATAAATAAATAAACAATAATGCATTTTATGGTGTGACAGTGACAGCTGACATGTACTCGTTTGCCTACATGAACGAAGTTGTATCGATTCATCGTATACAGTAGCGCTCAAAACTCTTCGTCCAAATGCTTCTTCACTCGTAATTTTCAGTCATAACACCTTTCCTACTGGATCTTATCACGCGAAATTTCAATATGTGTAGCATTGGTGTATTGTGAATATTTGCCATTACCAGCCTGCAATCTGATCATGTTCCAGATATTCCAAAGGGTTTGATCTTTAAATCCACCGGAAATACGAATGATGACCCTTTTCCTCTCGAATTCTTTCTTTTTTGTAATGTCTAAAGTGTACGAGCGCTAATGCCAAACACAGTCGAGAAGAAAAACGCACATAAGGTGCAAATAACTGCAGACGTCAATAACCTTGCTTTTGGCAAAATCTGCTACCGCAACAAACACCTTCCTCTAGTAATGTGGAAATTGCAGCTTCGCACTCGAGTAATGTTGGTTAGTGTGAAATATGCTTTACTTAAACATATCAAAATTTCGCGCGATCTGCTCCACTAAGGAAAAAGTTATGAGTGGAAAAGCGTAAAAGCGTTTGGTCGAAGGCTTTTCAGCGCTACTGTATGAACCGAGAATTGTTGGCTTACTCACGGGCAACGCAAAGGAGCGAAACGACAGACACCTAGTTCTCAACAGTGCCATCTTTTTGCGATAGAAACCATCGTTAGACAAGAAAAGTAATTGTAAGATGATTCGAGTGAAAATGGATGCTCAGTAAATGGTGGATTACATGAGTATGGTCAGAAAAGGCAAAGATAAGGCACATAATGAGGAATTTTTCTTTCCAGTGGGCTGCAAAGGCACTCGAAATAACCAACGAGCGGACGGCAACCTGGTGATCACCTTATGGGTCGCCTTTGCTGGCCTACAGTCTCGCGCTCAGGTCACAGTTCAGGATCGTTGAGGAAGTCAGGACTAGATCAGACTTTATTCCAGATTATATGCCGTTTTGCTGGTGCTCAACCAATTAAGGAAATCATCCTATTGAGGGAACCAGTTGTAACGATAATCGAACGTATTGATCGTTAACCGTTGTTTGGCACTGGAACTTCCTGTCTTGTGCACACACAGTGAAGATGGCTCGCTGCTTGGACTTTAAGATTTTCCAACCACCAAATTTCTCGGAAACCGATAAAAAGCTGATCAGTGAAGTCCAATTTCCGATAGATGATTCCAATAGCCAAATTTCCTCCACTGCCAAGGTGAGGTACTGCTTGCTCACGAGAAGATGGCAAAGCTTTTGTGCTGTGAAGACCGTATACTGGGCATTGTAAGAAAGCAAAGGAAATCCCAACGTGACTGCAGAGAAATTACTGCTAAACCTACTTCGGTCTGAGGCTTCTCGCGAACTAGTACTTACTACTGGTTGAAACTATCCAATTTTAAGCCGACTTATTTATTTCACTTATTCATTTTGAATGAATGACGATTGACCAGTGTTCTAGAATCGCGATGACAAGCACAAGCATTTCGGCTTTCCTTTCATCGTAATTGGCGGTGAAACTACCGTAACCCTGTCGGGTGGGCGGAGTCAGGGTGTGCACGCGGAACATTCCTTTCTGGTACTCACAACCGTCGTCGTCACAGCAACCTTTCCTACCATGACTACGGAGGCGATCACCTTCAATCATATTCTTGGACAGGTAGCCAGTTTTCTTTTGGTCAAGACGCTTCACTTGGGTAATCCTGCGTATCGGGGCCGTAAAGGATACATATTGAATAACTGGTCAGTAATGTTGTCAAAGCCCAATAATTTTATGAAGATAATCACTCAAACTGTTAAGGAGCCACACTACAACTCTTCCGCAGTGTAATTCGACAGATTCCCTGAATAGTCACTCAGTTGATTGGAACTGATTGAGTGATGACCCCTTGAACAAAGGAGTGCCCTGAAAAAGCTGGAATCCAAGAAATTGGACTCAACTCTCTCCGGTCTCTCAACTATAGGGAGAGCTTTCATGGGAATCCCTCATTGACCAACTCTATTCCCTCCCTCACGTTCATTGGGGAATGGCTAACAATTGCCCAGGAAGAATTCTTCAGTATCAGTAGTAAAAATTCTCTTTTAGGGACGTGTTAATCAACTCGGTGGAGTATTCATCAATGGCCGCCCCTTGCCACAAGCTGTACGGGTTCAGATCATTGAAATGGCATCAAAAGGAGTCAAGTAAGCGGTTCAACCGATACTAGTCTTCTGCGTACTGCTTCTCCCTTGTGTACTTTTTTACAGTTTCTCTAAAAGCATAGTTCAACTCGTTCAATTCACTTCTCCTCCTTTGAGTTTTCTGATTGAAATCCGAAGGTTTCATAATGATTTAGGTTTAGGCGGCCAGTGCTGGATATCAGTACAGCAGAGTTTCTCTTCTGTCTCGATTATGCTAATATCAACAATCTAATAGGCAAGATATGTTAAAATCGCACTGTCCGACTTCGGCATGTCGCCGTTTTTCTTTCTAAAAATGGTCGACCACCCGGTTGATATATTGTTCACTTCCTTTGAAACACGCTTTTCTAACTGGGGCGTGGATTCAGCTCTCAGGAAGTTACCAGTACTCAGTTCCTCCTTCAGATGTTGTCCAAATTTCCTCTTGACGCGTTCCATTACGCATCAGTTAAAACCGAGTATATCGATATCAGTAGCATACAGTCACGATGGAAACTAACTTATCAGAGCCAGATCAAATCCATGCTTTCATGCGATAATCACATTTTTTGAAAAAGACCTCAATATCAGCCCCTGAAGGCTTGGAAGCCCTCCCACGCAAAGATAGTTCGGGGACCACACGACGGAAACTTAGTAAATACATAGATTACATTTGTTTTACAACTCCTACATTTTTGAAGGTAAAAGTCAAACTCATCTGAGCTCCAAACCATTTGATTGTTCATTCAAGTCGAATTTTCTCCTGTCACTGCGACGAGTTCACGTACTGCATGCTTTCCAGTTATTTCACACTTTTTGTGAGGAAGTGTTCAAATATATCAGTTCAGTCGTGTTTCAGCCACTATTTGCTATCACTTTGAATGGTGCACTTCCACCGATAGGTCTCTGTCGTTGAAACATCTGAATTGTTCACTCTTTGGCTTTCTTTCGTGAGAAAAATGTGATATTTGATGGAAACTGGCAGTCAGAACTGACCTGCAAATATTCGTGGCAGAAATCCCATCTTCTGTTCTCTCTAAACGGACTTGTTGCAGTTATTTGTGTGATCACCTATATTAGCCTGTTTTAAGGCCTTGTCATATCAGTCGCCAACTTCGAGTGTCCCACGGAGCCGTGTCCAAGATCCTGAATCGGTACGCGGAAACGGGATCAATATCACCGGGACAGGTGAATCTTCCAGTGTTTCTACCAGTGAAAATTCGAATTTGGTATTGTGGCGATGCTGTGTTTGTCGCCTGCCTGCTCGGTATGACACAAAGAGCCGCCCGCTGCGCTCGCAATGCTTAGCGGCAGCTGTCTGCCTGAGAAATGTTGCTGCTTGTTACGGTAGCGTAGTCATTACGGTACTTCAAATCATCGTTGTTTAAGATTGGCGGCAATCCTCGCAGTAAGATCTCGTTACAGTCGATAGAAAAGCAGTTGATGGTCACTTACGAAGAGAATCCTAACCTTTGTGCGGCAGAGCTACGACAGTTGCTCATCGAACAAGGTGAGAGAAGATAACTATCTTTCGCACTCAACAGGGTTGGATAGGCATTTTATCGCAGTGCTCACCTTGACGTGATTACGTGATCGGGGGTGATTTCAGAAGTATGTTCGAGAGCCACGGCCCCCACAGTCGCCTCGATCAACCGATTCATACGGGGCAAGGGATGGCATCGAGAGAAGAAGCCTGAGAAGAAGCGGCTCAATCACAGTATCGACAGTATTCTCGGCATCTCAATGGGTATGTGACGCGATGCTGTTCCCCCAATCTATTTGCTTTTCACACGTTTCATTTCAGTTCGTCTAGTTTTTCACAATCTAATTTCACGCCGTAATCGCGCTCGGCCTCGTTTTTTTCCCCGCTGCTCGTATTTCCTCTTTCTGACTACTGTAACTACTTGCTGAGGTTAACGGCAGCGTTGATTGAACTCGATTGTTTCTATGGGCACATTTCACACATTTCACAAATATTTCTGAACTGTCATGGCTAGAGTGAGCACGAAATCAATTAATTGGCTCGATAATTGGGGAAAGTATCAGAATGTGAACCAGGCAATCCTCATGTGAGGTCGACCGCAATAAATTCTGTTTAATGGCTGATTAGTATCTACGTGAATATTTGACACTAGTCAGTGCGGAAGTTTCCCCAATCTGATGGGTGGGAGAGCAGTTGGTCAATGGTCACAATTAGCTCAGCCGGGAATAACCCCCTGAGCAGTAGTAATCCTCGACAAAAGAGTCGTCCGACGTGTGCCATCAGTTGTGCGTTTGATGTAATCCTATTATGAGCGAATTGTCACAAGTGGGTACGCTAAGATAGCCGGATGTCCTATGCAAGTGTGAAAAACTATTGGGGTCTTTTTTGGTGTATGTAGTCGGAAGGTTATGGGTAAGAGCAGTGAGAAGGGTAGAAAGGAAAAAGGGAGGCAAAAGATTTTTCTCGGTTTTCTGAAGTGTGAAGTAGTATAGGAGTTCAGAGGAGGTGCAAAATTCCGTGCATCGGCTCACCTAGAAGAAGTATGGATCGTTCTGAGGGGTACCGCCTACCCAACAAATCGCTGGCATATGTGGAATTTCACCCACTAGATCTTTGTGAGCCCAGGCCAGCTTGGTGTCAATAGTTAAAAAAGGAAATTGCGACCCCTGGGATGGCTACATGGATATCAATCTGCCAAAAAGCGGTGTAGGTGATAGATTCAATAATGACTCAACAACCGGTCGGTCCCGACTTCCCTGCCACTCAGGACTCCCGGAAAAGGGCTTGTTTAGCGTCTGTCGCGTCCTGTTGATGCTGATATTAATCGAAAAGAGGCATAATTTGTTATAAAAGTGATCAGATGATGCACACTTTCGGCTTCACACTCTGTAACGACTGCAATCTTTTCCAAACACCCCCTTCGTTGTCATAACTTTGTCCAATCTTGGAAGTAATTGGGTTAAAAAGGCCCTGTCTTACGGTAGCTGGGCGATTTTATGATCATTGCCGATGAACTGTTAGGCGTCAACACACTTACGTCGGTTGTAAGTCAATAAAGGTAGATGAAATCACCGCGTATAGTAGGGATAGTACTGGTTTAATCAATTATACCTTCTTTTGGGTTTCTATTCTCATTGAACTGCCGAAACTTGCTTCATGGGACTGAAAAAAAGGGAATATCCTTAATGAGAATCAGGAACGATATGTTCTATTCGGAGGAATTGAAAAGCCGGTTCGCATCCCCGCCAATGAAAAACAGCGATGAATACCTCTCACCATTTCAAAGTTTAATAGCATCTTTTGCCCTTTATTACTCAGGTTTTTTGTAGTCATTGCAATTATTTGAGAAACCCGACGCTTCTCTACGCCAAAGGTATAGGTGGTTCTTCTCGGGTCTCTATCATCAAACACAGATCAGACGCATTTTTTCTCACCTCGCCGAACGTGATTAGGTAATGAGAGAGCCGCTCGCCGGGTAACATCAACTGATAGCGAAAGTCGTCGTCCCCCGTAAATCCAGAACCTTTCATGGTCGCCGCTTTGTGCTAATCCTGACCCCTTCACAGATTCTGACAGCAAGTGCTCCTCATCGGACGACGACTCTCTTTCACCGTCCGAATCTCGTCGAAATCGCACCTCATTCACTGCCGAACAATTGGAGACGCTCGAAAATGCGTTCAAGATGAACACCTATCCAGATGCAGTGGAACGAGAACAGATTGCTAAACAAACTGGTCTGACTGAGGAAAAGATTATGGTGAGCTACTCCCCGTGGCTCCTTCGCTTTCTTTTTTTCCATATTGCATTTTCAGACTTGGTTTTCCAATCGCCGTGCTCGCTGTAGAAAACATCTCCCAATGTATCCCAGCATTTTTCCGACTATCATTCCGTCGACGCAGACTACGGTACGGTAGTGACTCATGCAGCACATGTCGTCCTTCATCTATTATTCCAGTCCTTTCAGCAACCGCTGTTCCCGATGGCTCCGTCGTTACCGCTCTTCATGTCCACAGCTCCGCTACTCTTTCCCACGTTCTCATCTACTGAAATGTCGTAGGAATGAAAGTATGTATATAGTTTTTGTTATTGGTCAAGCTCTACTGATCGAGAAGTAAATATTTGCGCCAACGCGATACTCCTGGAGCAGACGCAACATTTTGCCTGAAGTTCAATGCAAGTGCGATTCTTTGTTTTCTTGCCTCTCACATATACTGGTATTAACTAAGTAGGTCGCGGTGCCTTTCGCGGTCATCACTGGTTGTTATGTATTCGTCCGTCTGTTAATAAATCTTATCACATCAGCTTTTTTCTTCGCTTCTGTGGCCGGTCAAAGTCGTACACACCTTGTTAGGGCAATATGTGACACGCGCGCGAAGTGGCGTAGATGGAGCGGTCAGCCGCAGCCTTCTCAGTCGCCGAGGGGGGTCTACGTCGGCCGAACTGGAGATATACAACGTCTGAATTTTGACAAATGGTGCAAGTGTCCTTGACGCTTATCGCTCATCGAATCGCCTTCCTTCTCGCGCGCGCGCACGTCCTACCTATGCCCACATCTTTATTACCTCATCATTACCTGACAAATTTACGAGTGGTCTTGCGGGAGTTGCCACGACAATGATAAAGTCCCATTACTTATTTGCTCGGCCAAACTCACGGGGGATCTCGCATGGGTGCAGTCTAATAAAAGAAGAAATGCATTCCAGTGTAGCCATTCGTAAACTGGCGAGTTTGTGAACGATCGTATGGTCACACCACTCGTGTGCCACCCTTCAGCACCACCTCATTGTCGTCTCTGCGTCTCCTTCTCTCAGTCGACTATTTCGACTACGTTTTGCTGCCGCTAACTTACGACCCATTGGACGCGAATACATAGTGCAAATCAAGGCATCATTCGATGCTCGTAAAAAGCAACGTCACCATTTTAGCGGAATCGTAAAAGTACGGTAACGCAAGAAACTGCGGGGCAGTCTGCGCGTGTGCACCCCGTTACTGTCGAGGAGGGTGCAGTGAGGGACACTCAGGAGGAGGCGAAGTGACTACTCAACAGGAAGGAGTCTCAAGGACCGAAATCTGCAAAGTTTCGTCAAATGACAATATCAGAGTAAGATGCCTTCTCCGTCAAGTTTCGAAGGGAAAAGAGCAAGCTATGGAAAGTGGCGAATATTGGTGGAAGAGTTACAGTTGTATAGGAAATAGATGCTCTGTCCGACATTGCATAGGATGACGATAACGAATTTGTGAATAATCTCACAAAAACCGTCGTTGTACATATCAATCTTTTCGCTAGTACAATTCTCATCCTTTCATACCCGAAGGTTCAGCTTTAAGAAGCTCCTAGGAAAACGATTGGGTGGAGATGGACTTTCGCCAGGTGGCATTATACATGCATGGCTCAGGGATGGAATCCCAGCTCGACGCACACTTAGCCGACTGACAATTCCACCTTCCACCCTGCGTGGCCTTCACTTGATACTGAACTAGTCTGAGGAGTATGGAAGCACAGTATGTCAGTTGACCATCGAGTCATTGTTTAGTTAATACAAACATTCAAAACGCTACTACGATTATGAATTGATCAGTCCACTTATTTCTTTTGCAGAACAGTTGTGCCTTTGATTCATGGGCGAAATAAGCCTTCGCTAGGAAAGATGTAAAGGCATAAGTGGGGAAGTGCCAAATGGCGCCGCTACTAAAGTCATGGGCTATATATGAAGAGGGGAACTGACACTTACTGTATGCTGGCAACTGCAGGCAGAAGGCGTGTGCTGGGATTGATCTTAGAAAAGGATTGATCAACTCGCACACTCAACTCTTTGTTCTTTTATGACCATCGACCAAGAAAGAGGTCAATTTGATTCTGCCATTCGTAAAAACCCAGAAATCGATCTCTTGAAAGCTACACATACAGATCGTAGACCCTTTAGAAGCGTACAAAGAACATGGCATTATATTTATTACTTGGAATCAGTTTAAGCCGTACACACATTGCATGCTTCTAAAGTGCCTCCGGTTTGTATATAAAACCGAATGGCCGTAGTCCTTCGCGCACAAGGACAATTATTCATTCCAGTGAACAAGCATCGGACCTTCCTATTTGTCTTGCCAGCATTTTTTGGCATCGCTGAATTGATGACACCGCAAGTATACGAGAGACGTTGTGGGCATTTTCTAAGAAACAACAGAACAAGCTGCTAGTCAGCAAAATGCTGGTCTTCTCCTTTAGAAGTCCTTTTTTCACGAATTCCTGTTTCTTGCTATGGGTGTTTAGAAGAGGGCTGCATAAGCACTTCAAAGTAGATGGTCCCAAGATATTTTATTCCACGGAAACTGATGAGAAGTGTTAGAATTGAAGGGATATCTCATAATTGTTCTGTAAAAAGGCGGAGATGGTGTAGTGGCAAGTGGCCCACTATTTCACACAGCCAGGAGTTCTAATCCCGGAAAGATATCTAGGTCAACCAAGCCATCCATCCTTCAGGGGTCGGTCAATTAGTGCCAGACTCGTCTGGGAGGATAAAAGCACTGACTTGTACATCGGCTGGTCACTGCAAGTCATTGTATAGGCCACATACGCACTCATTACGCCACTACGATTCTGAATGGAAGTCGAGTGAGGGGGCGCATCCTTCAGACGGAACTGATTCACGCCAAAAACTTTATCCTTTAACTTCATTATGTAAAGGGGCGGAGGTGGTGTAGCGGCAAATGGGGTATAAATGGTACACACAACCAGCCAGGGGTTTAATCCCGGATCGATACCCGCCTAGGCCAACAATGCCTTGATTAAAGCCAAAAACTTTATTCTTCATCCGTTATTCTGTAAAAGATATAAATGGACTGTCTGCAGCAGCCTAGTCCGTTTGATAAAAATGAAATTGACAGCTCAGCATTGTAGTTCTCGAAAGATTTCCCAGACTCAGGTTAATGCATCTATCTACTCACGTTTTCCGTACGTCGTGCGGTAATAAATAATCGGCAGTTTCGAATCGTTTATGATTGTTTTTGCACTCGTGGTGGCCCGATTTCGCACCTCTTCACAACTATCAATTAAACGTCAGGCAGGGCGCTGCAAAATGAGCGAAAAGCAGAAATGGCGAAGCGCCGCAACTCGAACGCTGGCCGGCCGTATCGCGCTCAGTGGAGGCGAGGAGCCGGTCGCTCACTCATCTGATTAGGACATGATAGATGACGTGATAATTATAGGTGCGGTTGGAGCGACTCACTGGCAAAGGGCGAGCCGCTGACAACACGGGTTATCGCAGCGGTCAATGAGATCGTATCCGTGGCTGATCACACCTCGTCGCCGAGTTCCTCGGGCGAGGCCAGCCGCGATGATAGTACTCCCGATTGCCATGGGCATTTGCTGCCCTCTCGTCAAGCCGCCACCACACAGGTCTCAACAATTGCGACTTCTTGGTCTGATTGCCGACGATAACGCCGATTGAGAGATATTCGAGCGCAGTCTTCAGCACTTTTTACGATTTCTTGCTGTCGTGGGAAAATCACCCTTCAAACTGTGAATCGCTCCTTTTTTGTACTAATATGTGAACAAGACACTCGGAGACCGCCTTGAAGAACGACAAATGTGTCGGACGAGAACGGATTGGAACAAGATAAACACACGGTTTGAGAGATAACCGCGAAGTCGCGCGCATCAAGGAACGAAACTTGAACCAAAGCTGGAAGGACGATCTAGAAACGGTTCCTAGGGAACACTCTTCTAATTGCTAATGGGTGGAATTTGAAAATAAAATATTGGACCTTCATTTGCGTAGCTTTTGTTCATGGGTGAAAATAAGCATTAGCTAAGAAAGATGTAAAGGCAAAGATGGGGAAGTGCCAAGTGGCGCCGCTACTGAAGCCATGGGCCAGCCATGAAGTGGGGGATTGACACTTGCTCGTGCCATACACGTACAATCACTGCAGGGTATCTTCTTCTGTACTGCACGTGCGTAGGTTAGATGCTAGGGGTAGTAACGTGTACCGTACTCACCTTGAAAAGTAGGACTCATCCAAAACTAGCGTCTGATTTTTGTTTTTTTTTCTTCGTTACCATTCGGTTTAAAAAAGAGTTCCCATGGAAGTCGAGTGCATCACCAAACTCCGCTCTTCATGTTTTACAAAACTGCTTGTATAATGATGATTGGAACTCCGGAAAAGTTTGATTTTGAAACGTACTCACAATTTTGGACGGTTGCTTTAATCTTGTATGAGGCAGCAGCGGTTGAATCGTGAACGATCTCGGCCTATACTTAGTGCTATTCAGAATTTTGGTGACGGACTTGATCCAAGATAAACACTCCTTGTGTTTTGTGGCCCTGGATAAGTCACAAAGTCAGTCAGATCTTTAAACTTTTTCCGAACAAAATTTTACGGCTGCTGTTTGTACCGTTCAATTCGTCAAAATAAGTGCAATGCAATAGTACTTGATCACCCCAGACGAAGTGTTCTGTTTTCCTTGGCAAAATGTTTGACCGACTGACAAGAGGTCTTCGCTGGATTTCCGGCGCCCGTCACCGTCACTGCGGCGCATAGTCCGGATCATTTTCGCCCTGTGCTGTGTGCCGTGCAGTATTTACCACTATTAACCTGCAATCTAATTATGTTCCAGATATCCTTCAGAGCCTGAGTTCAAAGTCAACTGGGAATGCGGATGATGGTCCTTCTGGAATTTCTTTCCTTCTTGCCATGCCTAAAGTCGCTAACAGTCAGGGAGAAAAACGCACATAAGCTGCGAATAACTAACTGCAGGAGTCACTAATTTTGTTTTTAGCGAAGCCTACAACCTCAAAAAGAACCTTGCTCTTAGTTATGTGGATATTGCTGCTTCGCAGTGAAATAGTGTTGAATAGTGTGAAATATGCTTCAGTTAAACATATGAAATTTCGTGCGAATTGCTCCACTAAGAAAAAAGTTACGCCCGAAAAAGTGTGAGAGCGTTTGGCGCCGAAGACTTTCAAGAGCTACAGTATATATGTATATATGGGTATATAAGGTGCGCCATAAATATGGTAACAAAATAATTCGGCAACAGAAACAGCAGTTCATATTGATACATAGTGCATTTATGTGAACTATTTACTGGTCATCCTTTATAACCTTCTCATGTATTAAATACCAGTGCCGATCAAAGACAGTGCCGAAGTACTGCCACTACAATACAGTAGAAATCATAGTTTGAAATAATAAATACTTCACACCATATTACTCACTTCCCTCCGCAGTGCTCACTTTCTCCATTAACCTACCCACAAAGTGACTGCTTTGTATATAAGAAGGGTAACTTTTCCATATCACTACCTTTATCATAATCACAAAGTAACCCGGACGGACAGACCGACATACCACATACAGACATACCGACAAATTGACAAACCAAGTCACTGCTTTGTATATAAGAAGGATAGCTTGAAGGTGCTTTGGATACTCATGGCACGCAGAGTTGCTTGAAAAACACAGCCCGGACTTTTTTCATTGATTCCTTAGGAGCATCAACTGTGGTGCGTTGAAGCGCAGACTTTCCTCTCCAGTATGGACTATATGCAGTGACCCATCACATTGTGGTCCGGGAAATTCGTAGAAGGATTGGAAGGTAGGATATGGTCGCGAGCATTCCTCCAGCATCAGCCTCGCTCTTTTCCCATTCGTGAGCAATTGCTTTTACTCTTCAAATTCTTCTCGTCAAAAAGCTTATAAGGCTTTCGAATCTTATTTGGAAACAATTCTATTTACTCTAGGTAGATTCTTCCCATCGGATTAGAACATACAACAAATCAGCAGTCATTTTCCTTATGTTTCTGCAGGTTTCGCAGCTGACTCATTCCCAAGCAATTGTATTCGGAAAAGAGGTCGTATTTGAGACAAGACGACCGTATTGAGGTTTGTTATTGACCTGTCTACACAAAGCGATTCAAGAGACTGTCATGTGGGAAATGTTGAAACGAGGAACGAACCCGGAAAAGGACTCACGAAATGCCCGCAAAGACGGAACGGTCCGTGGATGACTGCGAAGCTCCACCGTTTCTCGAAATTTGAGGAGTTGAGAGTACCAATGTAGATATGTATGTGGGCTAAGTTATCTCATTAACATAAGGGGGGGGGGTGCAGATTTGGAAAAACCAACTTCTACGGCACGTCTGCAGGTCCACACTCCACACGGCTAGGAGAAAGACTAAGATGGCAGTCTGTACTCTCAGAGCACGAACACGTGTGTTGGAAGCGTGTATCGAAGATCTGTTGGTGGAGGCCAGGAAGCCATTGAGAAGGCGAAGGCAAGCAGTCTTCCGGCAGTGTGAGGGGCAGGAGCACGGTGTCAGTATAGCACGAGGCGAGTTCGCCTCCCGTCCGAGCCGAGTTCTTGTCTATAACTCGCCAACACAGTGAGAGTTACGAAGTTCACTCTCACGTGTTGATGAGTCCGTCGAATTCTTATGATCAAATGATCAGAGAAAACCATGTAAGGGACGTTTACCAACTCGTCTTCCTTGCAGTCGATAACAAGTTTGTCGTACATGGCTTCAAAAAATGTGAACGGAAAGTCCTCTGGTGCCTTCCTTCCCTTTCCAATTCACGTTATAATACCGCAGTGATCCAAGTCAAGGATAACGCCTCGCTCGGGCAGAATATTCCGTTGGTAGTAGTTGAAGAGCATTTTGATCGACTGAGTGATATAGCACCATTCCCCTCAAAGTTTCTCATCCCACTTCAGATTTTCAAATTTACATTTCCAATAGTCCTAAAGAGTGACGGAGGGTCGTCAATAAACAATATGAGGCAGAAACGTTTTGCAAGCGTTTATGGCGCGCCTATAAAAAAGCAAAATAAGCACATGCAACAAGGAATAGAACTTCAGTGTCACGCTTACGAGCCTATCTCCATGCCAGCTGCATCACCGTTGACAGATCAACAAGCTCCTCGGTTCGTTATAGGTATGTTCAACACAGTGATGTAAAGCTGGGTAGTTAATGGTTTAGGAGCTTCACTCCCATAATCGTTTCGCAGATTTAGAGCGCAGTTCTGAGCTCAGCGTTCGAAAACGTCTACGGCGATCAACAGCTCATTTTGAATGGCCACTTTGACGAATTTGGGGGTTCGAAAAAACAGGCCTTATGAATTTCTGATCACATACATACAAACACTCACACAGATGTGTTTCATACATACACATACATACATACATACATACATACACACATACATACATACATACATACATACATACATACATACATACATACATACATACATACATACATACATACATACATACATACATACATACATACATACATAACATACATACATACATACATACATACATACATACATACATACATACATACATACATACATACATACATACATACATACATACATACATACATACATACATACATACATACATACATACATACATACATACATACATACATACATACATACATACATACATACATACATACATACATACATACATACATACATACATACATACATACATACATACATACATACATACATACATACATACATACATACATACATACATACATACATACATACATACATTACATACATACATACATACATACATACATACATACATACATACATACATACATACATACATACATACATACATACATACATACATACATACATACATACATACATACATACATACATACATACATACATACATACATACATACATACATACATACATACATACATACATACATACATACATACATACATACATACCATACATACATACATACATACATACATACATACATACATACATACATACATACATACATACATACATACATACATACATACATACATACATACATACATACATACATACATACATACATACATACATACATACATACATACATACATACATACATACATAACATACATACATACATACATACATACATACATACATACATACATACATACATACATACATACATACATACATACATACATACATACATACATACATACATACATACATACATACATACATACATACATACATACATACATACATACATACATACATACATACATACATACATACATACATACATACATACATACATACATACATACATACATACATACATACATACATACATACATACATACATACATACATACATACATACATACATACATACATACATACATACATACATACATACATACATACATACATACATACATACATACATACATACATACATACATACATACATACAACATACATACATACATACATACATTACATACATACATACATACATACATACATACATACATACATACATACATACATACATACATACATACATACATACATACATACATACATACATACATACATACATACATACATACATACATACATACATACATACATACATACATACATACATACATACATACATACATACATACATACATACATACATACATACATACATACATACATACATACATACATACATACATACATACATACATACATACATACATACATACATACATACATACATACATACATACATACATACATACATACATACATACATACATACATACATACATACATACATACATACATACATACATACATACATACATACATACATACATACATACATACATACATACATACATACATACATACATACATACATACATACATACATACATACATACATACATACATACATACATACATACATACATACATACATACATACATACATACATACATACATACATACATACATACATACATACATACATACATACATACATACATACATACATACATACATACATACATACATACATACATACATACATACATACATACATACATACATACATACATACATACATACATACATACATACATACATACATACATACATACATACATACATACATACATACATACATACATACATACATACATACATACATACATACATACATACATACATACATACATACATACATACATACATACATACATACATACATACATACATACATACATACATACATACATACATACATACATACATACATACATACATACATACATACATACATACATACATACATACATACATACATACATACATACATACATACATACATACATACATACATACATACATACATACATACATACATACACACAATTTCTGATCACAATGCACACAGAGGAACAAACCTGCCTTACAATTAACGGGTTATATCACCTGTATCACCTGCCGCCCCGTTGATCAGCGAATTCCTCAAGCAGGCGCCAGTAGCGTCTCCAGTCTCCCTGTCGCGAACCATAGTAGTCCATAGTATCATCCTCGCTCGAGGGGCGCAGGGCAAAACATTTCTTTGTTGAGAACTTTTGTGAAAAAAAACCCCATCATCGGGCTGGCGCCCATCCTGGTGTTGGTTTGACGTCCTGAGAGAACTCTCCAGTAACAGCCCTGGCCCAACGGCCATCAATATATCATGATATGCCCAGCCCACCTGATTTTTGACTTCTTGCAGTAATCAACGGCATCTACAAAGTCCGTTCGTTATCGGGGCTCGGTACTCCCGATTCCTCTCTGCGTTTGCGTGTAAAGACAAATTCCGAGCACTGTCCCTTCAACAGCTCGTTGAATGACTCTGACTGCATACTCATCCTGCTTCCATAAAGCTTAATTCTTTGAGTCCTAATGTCAAAGCAGGTTTCGACTGTACTGAACCGTCTCCAAAAACTTGCTTGCTCGCATGGCTGTCCCTCACCTTGTATTCTGCTGATCCTGTTGAGGATGACGCATGTGAGTGGGCAGCAATTACCAATATTGTCTGGATCTCCCTTCTTATCCTGCAACACAGTCTTGCTAGTTTTCCACGAAGTGGGCACTTTGCATTCCGTGGGGTACCGTGTGAAGAGGCAAGCCGGGGTTTCGACAGTGGATCACGGGAAACTCTTTCGATGTTCTGGTTCGAACCTGTCTGGACCAGGCGCCGTACAATTCTTCAGTGACGTGATGGCATACCGAACTTAGGAAGGAAGAATTGAAGGGAAAACATATCCGTCACCCTAAGGTGAAAGGTAGGTAGGTAGACGTGGCTATCGAAGGGATCGGGGTAGGAGTCGTAGATGACCTTCTCCATTCCCCTTTGAGATGCAGTAACTACCCGTCAGGACGATGAAGGGAAGCCGTTCCAGTCATACAGTTGGTAACGCTCATGCTGCTTTGCAAATGCTCTTCCTAGCTTCAGCGGCCTTGGCCATAACTGCTCTCTTCTCTCTTTCAAACCTCCTCAATCACTTCTCTGCATAGCTTCTCACGTTTGGACATTAGCTTTCAAGCGACTGCAGCTCGCGCAATTCCACGCCGGCGTATCAGCTCGAAAGCCTCATAGGAGACATTTTTTGGCATCTTCCAGTTCCTCAGCTTTCCTGATGCTGTCGTGAAGATCATCGACGAGCACTTTGTTCAAATATGCAAAAAAATTCTTCTCATTTTCACTTATTCGATTGAACGCAGATAAACAGATTATCCACGTGGGCAGTAGCCTGCGATTCAGATGAAATGAGAGTTACGAACAGAACATAATAAGTTCTGCACAGCAAGGTATGTACAACAAAACTAGTTAACAGCAAGATTACAAAGCAGTTCAGCATTGGAAATGACAAATAAGAGGAGGATATGAAAAATAACAACGGAAAGTAACCAGGAAACATACAAGTCCTCTCTGCATGTGAGTCTCAATGGCCAGTCTGTAAATCGCGCTAGGACCCACACGCACGTAGTGAGACACATTGTATAGTTCGTCTGAACGCCCCACTCTTCTTCATTTTTCTGGTCACATTCTCGTCCAGCCCCCTTTTTAACGGATTTTGGAAGCCTTTTTCACTTTGGAAACATCAATTCACGCAGTTTCTTTACCTCCATCGCACTATTTTCGATCTTGTCTTCCAGTTTTCATCATAATCTGGATTACCCAAAATTATCGTGAACTATGCCTTCGAGCTCTTTGGTCCCTAAGTGGTAACAATTTGCATTGGGATTCTACCAATACAAAAAGTAAAGTTTTTTCATATGATAGAGGAAACCCAATCTAACGAACTGGGATTTGATACTATTACATTGATGCATAGTTATTGCGCATTTTTTCGCATCTTCTTTTCTGTCGATAAAATTAAACTTTCAAACTCGGGATCTCTGTAGAAATGATCTACTCGTTTTCCTCAACAGAAATATGTCTAGAAAGTCATCTTCCTATACGCCAAATTATGCTCTATTACATCGAAAAATGTTTTATGGCGGCACACTCATAACGTGATCTCAACGATCTTCTCGGCGATGAAACAGTCAGCCAAAACAGAATAAAGAATGGAATTGGTTACTACGGTCGCCCTATTCACCAATAGATACTCCTATGGATTATCACGTTGATCGCCCGTTGGAAAATTCGTTAACGAACAGAACTTTCGACGAAGTGGATGGCTTAATGGCCAACGTCAAGGTGTGATCGCCTTCAAGAATCGAATCTTCTTCGCCAGTGTAATCCGACCGCCTGGCAAATGGGAAGCAGTGCTTGACGTAGATGGTGGATATGTCCCAGAGCAATTATTTGAACATGCCTTTGCTAGATATTTCTATCGTTTCTTCGAGTAAAATTTGCTGAGAAAAATCCGCAATAATTATGCATCAACCTAATATCAAATGTCGCCTAAACTTCATTGAGATCTTCTTAGTTCAACAACTAACAACTTTATAAATCTTGGGGTCATCAGCATACATCAAACAGTTCACTCCAAAGTTAGATAGCGAGTCGAGCAGGTCGCAGGTATAGATTGAAAATGGCAGCAGTGACAGTACTTTGCTTTGAGCCACACCACCAATGGCCGGATATAGACCGGATAGAGCATCTCCGATACGGACTTGTTAAATCCGAAAGAATAGGAAAGACATATGACACACAGAATATGGAACACCTAATGACTCTACAATGAAAGCCAAGATGCTGAAGCTTTTCAAAAGAAGGGGTATAGGCATTTGGTTAAATGCCTTCTAGAAGTCAAACTATACCACATGGACACACTTTCATTTCCGCCACAAGATGAGCGTTATGATATTAAAGAGGATTTGCAACAATTCCGCTGGAGAAATTTTAGTCCGGCGTAGTGAAAGAAGTTAGATTTATTGACAAATCACAAGATCATCACAGGCAAGTTGTGCTTGAGTGGTAAGAGCTCGTTCATTCCTCTTCCGTCCCACACCAGAGGAGGTGGTGGTCGGTCGAACTTTTCCTCTCTAATATCAATACTGCAGTTCGAAGGGAATTTTCCCTGGCAAGGGCTTCCTTGGAATAAAACAAGTTTATTAAAAGTTTGCCGTGCACAGAAGCATCGTATCACCTCACCTGTATCATCTGTCGTCCCTTTGATCATCGACTTCCTCGAGCGGGCGCCAGTAACGTCTCCATTCGTCCCTGTCACGAGCCAGAGCGGTCCAGTGAATCGTTCTCGCTTCAGGAACACGAGGTTCAACATTCCTTTCGTTCAGAGCTTTCGTGAAGAAGTCTGACCATCTCGTTGGCGGCCTTCCTGGAGTTCGTTTGATGTCCCGAGATATCCAGTCAGTAACCGCCCTGGTCCAACGGTCATCACTATATCGCATAACGTGTCCGGCCCACCTGATCTTCGATTTCTTGGCGTAATCAACGGCATCCCTGATCTTCGTTCGGTGACGGAGCTCGGAACTCCGGATTCCCTTCTGCACTTGCGTGTATAGGGAAATTCCGAGCATCGTCCTTTCCAAAGCGCGTTGAATAACTATTGTCCACTTCGGGATAGCCTGGCAAGCCCCCGGAGTCAATAGCCCCCACGTCAGAGCCTGGCAAGCTGCACGTTGGGCATTTTCACGCCAAAAACAGTAATAGAAATGGGCCTCATTCCCCTGAACCTGAGGGAGCCCCCAATAGAAGCATCGTAGAATTAAAAAATAGTATCAATAAGTTCTATGTTTAGCGGGTTATTTTCGAATATTATGCTCTACATTACTCTGGAGGTTTGTCACATTTCAGTTTTTTTAGTTCTCTTATTTCCTCCTTATATTTTCCGTACATTTACTTTTACTTTCTTTTTTTTGTTGCCTGTTATGCTTGTTATTAGTCGCTACCATCATTCATGGTTTTTGTCAGACTCAGTTTCATTTTCTATTATTCGATTCGTCTACGTAAGGTACTGTTCTGATAAACAAATAAATAAATAAATAAATTTTCTATATTCCAACGCTCAAAGGCAGTGCTGTGGAATAAATGTCTCAATCTGCCGCAAGCTTTTTGACCTGTTACAAAGATTGGTGAGAAGCAAATCTGCGATTAGTTTTCAGGAATTCTACAGTGTATAATTCCCTTCGAAAACAAGAAGTGACCAACTAGAATTATCTCCTCCTAAGCCAATGTTAAGTGCTAAACGGGGTGTAATAATTCCACTGTAACCCATCGCATCGTCTCCCAAGACCAGTGGAACTAAAGGGCTCAAGCATGCTTCAAATGAGCAGCAGTCAGAAATATTTTACAAAAATAACTATCATTTTCTTGTTCACTCATATGTTCCATTGTGTTGTATCCGTTATTGTTGATTCTGTTCATTGCTGCTTACTCCTTTCCAACGGGTGCGTTTCGTTGCGCGTCCGTCGAAACTAGGTCACGCCGCAGCCGTCGCATGCGGCGGGTCAGCCCGCGATCCTTGACGAACGTCGCAATTGCAATGGGGCATACGATTTACGCTTGGTCCACGGCAGCCCGCTTAAGAGAAGATAACATGGAACAAGCGCAGATCGCTCGCTCCACTGACACTTCGTGGTACTGTAATGCCATTTCGAGGTCCCAGTGGGGTGCGCAGCGCACGGAATGGGCAGGGTGACCTACTTTCGACGGACGCGCGCAACGGACATCCCCCTTCCAACACTGTCTTATATTCATATGCGGAGTATGAAATGAATAAATGAAGCATAAGTTCATATGCTGCTCCAGATCGATTACCGAGCTAGTTGCTTCCAGCTTCTAGTACAATTCTTTGTAAAGTTTTCGTTTCTGATAGCCAAAAGTAGTCTCTGCTTTCGAGGAAATCTTCGATAAGGAGCTGTTTTTTCGTCTAATCTGATTTCTTGATTAACAAGGCCACATTAAAACTTTATTATTCGAACGGTTCTTCACAACATTATCACTTGTACAAAGGAAGGGCTTCATCATGATCAAGATACCTCGTACGCACACGTATCAAACGTACATTGCATTACCGTCACCATTGCTAATTCGAACAGAACACCTCATCAGTTAGATTGCAAGCAAAAGTGTAAGCGTAACACAGTCAATGTTTGCTTACATTATTTACATAAAAATACTGAACCACTCGACTACATTTATACTGGCGCTCAGCTTCACATATGGAGAGGACATCGCTTCATCCCTAGTGAGGCAACCATTTCAAATTTCTTAACTTGACTACCAAACATTATTAAAGAACAATCTTCACTTCTAAAGGAATATACATGAGCCTTTTAATTTTTAAGAGATAAGGCAGTTCCAAATGAATTTTTGCTAAATTAATGACGGAGTTATTCCGATTCCACCAAACTGCGTCAATCGAATGTGCTAAAGTTGAAGGTGCTATCTTTGTTCCCTCAAAATGGCAATCCAGAGTCAGCAATGTGGCTGAGGAAATCCTTCTGCAGCGTTTCCGAAAGCACTTTTATCGGATTATTCTCCAGTTCTTCGGCATCCACTGTTGTCTTGCTAACGTGCCAAATTTTCCAGCCTAATCGCACACCCTAAAATAGCACAGCTTACTTATTTGTTTTGCGCTAGCTATATTTTCATCTGCACAGAAAAAAATTCAAATATGGTAACATATAGACCTCTCGATTTTCTAAGCTAGCGATGCCATGTTGTAATTGTCAATGGTTCCTTACAAAAGCCCTTGGGTTATAAACTGCTTAGGTGAGGTACGAATAATTTTCGTTTTAATTCTCGTCCAAGCTACCGAGGGATCATTCATGCATTGTTATACTTCACTATTTATTCGGACTTGAGGCTGCTGATATGCAGTAGACTGTGGCCTGTTCAGAGGACACCCATGAATTGCTTTCAAAACTCCGAACTAGTCGCGAAATTGAAAGCATTTCTCATGTGTGCACTTAAACCATTTTCGTACCCAACACAAAGGTAGTCGCCCTCCGTCTGGTTTATGAGATAGTAATCAGTATAATTTTTACCGTAGGGCTGTCAAGTTCATGAGACGACAAGGACGACTGCCTTTATAAATCGTGTTAAAGACTAAAGCGTGTTCGGATTGGACTTGCGTAACATTCTCCAAGTTAAATCTTCTTAGTCTTTTTGAATCTAGGCATTCGCACAATGCCGTCTACTGCTTACAAGGGGAGGATGCTGGGTCGCGTTGGCCAATCAAGATGATGTTTACACCCCCCCCCCCCCCCCCCTGTGTTTCCGGACGGTGATGTCAAATACATATTCCAAATCTGCGAAGCGATTCCGGGAATGAAGTTACGGGAGCATTTTTTCCGCTCGGTACGGGATTTCGTTGAGCATACATCGAGGTGGATCGCTAGGGCGAACGTGAAGCATGGATGGCGCGGCAGGTAAGACAATGATTTTGCAGGCGCAACACTGCTCTGCTTCATGCTCCCTCAGCATTTCGGACCCGCTTGAGGAGCCTAGTTGTTGTTCGTATCTGTATATATCGAATGCCTATCACGCAGTTTTCTCGAAGCCGACACGAACGCAGGTTAGAAGAGAGTTTGCTAGTGTTAAACAAACTAACAAACTAAACTAACAACGTTTAGCACTAACAAGTTTGTAGTGCTAAACGTTATAGATGTACCCCTAAACAACCTAAAGCATCGACTGGTTCGCAATCGACTCTACGATCGCTCATGTACTACCCCTAACTGTGTGGTCTGCCCAACCGGCAAGGGAGGCGATTGTACCATCGCAGGGGTGGTCTACAAGATCACATGTTGCAGTTGCGGAGAGGAATACATCGGCGAGACATCAAGACCGCTATGCGTACGCATCAAGGAGCACGTAGAAGGCAAGGTCAGGTCACGAATGTCATCTGCCTTGGGCGCCCGCAGGGTGGAAAGTCATTATGGAGCCGATTTCGAGATTACGGCCGCGGTCTTGGCACGAGAATCGCAAACACCCGCACGAAAAACCCTCGAAGCATTCTGGATTCAGGTCGCTAGACCAAAAATGAACGGGAAGGAAGAGTGTATCACAATCACGCGGGAGCTGAGGCCGTAGATAAGGTTGGCCTTCCACCAGTGAGTCTGAATCACATCTAGTCCGAGAGCTTACTGGACCGTTGCTGGCTTCTGGGTGGTCGCGGGGATTGGTCTGATCGACGGTGAGTGTCCCAACTTATAATTGCGTGATGACCTCTGAGGTCTCGAATTCCTGTAAGGTAGTTGATGGGTTTGGTCGGGTAATCATGAATTGCTTCGATTATTCCAGACTCTGAAGAAGGCGATCCGCGCCGAAACGTTAGCCGGAATAAAGTTGTTTTCTTATCAACCTCGTCCGAGTTCAAGCAAAGAAAACCAACTAGTGTCAAACAGTTGTGACGGAACATATCGGAATTACGAAGACCTATAAGCTGTGAAGGAGGGCCACCAGACGTATTCCGTGGATTCTCGAAAGATTATTGGTCAATCCCCCCCCCCCCCCCCCATATGTTCCGTCATAAGTAAAACACTATGCTTCAAGTCCTTCAACACTGCGTTCATCTAGGCTTCAAGGATACAGATAGAGTCAATCGATGTAAGCTCGCTTTCACATGTGGATTGAGTAACTTCACATTGTGGCTCTGATGAAGAAATACCTGAATTGTAACATTTTGAAGTGGAGCGGACAATAGTTCCCACAGAGCAGGGGACTTGCTGTGGGCACTACGGGGGCGGTACGTAAATGGCTGCTGCATAAGTACATCAGCACAGCTCAAAGTAAATGAATTATTCTACACGATCCTCAACCTGCGGTCATAAAAGGATGAAAGGATAAAGATTTTGGCGTTAGTCAATCCCGTTTGAGGGATGCGTCCCGCGCTCGACTTCCATTCAGAATCGTAGTGGCGTAATCAGTGCGTATGTGACCTATACATTGACTTGCGGTGGCCAGCCGATGTACGAGTCAGTGCGTTTATCCTTCTAGACGAGTCTGGTACCAATAGACTGACCCCGGATAGATGGAAGGCTTGGTTGGCCTAAGCGGACATCGATCCGGGATGCGAACCTCTGACGTGCGTGGGAGATAGCGCGCCACTTGCCACTACACCACCTTGCAGTCATACCATATAAAATTCACGAGTTCTTCAAGGAATGGGCAAGGTGAAGTGGTATCGGAAAAACAGTTCGAGTAATATCCCACTCTGTTTAAAGTCTGCTCATCTTGAAGCTGTAAAAAGTGCAGTTATCCGCAACATGTAGGGAACTATGGTATATCAACTTGTTTGTGCTCATCCTGTGACGAAGTATGCATTAGTGAGACGAGGAAAATGGTGTGCATACGCTCCAAAAATATCTGGAAGGTGAACGGCGTAATGGCTCTTCCACATCACTCAGGAAACACATGTTGGAAGAGCACCATGGCAACGATTTCGACATTGAATGCAAACTACTGGTCTACAAAAAGAGATCGGTCTAGGGAGGTATTTGAAGCGTTCGAAGTATCCGTACCCAAAGTTCAAAGCTGAACAACCAAAGGAGGTGCATGATCATCACAGATGAACTCTTGCAATTCATCCGCTTTTGAAGGACTCTAAGATTGCCGCATATTCTGGATGTGCGGCTGTCAGTGGTGTCTCATTCGTCTCTCCTTGTCACGTATTAGAATAGGATGTGAAGGGTGGTGGAGCTACGTAAGATTGGTCACTTCTATGGGATCTTCTGTGTTCAAGTTTTTAGGAGATATTGCAAGTAGGAGTAGTGCGTTAGAGCGCTTGACTGGTCAACCCCAGATCAAGAGCTTTGAATCACTTCCAGATGGTTGACGGCGAATATTTGTTCGAAAAGTCGACCAAATAAAGCGGCTCTACTATAACGATACCGTTCGCCTCTTTTCTCATTCTACTTCTCACATTGATTACAGACTATGCGATCGGTCGTTAATCATTTGGTACAGACTCTCTCTGGTACTATCCATGTGGATAGACCGGGTAAGACCGGGTAACGGAACTTCTCCCCGATTGCGGCATTCTCCCTTGCGGCATGCGGCAAATGTCTCTGATATTACCGTACTCACCCCGCTTCCCGCCAATCGATAGGACGCGATATTTTTCCTTGACTGCCTTGCTTTTTCAATGGATTTTATCGTTTTTTCTTCTGTTTCTTTTTAGTTTTCATGTTTATTAGGCTTGATTAATCAAAATGACTCCTCCTATATAAACGACGATCAAGACCGCCTTGGAATTGAAAAGAGCGGCCGGCTAATTCAAATAATTAAAGGACTCCCTAACCCACAAATTGCGCGCTCCGATCTTCCATCGCAATCCTGCGATAGGCGGCGGGTGCGGCGTGCGCGACGCCGTGTTAGGGGAGAAGTTCCCGGACCCGGATAGACCAGGTGGTCATATCCTCCACTTTGTTCGGTGCCCCTTCACCAAAACACGTTCAGTGAGGACTCAACACAATCTCGACGGCAAAGTGCAGACGAGAGTTTTGTTGTCTCTGCTGTGTGCTCTTCTATCACCCAAATGAATATCACTGGAGAAAGCCTTTTATATAATAGATAGCCAACAGTTCTTTTTGCTTACAGAGCACTGTGTGTGACAGGCGCAATGATAGATAAAATAAAAAGCGAAGACGAGCAGACAAGCTGTAGGGCTGTACTCACGCCCAGAGGGACGCATTAAAACACCTGATGATCATCATATACGCGCTCATGTTTTACGGCAATATATCACCTAAATCAGCGAGAGGCGAATTATAATCTTTTACGTTAGCCTGGGTGCTATCAATTTTTATATCACAAACTGACGATTACTGGTTGGGGAACTGAGAGCATATTTTTCTAAATAGGTTAATGTAAGAGGGCTTTTGATTCGTCCACCGGTGACTAGGAAAGGAACACTCATACGGCATGCTGCTCTTGTCCGAATCCAACGCTTGTCAAAAAAGTTCAAGGAGGAGTCGATGGGTGGCTCTGACTGTTATTCTAGCGAAATAATCCATTTCTTTCGATTTTAGTGTATGTTACCTAACAGAAATTATTGTCATTGCTTTGACCAAGGGCATGTAATGAAACATTCATAATTGCTTTTCTAGGCGATGATGAAGAAAGGATGAAAGTATATGGACATATCAGAACTCCTTTCGATTTAAAATGTCTTTTCTAGGAGAAAATTTTTCGTTACCTTAGCTATCATGACAAGAGAGACGATCATTACTAGCCGAGTACACGTTTCTATGAGCCTTGACGGCGGCTCTCCTAGTCGCTTCACAGAAAGACCCAAACAGACGGGAGCGTCTGGAATCAAGTTCTCTGGAGACCATTTTTCATGTAACATCCTGGTAAATGAGAATAATACTAAATTACTAAATTAGAATTACTACTAAATGAGAATAAGAATGAGAACAGTCTTTTATGTATATAAGTGTCCTGGGCGGGTGAATGAAGTCTTTTATTTCTATGTGAGTATCCTAGGGTGAAGCGTTTTTGAATTTACGATTATCTTTGAGATTAACAATGTTTCCTATCCAAGAAAGGAGTAGATAGACCTCATTTCAGGGTGAAAGTTATTCGTTGTAAAGAAAAGTCATGGAAAAACTTACAAACGGAGTTGGTGAGATTCCATGGAATGAGTGAGTGGTGCACAACTGAAATCAGTCGCTTCTTCTTCGATGAATAATGAAAATATTCTCATAAGTTCTAAGAGATCTATATCATATCAGCGAGAGCCTAATTTGTTCGATGAAACGCATCATTAACGAAGAGCAACAGGCTGAGAGAAATTTGAATTGGAATCACGAAACTGGGAAGCCCAGTGGAGATTTTGAAGAGCCCACCCTTCCCTCCTTCGGACGATGCTGAGTGATGGAAGCTCCTAAAAGATACCTACCACTGTATTATTATGATATCAGATTCCCCTGTCCGCGATTTCTCTCTACGTTGTAATATGTTAGTGCTATAATCTCAGAATCTCTTCAAGAAACTCGCTTTACCAATCACAATCTCCAACCCTGTTTCTGGAGCATGTTTCTTCCCCATCGGACTAAATTTGGCAGGAATGAATGGCCTGTTGAGGGCATGTGGCTTGTCCATGATCTTAACCTCCTCATACAGCCCCTCTTCCAGCGAAGGTAACTAGTCTCGCAAAAAAGGATATAAGAAGGCGTAATAATAAAAAATTTCATTACTTTAATGCAACGTTTGTTGATTTTTCATCATTAACTGATTGTGGAAGGCAGAGAAGGTGTAGTGAGAGTGGCTCACATCCACGGCATGATCAGGGCTTATAATTCCGGATCGATGTCAGCTCAATCCAACTGATGCTTTCATCCCCCCAGTTCGCTTAATTGGTACCGGAGAAAAAAAGCACTAACATGTACGTCGGCTAGCCACCGCAATTCATTGTATAAGCCAAATACGCATTCAATACGTCACCACGATTCTAAATGGAAGTCGAGTGTGAGGCGCATCACCCCAACGGAATTGATTTCTCCTTTCGACAATTTGTCAGCCACAGAATCAGGTTACCAAAAAACAAATGAAAATCGAAGAAAACATTTTGGTACAAAAAAAAAAGAAGATGCGATTGGCGTGCAGAAGCCAAAAAGTAGATTAAGCGACAATTTGCTGGGCGCAAATAGAATTCTCGGGAGTTCTATGCTATTTCAAGTCATGTAAGTCTGCTAAACCCAACGCGTACATACCAAAAGCGTATCATACAAGTTTGTCACTATCTAGTCTGATCGAAGCGATGCTGAAGTAATAAACATTATAATAATCGTAATATGTTGTCTAGTGTTATTCTATCTTCTCGAGAGCACATGGATTTTTCGAATTTTTCTGTTATTCGGGGTCGTCTGTCAGAGATGTTATTCGGGCCCGTCCATGGAGATAATCTTTGAGAAGTGTTGTGAGCAATTCTTTTCGTAATCGCCTATCCAGTTGTTTTTTATAAGAATCCCACTCGTAGGGCACATTTGAAATCAATCGCTTCCATAACTCCCACATCCCAGCTGAGTGCAGTGAAAACAGCTGGCACTGAATGACTCACCTGAGGCGAATATTTCCTCTCGAATGACGTACTTTGTCTCAATCGTTTCGAGATATTCGGCCCAGCAGGTGAGGAAATAAACTGCGATAGCGGCCAACAGACCAATAAGGAAAAACAGAACAACGTATTTCCATAGCTCTAAAATGGCATATTTCAAACAAAATACAACTAATTTGCTGAATAATGCAGAAAATAAACCGGTCGTTGGAGTGAGAACGGTGACAAAAATTCTGTATCTACTTCTGCTTGATAAGGCCAGGTATAAGTCTCAGGTCATCAACAGAGATTATAATTACAGGGACATTACAACCAGACGGCTTGACCATTAATTATGGCTTGTAACAGAAGTAAAGGCGAATCTGTAAGAAAGGAAGCCGAGATACACATCTGAGAGCTTTGAGTGAAAGAATTGGGTCTTTGGGCGTTAATCAATCCCGTCTAGGGGATGCGCTCTTTCATTCGACTTACGTTCAAAATTGCCGTAAGAAAGCTTTGAATGCTTCCTTAATACGGAAGCTTTGAATGAGCGCAGATTTACTGAGCTTCGAATGAAGAATTCCAGTAAGTGGGAAAGATCTCAAATTTTCAAAGACAGCAGTAGATCTACGAATTAGAGAAGTCATATTCTGGTGTTAGAGTGATCTCCCTCATTATCTTGATATCGACGAAAACATGAAGATATTTACGATATTCAAAGCCTCTACTAGAGCTTTGCAGAGCCATTATGTACTGAAAGCTGTGCATAGTTCCTGGGAGAATATTTGTAGAATCTAGAACTCACTGGGACAATCACTTTTTATTTTCAAGAACCCGTTTTTTCCGTGATTTTTTTTCGAAAAGGGGAGATGTTTCAGTGATGGCGGCTCAGGGGCAGTGTGGTCACTTGAGCATGAGCTTGATTTCTTGTGCGCGCAAATGTCAGACCACCGTTAGGTTGTGGTAAACGGCTTGTTCTCAAGCTAAGGTTAGATTTTGCCCCAGCGTGAATTTTTTTTCGGTTTTTCTGGCTTCCATCCATCGAAAATATTTTATTCCCGTTTAGTTCTGAGGTCTTACTACAGCACCAGCAACACTACATAGCTTAAAACAAGACAAGAGGGCATGTCTGGAACTGTGACGAAGTAATGCGATACTGCTGTGCTGACTCAAAAGCTGAAGAAAAATGGGAGAAAATACTTGGCTGAAAACAACACCGAAATGATAGATTGGATGCCCAAGTTTCAATCATATGACAACATTCCGACATAGAAATCAAACCTAGCAGTTTATTCAGCGAACTGCCCGAATGGGTCCGTTTATAAACAGGAAATTAGTAATATGGACGTGGCGGGGAAGAAGGAAAAATGTAGATTGAGAAAAATGAGAACTCCGTGACTTACTGTGAACTGCCTGACGCTGCTCTATAAGCTCTCTGACTAGCTGTTGAAAGGCAAGTTTTTGGCTGTCAGGAATTTTCTGTTGAATCAATTTTGACCATAATTGCTCACCAGAGGCTTGTGAATCTTTCTAAAATTAAAATCTTGAAGGAGTCGGAGCTCTGAAATTTTTCCGAATTCATTCAAAAGAAGGGTACTGAGGAAGAAAGAAAATCAAGTTTTCTATTTATTAGAGGAATATTTAGCCTTAAATTGAAGACTTTTGTGTACTCACTGGTTCAAAGAATTCTTTCCTTAGCCTATCCTTGTCCTTGTTCATTTCCACTAGATTCTAGGATCTAAATTCATTGCTTTCTCGAACCACGTCATACACCAGTAGGAGATTTCGTAGTTGCACCCTAAATTCGCTGAAATTTCATTCAGGCATAAAACGAATCGAACACAGGCCATATTTCATACATGTGCAAGTTAGTTTCTCATTTTAACTAGAAAGTCAGGAGCATTTCAATTTTGTCGAGGTCGTCTACGAGTAACAGAAAGCTTTGGCTGCTGCCAATAAGCTGGGTGTGAGTTCGCCTTCGCCTAAGGGGCGTATCGATTTGCAGCCGCTGGCTCGAAGATGGGATTTCGGCGCTGAATTGTATGTGAATCCATTTAATATCATTTAATAGTCCCCGCTGATCATTTTGCTATTATTTTTGGGCAAGTAGAAGATCAGAGAACACCATGGAGTAGTTCTACTTCACAAACTAGATCAACTTGCAATCAAGAACAGCAATATGGCTGACTGTATTTAGGACGGAGGGTGTGCACTGCGCTATTACTTAACAATTTCGATCTTCGAATATATGGCCCTGGCCTTGGAGAGCTCTGGAGAGCTCTGCCGCACGTTCCCGAAACTCATGTTTATAGGGGGAGCCTTCTAACTCCAGACATAAATCACTATTTTGAGCACTTCTCAAAACAATCAAAAAACAGCTAGGGAGCTAATTTTTTCATCGGAAACAAACGTTGTGATCTGAAACAGACTGTAGCTGTCCATCTACACCTTCAGTCCGCTATCAATCAAATTTTCGTCTAGTCAAGTAGAGTTCTACAACGCCAGAAATGATCGAGTAGAAAACTTTGAAATGAATGGGATCACCTTATTTTGTGGATCGGAATCCTCGCCAAAAGTAGTGTGCTGGCTGATAGAAAAGTTTATAAAGTGAGTCGATTGCCATCCTCTCTTCCATTTGTATTCTCTTTGTTTGGGCAGCTGCCGGAGGTTTAACATGCTAGAAAGTAACTGGAAAAGACGAAATGAACCCACTGCACGGTTTCGAAAGCTATCTGACCAGTGAATCAATCTATTGAGCATTTATTTCATAAGTTTTTGAAAAGTAAGCGAAGAGGTATCAATGATTTGTGTCTGCTCCGCTCTGTTCTTCCAGTAACGTTGCTTTCATTTTTATTTCTTTCCTGTTCAAATGAAAAGGATAAAGCAGAGAGTACTGCGTGGATAATGCCAGTAGAGAGGAATGAACTGCTGCAGGAATTCGGAAAAGTAACCATCATCGTCTGAAATGCCAGTAGGGCCACCAGATCGGGATGCCGAGATGATCAGGGGACATTCTTACCAAGTGTGTGGCCGTGACGAAGGGCCACACCAACAGAACAACTATCCAACTTTTCGAGAGGAACCATCGGATATCTAAGTCACTCTATTGCCTAAAATAGTACCTTCGTCCTCTTCTTCCTCCTCCTAATTCAGCACTGTCGCAAAAGGTCTCCTGTTCGTGAAAGTTGTTTCCACTTCCTTCGATTTGGGGCATCTTTTGCCCTTATCCTGATAGGTGAAATTCTCTTTGATGACGTCCCTACGACCTGTCATCAGGGTCGTTCCTTCTGAACTCCAGAATCCATCACTTTCGCAGCACGTGCCCATGCGTAGATGCTGTTCGTTCGTTTTCAACTCGATAGGAGCTGAGTGCATTCAAATCCAAAAATCTTCGTTTCTAACGAGGTCCAGCGCTGTCAGCACCATAATTATTTTAACATACTCCTTTAGGCTTGATTTCATCTTTTTTCTTTTTTTTTCGCTATGAAGTCATTGCTAGCTGAAGTGAGGCACCATGGCTTAACCACCGCTCTGTAAATCTTGACTCTAAGCCTTCGGGACATCGTCAATTAGTAATGACACCACTGAACTCCCTCCGCTTCATCCATGCCGCAACATCCGAGCCTCTTCATTCCGCTCCGAATAACCGTCGGCCGCTAAATCACTTCCGTGGTATGAGAAGTTCCGAGCTATCAGCGAGCCTTGCCATTTCTACAGCTCGTACTGGACGTTTTCTCCGTTATTTGCTCTTAGCACTATGTCTCAGGTGAAGAACTTTCTCCAATGGTTCCTCCACGAGTCATTGTGTGATGAAATACAGTGTTAATGGGAGGAGGACTGGCTAATAGCTGATCCTTGTCGATTACCAACCGGGACACCTACTGCTCTTCTGAAGCGATGAAGTGTGCGTATACATGTATGTAGTTGTGTATGTAGTATATGTAGTGGCCTTGGACCCATTCTGCATGCCCTAAGCCACAGATATCGGGAGTCTAGGCCACTCTGTTCTCGGAGCACTCGTCTATCTTCACGGTATCGCAGTAAACCTAACATCGCAGCAGTTGGGACATTACATGCGTCCCACTTCTGCTTGAAAGAGAGAGCCAAGAGTGGATACTGCTTCTCCACGCATCCGTTATTCTCCCCTCAGCAAACACAGTATCCAAGAGCCCGGTGAGCGGGCCACCTCCACACGTCTTTCCCGATCTTCTTCCACGCCTCACTCCGAAACATCTTGGCTAACTGCTTTCCCTATTTTCATATTCTCCATTGCTCGATAGACGTCATTTTCTGTTCACCCTGCGTTGAGAACAACTGTCACTTCTATATGTATGAAAGCTGCTTATCCTGGGGAGTTTTTGTTAAGTAACCTGACCACTCTTTTGTCTTGTGCCACTCGATACCGGGCTTTGACCAGCCGGAGACGAACTTCGCCTTTCTCGACCGTAGAGCTTCTCGGACAAAGCGTGCAATGGTGTTTATCTTTCCATGTTCCCACGACACCCTCCGAAACCCGCATCTTTTGCTAGTGCTTGTATGCTTCCTTTTTTGCTTTATAGCTGGCTGAACTTCGTCGTTCTAGGTACTTGCTGCCTTGTCACCTCTGAGTCCATTCCGAGTCTCAACTGTTCTGGAGGCATCGTTAAGGCTCGGATAGAACTCGTCCTTCTCGTGGTTGGAGGGGCCGGCTTGCGGTGGGTACACGAATGTTCTGCCCATTTTGTACCTCTCTTTTGCATCTATCCCCACAGCCATCATTCGATCCTTGATCCTGTTGACGGCGGAAACAGAGTACTCGAAGGCTTCTGTCACTGTAATGGTCGTGCCATTTTGTTTCATGTCTTCTCACAAGCTGAAGAAAAACTTCACACCAACCTTGATTCCTCTGGACTTCCCTCCCTTCAAGCGGGTATCATGAAGGTACAGGACTGAATATTCTCAAATCTGCGGAACCCATTAGGGATTTGGACTTTTTGTTACTCACAGTCAATAAAATTACGTTGAATTTGTGTCCGCGTCGTTCTTTCAGTACGAGGTTTTGAACCATACTTTCTTTCGAATGAGTGCAGGTTTTGTAATGTGATCTGGGAATTGTAGTTAGCGCACCTGAGCGTGCACCAAATAAATAAATAAATAAATAAATAAATTTTTTGTCATGATCTGGGTTACCCAAAATTATCGTGAAGTGTGTTTTTAATATTGAACTAGCAACGGTACATTAATGACATTAGGTCGTTAGAGTTCAAGTTTGGAATTTAGAAAGAATGAATTAGAGCAATTAAATCGAAAAAGGAGAAGAAGCGTTCCGATGATGTACGAAATTCTAGAGAAAGGGTTGATCAGACAGTTATTCTTTTTCAACCTAGACGATCCAACACTAAGGCGGAAAAATGTTCCCACTTTTCGGATTGGTGTGGAATACTCGAGAGCTAGTCGTTTGAATAGCAGCTTTCCTAGTTCGGTGTAAGGAATTTGTTGCTCAGAACTTGCAAGACGATCGGTGATTTTTCTTACTTGCTGATATGGTTTGTGTCTGCTTTGCGTTTTTGTTTCTGTTGCATTATGTCATTCAAGGGTTACTTTTTATTTCACAGCTGCTGTACTTTGATTAAATTTGAACTCCTCCGACCTTTACTTCTTTCCAGCAGGTCTCGCGGAAGTGTGGGGCATCTTTAGTCCTCACACACAATCCACGAATTTGCCCGGGGTCCGTGGACAGTATGCAAGGTCAACGCCATATCCAAGTGACATCCTAGTTTTTATACTGATTCCTCTAGAGACTTTTGAAATGATTCGTGACAAGGTTCTCCATCAGCCGGCTGTCAATCCGAGCTTGACTCTGTATCTTTGCAGATCGAAAACCAGCGAGAGGGAAAAAGACAGCGTTGTGTGGAATAGGTACGAGAAGCTGCTAAAACCTCACGGACATATCAACTGGTGCCATTGATCGCTACACTAGTAGTATACATATGTCCACTCCAGCTCTTCAACTGCGAATTCCTGCCACACATACGCAAACGCCCACACCACACACACAGCCTACCGCAGCTCGGCTCAGTTGTTCCAACTCAACTGTTAAGTAAACTGATGGCAAATGCTGACGAATAGACACGTTAAGTTTGTTTTTCACACAAAGTAGGGAATTTATTCTGCGAGAATACATCGAGAAGAATAAAAGCTCAGAATCTCAGAAGTGATCTCGGAGTTTCCGATACTTCCATCGTTTCATCCTGATGAACGCATCTCCTAATACACAGAAGCTTCTCCCTGAAAAAACTCTTTGAACGTTTTGCATTGCACTTCCTTTTTTTCCGAAATTTCAACTTCGAAAAGCCTTTTCTTACCGATTCTTCAAAAGACGATATGTTTCAAATTCAACCTCGCAAGGCACAGTTTCCTTCCAGTATATTTCCAGGCAACCATTGATCAAAATTGAAAAGCATCAGCATAATGAAGGTCTCCGCGTTCCATCATATTTCTTAGTATGCATTAAAAGTTTTCCAATTAAAACTGAAATAAAATGAAATGAATAAAGTCGAATAAATGTGAAAGATGGTCTTACTCAAGTGAATCTACCGTCGGCGGATGACAGATGGATAGGAGTATGATCGTGATTCGACAGGAAGGCTGATCAGGAAAAAATATATCGATAACTCCATTATGCAAAGGTACCAAATGCGACACGAATTTTCTTGAACAGCTTCAATGCAACAAGAGATGAGAAAACAATAGAAATTCGAGCACGGTGTTCACTGGCTTGCATAAAACATTTTGTGGATTTTAACATATCAGAAAACTATAGCACGAATTCAACCTCGAAACTGCCGAAGCACCTGACCTGAACCAAAAAACTAATAGGATTTCCTCTCGAAATGAGAAGTCTATATAGTACCTGAGACAAGTTAGAAAAAAGACAAATTCTAGTGGTGCTGATCAAATGCGTTATGGGATGCGTCCGCACTCGACTTCCATTCACAGTCGTGGCTTTTTTTTCATGAGTATGGCCGATGGCCGATGTACAAATCAGCGCTATTATCATTCGCATGGGTGGAGGCTCGATAGGTCTGAAATGTTATCAATTGTCAGATTTTGTTCCATCTTCATTTGCGTGTAAGTGCTCTAATTGCACTACATCACCTCCATCGCAGGATAGTATACCAAAATAAAATTAGGTGATATTACTGCACCAATATGGACAATACATTGTTCCAGCATCTCGGTGTGATGACTGATCGGTAGCCCGAGCGTTTCCATGAGATAAATGGACGGTAAAAATCAGTGAAATCAGAACAAGTTTCGTAGAATGGTTCAGAATAGTTGAATAGCTTTTTCACTGCACACTCCCAGTATGTAGCCTTTCTGAACAAAGCTTTCAATGGAAGAAAAGGGATGTGCTCATCCGGCTAAAGCTCCAAAGTGGCAACTGGTAGAAAATGATGAAAATGTCAATTCTTCTAAGGCATAAAGCAACACTGTAACCCTTTCCTGTGGCCATTTTCAACGAAGGAGCTTCGTTCACTGCATTACAGATTTCATCCAAAAAGCAGGGTGATCATCTTATACTTCAAGCAGTCGGTTCGCAGGCTGTCGCTGGGCTCCCCTCCTCCTTCGATAAAGTTGTAGTAATCGGCTAACGCTCTACTCCTTCTTCGAAACAAATAATATTTTCCTGTACATGAAATGACACAGGACTGACAGGATAGTGCAAATGGTATTTAGTGCAGGCCGATGCTTACTCCTTCAATTGATAAGTCTCGATCTTTTGCTCTTGTTCTTGAAAGTGAATACCCCTTAGGGACTCAACAGTTAGGCAGCCAAGCCTTGGGCGCTACTCACATATTTTTCAAATATTGATAACACCATTATCAGATGTCGTTATCAATGGACCCTTTTCTTCACGGAGATATCATTAGTTGAGTATTGCGGGTTACTGGCGGTAGGCTAAGTTTGTTGCAAATGAATCGAACATAGAAGATCCTTAATTGAGTCACAAACCTTGCGCAGGAGCGGTCGTAATCTGATAGCAAGAAATGAACAAACTTCTCATCTGTAGTGCCGCTTATGGGTCCCTATTACTGCACTTACCACTCACTTTTGTCACCCTACACTACCACCCCGTCTTATCGAATGCAACATACTGGACAGTCAAAGCTACATCGGGTTAGGAACCTAATCAGTAGGTGGCTGTTTTTTAACTCCCTTATCTTCTCTTACCAGTTGTCGTCGGTTCCTGTCGCCGAGCACCTACGATCCCGTCATATCCTACATCACTTATTAAAATGCCGAGGTTCCACTGTCAATGTGAAAAGCTGTTATATTTCTAAATTTGTGTTCCCAAAAACCATGAAACAGGAGTTATAAATATCAGCTCGACCATTTATTTCGCGCAAGCCCCCCCCCCCCCCTTCCTGTGGGAGGAGTCTGGCCCTGCACCAGTTATAGGTGTCAAGTGTACCATGCGGTCGCCAATCCACCTACCAAATTTCCACGCTTTAGGTCCAGGTAAACAGGATTTATGAATTTGCCGTCGAAAATTTCTACCGCGAACTCCCCGCCTCATGTGGGAGGGGTCTGGTCCTGCTAACTGCTATGAGCATGACCGTGTTGTCACCTGTACTCCCACCAAGTTTCAAGGCTCTAGCTACATGGGAACTGGTGTTATAAATTCCGGTCAAACACACACATACACACAAACACCCACAGACACGCTTAGCGAATTATATGTTAGGATTATACACCGTTTTATTGGTTTTATATTATCACCGAGTTCTTCATTCTTCATTAACAATTAGTATCGTTTTGAACAATTGAAGGGAACTAGATGCAGGGGCTAAATCTTTTACGTTTTTGAGCGGAAGCTCATTTTTCCGTTATCATGATTTCCTCGATCATAAGAAGGTGAATGCTTCCAAGAAGGTTCTCCTACCCTGAGACCAATGAACATTAAGATAACCCGCAATATCGGAAACAAACACATGAACTTCTTCATAGTCTATTTACGATTAAGTTTTGATTGTAATCTCGGGGCAAAATCTCAAACTACATTTGTCAAATGAGGAGCTTGAATTTTAGGGCTTTGATGTTTTTTAAAAAGTATCCAAAGGGTTCTATTTGTTGGTTTCAACAGCTTACTTCATCTTACGGGAAAAGCAAAACACGAAGGAGGCTGTTACTTTAAAACGGGAAGGAAATACAAATATACGTTTTTCTCCTTACTTTGTACCCTGTAGTGGGATAAGTTAAGAGGCGAACCCTAGTGGACCCTAGTAGACTGTTGTGGTTGAGATCACCAAGCAAGCCGATGTTCACTATTCTTTCTAGCTCCTGCTATATATCCATTTGTGAATCAGAACCCCACCCTGGGTCGTTCTCACTCCCGTTATCTATGATTGACGAAACTTCTGGCGGCCACTTCCTATCACATGTGATTCGAATTTCGAGCTCCACGTATTGATTAGTTTTGGGTTCTTCATCTCTTAATAATAATATTTTTTCTTCATTCTGTGCGGTGATAAGTGATTCGTTACTTGCGCATTTATAATACGACACAGAGATGGGCATATTTCTGAGCTCATTCTATCACTATTCCAGTCTGGCCACATTCTCACAAAATCCTAATATTTCTACTAAGCTCGAAAATTGAATGATTAAATTGTTGCATAAACAACGGATATCCCGGAAAAGGTTGCGCTTCAGCTAACACATCCACTTTCAGGAAAGTATGAAAGCGGCGCTTCTTTTCCTTGTTGTTTCCGCCATATTTGCTTTCGATTCACGCTTCGAGTATGGCTGTGGACAGACCTCATGCACGTTCAAATTCATTGTGCCAGAGGTCAGTATTAGCTCAGATGTACTATACCCGTCGGATAAGCAACTCAAGCCCAGCTCTGCTCCTTTCCTCAACAGAATCGTTATGCATAACCTTGTGACGTTTTCTTGATTTGAGTGATTTTCGTGATTTTGACAGTGATTTTCGATCACAATGTCCCGTTAGAGGAATGTCTGCCACTACGTGCCGTCGTCTGCGACTATGTCGGCAAAACAAATATGAGCAAGGTTACCGAAGCAAAGGGGACCTGGCGTGAACGGAACCTGGTAACTGGGTAAAAATCGGATGACGCTCACGCTCGTGATTATGTAGATTTTATCTGATGCTCTCCATCTTTACTGCGTCCTTGTATAAAACGCGCTAATCTGTGCCTATGTGTCTGTGTATATAGTATAAATATATATATAGTTTGTATATGCGTGTGTATGTGGTGTATGTGGGGTGTGGTGCGATTCGTGCGATTCTGGGTGCGCGCGGCGAATTGCGCGGCGAAATTCGGTGCGATTCGAACGACTCTGACGCCTATTATTAGGGCACAAACTTGAAGTAGAACAGTTGGGTATGGTCAGCTGATTCTACTGATCTACTCTGCTTCAAGTTTGTGCACCAATAGTAGTGCGCAGGAGTTGTTTGAGTCATCGCGAATTTCGCCGCGCAATTTGCCGCGCGCACCCGGAATCGCACGAATCCCCCGGTGTATGTGTGTGTGAGTGTGTGTGTGTATGTGTGTCCTACCAAAAATTCATAGCTCCTGTTCCCGTCGACCTAGAGCGTTCAAACTTGGTAAGAATACAGCTGGCAAAATGGGAACGCTTATGGTAGGCTGCAGGGCTAGACTCCGCCCACTGCGGGGCGGGGTTTGGGCGAAAATCTGTACGTAATCGAAACTCCCTAACTGCAGTTTCTCAAGACGTAGAGAAGGCAGAATGGGAACACACATGGTGGTTGGCAGGACTAAACTCCGCCCACAGGGGGCAGGCGAGAGCGAAAATTCATAATTTAGACTCACAGCGTTCAAATCAAAGGGAGGAGGATTTCGGGTGAGAGCGGAATACGTGTGAAATGAGCGCAATTAGAGTGAAAATACAAAATCAAGTTGAATTGAATGGAAAATTAACCATGATACTTAGACGTGCAGTCCTTGAACAAGACTTCTCAAGGCGGGCTGGGCGCGCACGAGTTGTGCAGGAGTGTTTGTGTGTGTTTGGTCGGAAATCAATAATTACTGTTCTCTTTCAACAGTGCCGAAATTTAAAAGTAAAGCAGGCGGCGGACCAATTCGAAGCCGGGCACTCCGACGGACCTACTAAGAACTCGTTAATTCCACATGAAACTGCTGATTTATGGGGTTATTTTTTCGAACTCTTTGCGGCCTTCGTACATAAACTTCATTGGGCTCACGCTACAGCGAGAGTTGTTCAAAGGCTGAATGGACCATAACAATTTGTGACAACCTGACCACTTTTAGATGAATTACTAAAGTTCGAGATCTCCAGGAAAAGCACGTAGTGCGAAAAAGCTCACTCAACCGGTTTCAGGGGTTATTAGAAACACTTGGCAATCGATAGTAGCAATGCGTAATGAGACTTCTCTAAGTTGAATAAGTGTGTTTCAAAGTAAAATTGATATGCTCAAAATGTGAAGAACAGCGCTGGAATCGTGAATCTATTAGAACTAGAGCTAAGGGTGCAGGGTGCGAAGGTTTGGCGAATTCACGTCTCGAATAGTTGGCTATTTTTAGATCATGTGCGTGCACTGAAAGTCCCGAGCTTCAGCAGTTGGTCTAGAAGTCTAATTGATTTGAATAGAGTTGGGGGAGGTAGGGAGATTCGCACTAACGTGGGATGGTGCTCAGGTGATCACCTACAAATGCGAATTTGAAAGTCTTCAGATCTTTATTTCAGAATATCGCTCGCTTTGTTGATCCAGGTGTGCTGGTATCACAGGTGAATAGTTTGAACTACAGCATCGGCGTTCTACAGAGCTTAGAGGAATCAACGGCTCAGTTCACGGACACTACCGGCTTCAATGAGGTAACGGCTAGGGTGTAATGTTTTCCTCCAAGCACTAATTCTCTATAAAGCACTTAAAGGCACCGTTCGCGATGATTCAATGGGCGGGTGTGTCGATGACGTGTCCGCCTCTCATTCGATGTCACGTCAGACAGTCTGGCGTGGCGTCGAATGAGAGGCGGTCACGCCATCGACACACCCGCCCATTGAATCATCGCGAACGGTGCCTTGAAACCATTTTTCGAACTATTATTCAGGACTAGACTAAGTTGGCTGAAACTCCAAACGTTATAGGGCCTACGTTCAAACTGCATATCACTGGGAGCTCACAACCAGCTGTACGCTTATCATGTACACCTTGACCTTGTTTTTCCGTACCGGATTCGATCATTAACAATTTTCGACTTGGAAATTTACTGTTGGTCCATTTATCCCACCGCTAGCTTTATGTGAACCGTTGTATGGAAAAGGTTCACAGAAGTCCATGCTTACTTCCAAGGAACCGTCGGCAACTCCAACGTCTGATCGAATGAAGCGCTCACTCAATTTACCTTTTGGATTACCTGCAGCTCTTTTACTCGTGATGGAACTGGGAGTCACTAAGTGGACAGCTCCATAATGGAATATTTTTCATTACCTTTAACCAAAAGTTTTGCTTAGCTAATGTCGCTGTTGTTTAACAGTTTTACACAAGATCGGACCATCGTTTTCTCCGCATTAGTTCCTGTCTCTCAGTGCTTGTAGGAAACTAAGAAGGTCAGCAACGCTCAAAACCGTCATCGATTGGGTTTGTTCCGCTCCCTTTGACACTATATGAAATGATTTCGTTATCGTCAATATTGATGAAGAATACAACAGGCTCGATGAACATCTTTTCATTAATTCTATGGAACGAGAGGCTTCAAGTCGTGAAGGAACGCCTCCCTCGAGTCGATAGCTAACGTGGGATCGCGCAAGCTGCAGGCAATCATCTGCTAACGCCCAAACTTGCGAAGGTATGCAGAGAGCAGAAGATGGAGAGATTTAAAGACGGAGAAGCAGCAATCCCGAATGAAACCGCCGGGATCGGGAAGAGCATTCGCACGCGAAAGCTTCGTCATTTGAAGAACTATAACGGATTCCCTTCATTGAGCTTAGGGACAGTTACTGCGACTCGAAGGGCACTAAAGAAACTCACTCAAGACTTCTGCTTGGATCTCCTCAATAGTCATCTTAACCTGCCAACGTAACATTCATCGAATTTGGCGTGGGTTCTGAAATTCGACGTTCTTTCAGCTCTCAAGTCTGAAATTCGACATGCCGTTACGACGAAAAGTAGTACGGCACTCGGTATAGACAGGATCGAACCAGTAGCCTGCGTCAGTCATCATCAAAATCCCACATCGACAAATTCGAGAATGCAAAATAGCCATATCGTGGTAAGCTAGGAAGACTGGTTGCAAGGCTGTGCTGCTCTATAAGGACAGAGACTCGAACGATACTGACAAACTACTACCTAATCTCCCTGCTGTCTATCATTTACCATTCTTAACACTAGCCATTCTCAGAGGAGTTGGCGGCACACTGAATGAAGTGCAATTATGTAGCAAGCAGCGTCTCGGAATGGAATGGGAAGGCATAGGGACGAAGGCCTTTCCAGATAATATCGTGGTTATGACACCGGATACCTAGCAGGCTCTATTGGCCGGAAGATCGGCTTACGACTGAGCCTAACGAGGACGGTGTTTAGGCAACCGATTGGTACCTGATGCTCCTTTCACGCTGAACGGGCGAATAACTCTGAATGCTGCGGCTACTTGTTACCCATGTCGAGCCCGGGAGCTGAGCAGAAGGAAACGCGCGGAGCACCAAGCATTCAAGAGCATCGAGGGAGTAGTGTAAAAGAGAATAAACATACTGCTTTACACCCACCCTTCCCAAAGTATAGTTCTTCTTGCTTTTAGACGCCATACGGCTCAGAGACTCGAAATGGACGCAAGCGCGCTGAGTGTGCAATTAGGACACTCAACATGCCTTGGAAAGGGCAATACTCAGAAATTTAAGATATACGCAAGTGCAGTGGAGAATCCCCGTCCCGAGCTCCTCAATAGGCGAAGATCGGAGATCCCGCTGTTTGTGCCAATCGATCAACAGCATGGCCGGACTGTCATGCCATTGTGTAATGACCGTTGGATTCGAGTGGTTCTGGTTCCTTGAAGAGGGAAGGGGGGGGGGGGCGAACGTTTGTTGACCGGATTGATAACAGTTGATAAAAGCTGTTTAATAACATTGAAATGCCGACGTTACTGGACCACTTGCCTTGGCATACTGACAGTGGGGTTTTATTTTTTCAGTGTATGATGCAGTATCAAACTGAAATGTATTCAGATAACGGTCTAGCGGCCGATGAGGGAAATGGGAACTAAAAGCTACATACTCCCAACTCCTTTTATTTCTACATTGTTGCTTTTCTAAGAAAGGCTGTTCAGGAAAGGCTTCCACTTGGTGAAAAAATTGTAACACATATGATACTATCTAATACTATGACGTAGCAAAGGTAAAAAATGTCAACTACGATACAGAGCATTGTTTACTATGCAACTTATGAGTTGCGGAGTGCGGCGAGAACAGCACCCTCCGGAGAAGGGAGCCACATTGATGAAATCTCACCCAGCTATCTACATCCACCAGTCAGTCACCTAACCAGGGAAGAGTTTCAACTTTTCATGGAACTTTGAATGGAGTTCTAGGTATATCGATAGGGCTTGTAAAGTTATTAAGAAATATGGAAATTAAAACTGCAAAATGAGTCTACCAAAGAAGTTGTGAGCGTTCAAAGTTTGCATGCTTAAGCATGGAGACAAAGTGCCAGTTGATCAGCCCAGCTGCCCGCAATGGCTACAAGGGTCCCCGTGCCGTAGTGGCAGTGCTCTCCCTTTCCAGGTGAACGATGAGGGTTTGCTTCACGCTTTTTGCTTTTGCAAAGCGTGCTTTCATCCAAATAAAGGCTCCTAAAAAGTTTTTGTTACTAATTTAGGTTAGCGCTCTGTTTCGGCTATCATTTGAATCACCCATCTATCACCTATCACCGCACTTATTTGAAACTTCTCCACGTCATTTTTGTAACGCTCTTTCATTTTCAACACCGAATCACACATACCTACTCCCCAAGTGAAATAGTTCTGAACACGCGAGAAAATCCAACATCGATGAAACAACTCAAAAAATTAGTAGAGAAAAGTGAAGATGATGATGGTTGTAGAGAGACCGCATGCACAAATGAGGTTCGCATTTTGTGAACAACATATCTGCTTCACCCATTTCTTCGATTATTTCATCAACATTCAGCTTTTCACGCATATCTGTCTTGCGTGATTTGAGTTTTCCCCTCCACCTCAACAACTTTTAAATAAGTGCGGTGATATTTGATTGATAGGTGATCAATGGTGGCCGAATCGAAGCTTTACCACAAATTAGAGAGAAAAAACGGTTTGGGAGCTTTCATCCGGACGAAAGCATGTTTTGCAAAGGCGAAAACGACAGCGGAAAGCAAACCCTCGTCGCTCACCTGTAGCGGGAAAGCACTGCCACTACCCCACGGGGCCCTTTGCAGCCATTGCGAGCAGCTGGGCTTATCAACTGGCCCTATCTCTCCATGTTTAAGCATATAGGCTTTGAACGCTCACAACATTTTTGGTAGACTCATTTTGCAGTTTTAACTTCCATATTTCTTAATAACTTTACAAGCCCTATGGATATACCTAGGTCTCTATTCAAAGTTCCACGGGAATTTGAAACCATTTCCAGATGAGTACTCGGATGACAGCTTGCATGAAATGATTTCATCGCATGCACTGGCTACGATAATAGAACCTTTCATCCCAGGATGAAAATACAGCCGCTGGAGTTGGTTTGGCGGTGGAGACACCAGTGACTGAACGTTTATTCCATATAACATCCTCTTTTATACGGCCCTTATCATCCTTCCGTGATCCTTCTTCCTCTTCCTCTTCTGCACGTAGCCATTCCATCTCCATCTCTTTACCATACTGCTGCTCTAAATCGGTCTACACCCTAACAGCTGGTACGGTAAACTTATGCTTCACTTTACAACAAATCACAACGATGAAATGCCTGAAATAGAGCAAATGTTTCCAGAAGTTCACGAGTGAATACGACAAAACGCAAGGGATTGTTACGCCAGTGACCGACGCCGTCACAAACCAAAAGTCCAACTTTTCTACGGCGGCGGACGAATCCTCCTCACTTCTTCAGCAAGCAAAACTCCTCACCGATATGACCAATTGTTTCCAGAGTGGAGGCATCAGCGAACATTGCGGGAACTTGACTAGTGAATCCTTCTTTTGATTAGCGCTTCCAAGATCACTTGATCGTGTGTTCAGAGGGCAAATCAATAAAATTTAAACAACTCATCAGAAACGGCTTAATTACAACGCAGTCTACCTATCAGTACAATTTATGCATGAATAGCAAAAATTCACAGAACAACCTTTCAAAATTCACAAGAATTTTGTTTGAAAATTTTGAAAAAAAAATGTTTGAAAATTTGAATTGCTACTCAAAAAACAATTGAAATTTCACCACATATATACATTAAGTACACCCATATCCACTTTCTTACAATTAGTAGATTTTCCGATGTTTTGCTTTTGTTGTGCTTGTCAAACAGCAGCCGCCCGTGTGAAACCCAAAAACTCCAAGATGAGACGAAAATTGAAAACAAAAGAGTCAAATGCCGATGTACAGACACGGGAACCATATATCTTTCAAGCATGAAGAAGGCTCTACGTGAAAAGATTAGATACGGTCGGAAGTAGAACAGATAACATCAAAAAAGGCTAATAAAAAGGCATAAAGAAAACCAAAATCGGTGAAAATGTAGTTAGGGTGAGGGAAGCACACAACAGCGTTCATATGGCCAGGAACTAACACGGTTTCACGTTTTGTTCCCCTTACACCAGGAGGGCCTAATTTTTTTAAAACGAAGTCCTAGAAGAAACGGAGCACCAGAGTGGGCAAATCAACTAAATATTCGATTTTCACCCATTCCAGCTTCGCACCACCCTAATGTTCCTCTCCTCCTATAGCTCAGCTGAAAAACTAAATTCCACTGACTGAAGAGGCATAAGGGCGTGCAGATGACCCATGCCCATTCCTTTCTTCTCTGGCACAGTGCAAGTGTAAAACGGGATAGCACGCATCACCATGTTAGATCCTTGTTATACCTACGTGATATGTAAGGCAGCTCCACCCCTCCCCCTTCCCCAAGTACATTTTCACCACAAAATCATTTAAAGAAATAGCTGTATTCTCTCATGAAGCGGAGCACAATGTCTTCCCGCATTATGTAGCAGCCGATGGCGACTTCTGAAGCTGCAACGTAACATGTGTGATGGCAGAAACTACTTGAATGACGTCCTCTCGGGGAGTTCCAGCTAGTTTTGACAGATCTGCTACCATCTGAAAAGCGCAAGGGCCTTTGTGCGAATCTGTGCAGTCGTACACCTTGCTAAACTATTATTCTTTGTGATTAAGTAAAGTGTTCTGAACTTATAACAGTGAGTCTATCCATCCCACTGACATAAACCTTATGTTTAAAAGCAAACTGAGAAGTTATCAAGGGCATGTCGGACTTGAGCTGAGGTTGGAAGGAAAGAATATATCACTGAGTTTTCATAACATTCATGTCTAATTTGCGACAATACAGTAATAAGCAATATTCGGATGCAGCACACGGCGCTCTGTTATCGAATTGTATGGTATGGTATGGTATGGTACGCTATGGTATGGTACGGCATGGTATGGTATGGTATGGCATGGTATGGTATGGTACGGTATGGTATGGTATGGTATGTATGTATGTACAGTAGCGCTCAAAAGTGTTCGGCGAAAAGCTTTTTCAAGTGTATTTTTCAGTCGTAACTCCTTTTCTACTGAACCTAATCATGCGAAATTTCAATATGTGTAGCATGGGTGTATTGCGAATATTTGCCACTATTAACCTGTAATCTGATCGTGTTCCAGATAACCTAAAGGGCTTGAACTCGGAATCATCTTAAAATACAGACATTGGTCCTTCTAGGAACTCTTTTCTTTTTGCCATTTCTTAAGTGTACGAGCGCTCGTGCCGAGCACGGTAGAGAAGGATAACGCACATAAGGTGCTAATAACTGCAGACGCCACTAACTTTGCTTGAGGAAATTTGCTACCGCAAAAAACACCCTGCTCTCAATTATGTGGATATCGCTGATTGCCGTCAAACAGGGTTGGATGGCGTGAAATATGTCCAGTTAAACACATCAAAATTTCGCGCATTTGCTCCACGAAGAAAAAAGTTATGAACGAAGAAGCGTCAAAGTGTTCGGCCGAATACTTTTGAGCGCTACTGTATGTATGTATGCACGTATGTATGTATGTTGGTAGCTAAATTCAGCACTACTTGAGAAACACTTTCATAGGTGAGACAACTTTGGGAGGTGGTGAGCCTAGGACGAGTTAAACAGAGCCCATATGAGCTCGGTGGAGCTCGGCCCACAAGAGGCGGGGCAAGCGTTGGAATGGGCAGAGCCAAGCGACCAGCGCTTTAATTCGATTTCAAAAAAGCCCAAACACCAAAAAAAATCAAGGTAAGGAATATGTCAACAAACCAGACGAAGAAGCTCAACATACGGTGGGCGGAGCGGTATCAAAGTGGGAGGTACTCTCCGTACAGCTTCATAACTCGGCCCAAACAAATCCTGAACGTTACAAAAAATAGGAATGAGCAAGACCTCATGCGTGGCTCGGCCTACGATGGGCAGGGCTTAAATTCAGATAGGAGATATTTTTCAAAAAAAAATTCTTTAACTCTGTTCAAAAATGTTATGCAAAGCGGAAAAAAGTTGTTGGAGGTTGTAGAAGAAATGCTGTTCAAATTTTTGAAGTGGGCGGGGCTTGCATTAGGGTAAGCGGAGCTAATATAGAAATTCGTAACTGTCTTTTAAGGCACTGTTCACGACAAAATGGTTTTGGAGATTTGCACATGGTTTGAATTCGACGCCCCCCCCCCTGATACCATTTGTGCAGGAATAAGGTCGGAAAACGGTCTGGATAGGGCACAATAAGTGGCCGGAGAGTGAGCCGTGGTCGCCCTCCGTCCCTCGCTAGGCTGGCTACGAAATCTAATTGCCGTTCACCACTTTAGCATTGGAGCGAAGTTGGTGAAAAATCGATGAGCTGGTTGGAAAATTGCCTGAGTCTGCGAGTCAGATTGTCAGGCAAATTGGGTGTGTTGTCTGCTATTGCAGACATTGCGCCGCCTTCGTGCACTCGCCCGAACACTCCCTTAACCGCCGTTCTACCAATGTGAAACTCGTCCAACCCCCCTTTCCAGCTCTTTTTTGACCCTTTCTACTTCTTTTTGTTCATCGTTTTTTTGCGCTTTTTTTCGTTGTTATCGCTTTATTCTAGGGTAGTTTTATGAATTCCCTTCAAAAAAGGGTACCCAAAATTTATCATAAACGGTGCCTTTAAAGACGAATAATGTGGAGAAAGGGAGTCAAAGGGTTTTGAAGGAGTTTGGCCAAATCATCAAAGTGAGCGGGGTCGCCTTGAAGTGGGCGAGGTTTGCCCTGAGGTTAGCAGGCTACTACCCAAAACTCAAAACTGCTCAAAATTTGTACAAAACGAAAAAATGATCGTAGAGCAAGATATGAAGTCGAATCCCCAAAACGGCAGGGTTTGCAGTGGGTTGGGTGGGACTAATCAGTGGAGGGTTTCATATTCCCATGGATCTTTGTGTAGAGACCTAGGTTATCGAAGGAGTTTGGGAAGCTATAAACAAAATTGGAAATTAAAACTGCTAAATGGGTCGAAAAAGGTTGTGAGCGCTCGAAGTTTGCATGCGCAAAGCATTGAGGTTTATTGCCAGTTGGTATGCGCAGTTCCCCGCAGTGACAAGGGTTGCCGTGGTGCAGTGGCAGTGCTCTCACGTGCTTTTCTTCGATTAGAAGCTTCTATACCTTTTTTTGTTACTAATTCAAGTCAGCGCTTTGTTTCGGTTACCATTTCCGATGACCTATCTATCATCTACCACCGCACTTACTAAAAAAAATTTTCCACGTTTCTGTAACGCTCTTTTATTTCAACATTGAAACACACAAACCCTCGAGTGAAATCGTCTTGTAATATAGACAAGCGAGAAAACTCAAAATCAATTAAATAACCCAAAAAATGGGTTTTGTCCACGGCTATAAAGAGACAGCACGTATGAGGTTCGCGTTTTGTGAACAATACAGCTGCTTCACAAGTTTCTTTTATTGTTTCATCAATATTGATGATTTTTAAAACACAGTCCACATAATTTTATGTAATCTGGATTATGATGGAAAATGGAAGACAAGATCGAAACTAGTGCGACTGAGGTGAAGAAACTGCGTTCATCGGTGTTTCCGAAGTGAAAAAGGCTTCGAAAAACCGTTAAAAAGGGGCTGGATGAGAATGAAATCAGAAAAATGAAGAAGAGTGGGGCGTCTGGACGAGCTAAACAGTGTGTTTCACTGCGCGCGTGTGGGTCCTGGTGCGAATAACAGATAATGGTAAGCAGAAATTCATTCACTTATAAGCATAAATAAACAAAAAACCCTAGTAACAGCAAAAATAGCTCACCTTTTTCAGCCTCCAGGAGTAGGAAATTAAATAAGGGATCGCGGCAGCAAAAAGAAAAACAGAGGAGAAAAGAATGTGAGAAAAACATCGCCTCATCACTTGACGATTAGCTCCTACAGAAGAAAATTTGGTCGAGTTTTGAAAGTGGAAAGGGGTGGCCGTAGGGTGGGCGGAGCTAGTATCAAAGCTGATTGTGTGTGGGTCCGAGTACTAGAATACTTGCAATCTGTATTGTTTCGACACTGGTCTAACGTGACACCGATCGAGGGGCGGGAAAGAATACGGCAGCAACGGGGATCCCACTATGCCCTAAGCGCCGAGATTGTAGGAGCGAGAGGGTCCTCTTTACCTTCCATGGGGGCCCTGAGTATTCCTAAAGGAAGAACTCAGTAACCGTTTTATCGTGAACCGTGCCTTTAAGCAGATCTGTTCCAAGCTTATTTCTCCTGTGTAAAGAGGTCTCATTGTCGAGGTAGAAGTGGGGTAGACTCAAGACTCATCCCGCGTGCCTAAGTTCTAAGACGACTTCACTCGGGGATGTGTGTTTCAACGATGAAATAAAAGAGCGTTACAGGAATAACATGGAGAAATTTTTTCAGTAAGTGCGGTGATAGGGTGATAGATAGGGGTTCGCAAATAGTAGCAGAAACAAAACGCTAACTTAAATTAGTAACAAAGAACGTTTCAAAAACTTATTCAGGGGGAGGCATGTTTTGCAAAAGCGAAAATGACAACGGGGAGCAAGTTTTTCTCGCTCGCCCTGGGAGGGAAAACGCTGTCACTGCGCCACGGCAACCTTGTTGTCATTGCGGGCAAATGCGCTTACCAACTGACAAGATCCCCATATGATTTGAGCATGCAAACTTTGAACGGTCACAACTTTCTTCGTAGACCCATTTAGCAGTTTCAATTTCCAAACTTGTTAATAGCTTCCCAAACTCTATGTAACGGTATACTTAGGTCTTTAAACGAAGTTCCATGGAAATTTGAAGCATTTTCCTGATAAGATCCAAAATTATAGCTTTTTTCAAAAAGGCTCTATAAAGAGGTTGGAGGTTACAGAAGAAAATTTGGTCGAGTTTTGAAAGTGGAAAGGGGTGGCCGTAGGGTGGGCGGAGCTAGTATCAAAGCGTAGTCGGGTCAAAAATTCATAACCTTGTTCAAAAGAGTTCTAGAGAAGACAATGGTCAGAGACCACTGACAAAATCTCCAAACAGGCAGGATTTGAGGAAGGTGTTTGCAACGCAGCGGCCAAGACTAGGATCGGGAATGAACGACTCTGTTCAAAATTGTTGGAGCACCGGAAATGGTTTAGACGCTACTGAAGAACTTTGTACGGTCCAGCGCTTATTACATGTAAACCGCAAATATCCGTACTGCTGTTAGTCTCCTTCTCCCTTGATTTATCTGTCATCATCTTGAAAGAAACCTCTCTGAAAAAGGAGTGGAACGGATTAGTCATGATGAAAGAAGTGAGAATGAGTTTGCGCTCCACCCACGAAGGGCACTGCGTGCGACAAGGGTGGTTTCAACTACATAATTTTTATTCTAGTGTAGTACCAGAAGGTTCAAATTTGGCAGGAATACAGGTGGCAGGATGGGAATCGTGAGAGCAGGTAGCAGATTCAGTCTCTGCTCGGAAATTGCTTCAAAGTAGAGCGTTCAAACTTGTGAGGGATGAGAACACTGGTGGTAGGTGACAAGATTGGACGCCGTTCATCAAAGGTGAGATGTGCGAGAAACATTACTTCCTGAAGCTGGAGCGCTCAAATTTAGAATGGATAGAAAACGGGACAAGACTGGACTGGGTGGAGAGCGTAGAAGCCGGCGATCCTCTTTAGAAACATTCCAAATTGAGCACATTAATTCACAGCTTTGCTACTTCTTGACATGGGGGAGTTACGTGTGATGACACTTACGAGGATGTTGATCGATATATCGATTTGCTATACATATCTGTTGTGTAATTGACAGACAGTGGTCACCTTGTTCCCTTCAGTGGTACAATGTTCATACTCCGAGGAAGATGAAGTGACGTGGAGGGAGTATAACTGTAAACGCAGGGATCGATGTTGGTAACCGATTTTGACCAGCTTCAATTAGAACTACACGATATTAAGTGGATCCTTCTCATTACTCAGTTTCTTTCGAGAGGAAAAGGTAAGAAGTGGTGAAAGGCCTATGCCTATGGGTGTGTGTTGGTGTGTGTGTCGGTGTATCTTCAACTGGAAACTAATAACTCCTGTTCCCATGGATCTAGAGCATTCAACTTCGGTAGGAGCACAGGTCGCAGGATGAAAACACTGTTGGTGAGTGGCAAGACTGAAGCCTCCCTCCCCAAAGGGGGCGCGGCGTGCGCGAAAATCGTGAGGTTGCACCTGGATCGTTCAGACTGAACAGGCGACATCATGGGAATGCTCTCCACCCTCAAGGGTGGGGCATGCGCAAAAATTGTCAATTTGAATCGGAAGCGTCCAAGTTTGATGGGGTAGAGGCTGCGTACGGGAATGCTGATGACAGGTGACACGAACCGAGTTGAAAGAAGAGTGGAGTGAACCAAGTTCTTCAACACACATGAGTTGAGCAGGACTCCGCTCATGATGGGCAAGGCGCTCACGAAGTGAGTGTATGTGTGTGTTTGACCAGAAATTTATCACTCCTGTTCTCCTGTTCCAGAGCGTCTGAATATGGAAGCGGCGTGGGAGGCAAGCCATCTTTACAAGAGAAGGAAGAGAGCTCCGCGTTAGCTGAGCGAACCGACTGGTATATGTACAAATCAGATACCTGCTCGGTGTACTGTGATGGTGTTACACACATAGCCGCAGCTGTAATCGTACCTGCACCTAGGAGCATCCAGTCAGCCTTGACGCGCTCAACATCAGCTCTGGAACCCACTTAACTACTTCGCTTATTTTATATTGTGCGTCTGAAAAATGAACCTTGAAATTGATTTCAGAATCTCGGCATTTGTTACCGCCGACTGCAGCACAAACTGGTAAATCTGAAAAAAATGATCGAAAGATAACTGCGCGTTATGCCTAAGCCTTGCGCTTACGCAATAATAAACTTTAAAGCAACGCGCCTGTTCTTGATGCAACAACACAATATCCAGGAATAGTAGAGTCAGTTCCCATATTGACTTGACGTCAAGTTCTGGCCACGAAGTAACTGAAATCAAAAATCTATTCGATACCACGCGGAATAAGAATGTTATGAAGTTGTCAGCCTATACGGAACGTCTCGCACTATGCTACTGCCGAAAAGCTCACGATAGTCCTAATTTCTTTCGGAATTTTCGAAAGCATCCATAGGTATACTATAAAAAGTCACTAGTAACTAGTGTGGGCATAATTTATCAAGGGATTTCATGATATTGCATTCGGTTGACAAGATGGAGTTTCACCGTTAACTTTTTTTTTATCACGGTGAGAAATATTGGAATGACGTTTGCACAGAACAGCATAGAAGGGGCTTGAAGGCTAAGTGTTTGCCTTATCTTTTATCGGGCATCAGCAGCGGAGCGGCCTTATTCGAACTTCTGGGGAAGTAAACAAAGAAGTGTGTGGGTAGACAGTTCGGTTAAGTAAGCAAGTAAGAGGCAGCCGGATATGTTATCACCTGTCGTCCCGTTTGGCATTAAATTATTCGATCGGGTGCCAGTAACGTCTCCATTCGTCCCGGTTGCGAGCCAGAGTGGTCCAGTGAATTGTCATTTCTTGAGGGGCGCGAGGCGACATGGCTTTCCTATGTTTAAAGCTTTCGCAAAGAAATCTGACCTTTACACTTTTAGCCGTCTTGGTGTTCGTTTGACGTCTGGAGGGATCCAATGAGTAGTCGCCCTGGTACAACGATCATTACAGTATTGCACAACGTGACTAGCTAACCCTATCTTCGATCCTTGTTGTAAGCAACGGCACCTCTGATCTCTGTTTATCGACGGAGCTCTTAGCTCAGGATTCCCTCTTGCACCTGTGTGTATGGGGAAAATCTAAGCATCTCTTACCACAGCACGTTGAATGACGCTGATTACGTGTTCTCTCTTCTATCCTGCTGTCCTAGATTCCAAGTCTCCGAGTGGTACTCAGAGCAGGAAGGACCAAGTGTTCTAAAGGATAGCGCGAAGCCGGATGCCCTAGTTTACTTCACTACTCCCCCTACATTCTCAAACCAGTGAGCTACGCACGCTCATGCGTGCATCACATGCCCACAACCACTCATCTACGATCTCATTCGAGAACAGCAGTAAAACATTTTCATGCCCCGTATAACCGACACTGCTTCGCTCGAAATCCCCTTTGAGTTTCATTCCTAGAAATCGCGCATTAGAGTTAAGCACCCAAGGACAAAATATCCTCTCAAGAGCGTGGCTGTCTTTACATTTATATTGAAAATGTTGTTCCAGTTTTATTGTAGGTAATTGCGCATCTGGGCGGAGGTGCAGAAAAGCACTGACGTGTACATCGGCCGGTCATCGCAAGTCATTGCGTAGCTTGCGCATTCGTCTTCCATTCAGAATCGTAGTAGCGTACTGAATGCGTAGGTGGATTCAGTACGCTACTACGGTTCTGAATGGAAGTCGAATGCGCGGGATCTCTCAGACGGGATTGATTCACGCCCCAAAACATTATTTAATTGCGCATCAGAGATGTAATGGAAAACTGTCAGCAGAGTGTTCGATGATGCCTGGTGCCAACAGATGCCCATGTAAAACGTTTCCTTCCCTGCGTTCTCTCTTCTCTAAAAAAAAATTGGTTTGCGTGTGATCTACTTCCCCACCGCGCTCACGTGATCTACACGCTCTTGATCGTGCCTACGTGACTTTTGTGAGGACACACAAGCGTGCATACAAACAGACATGCAAAGTTAGCGCTATATATATATATATATATATATATATATATATATATATATATATATATATATATATATATAGAGAGAGAGAGAGAGAGAGAGAGAGAGAGAGAGGATGCCCCCCCCCACGTTCGCATTTTCGTCTGTTCAGCTCCGAAGCTAGGTCGCTGACGATGTTGATTTCTCAACTTAGATAGTAGCTAGAACGTTTAGAGATACTTGCCCCGTTTAGTCTAGTCCTGAGGGTGTGGGCAACTACAATAACCACATTCTGCCGTGGTCCAGGGCTTCCTTCTATCGACGCGTCAAGCCCTGAGGCAATGGTCGCGACAGCGCCCGGTTGCGATAGGACCAAACCAGAACATTGCGAGAAAACTGTATTGCTCTATGAAAAGGGAGATCCATACAATACTGGCGAATATCGCCCAATTTGCCTGCTGCCCGTAATCTACAAACTTTTCACCTCATTCATTCATCTCTAACGGGGTTGGCAGGATATTAGATGAAGAACAGCCGTGCGAGCAAGCATAGTTGCAGAGAGGGTTTGATATAATCGATAGTATCAGCTTTGTTACAAGACTCATTGAAGTATCGCGAAGGTACAGGATGACGTTATGTTTGGCGTTCATAGATTGGGACAAAGTTTTTGATACCGTCTAGACAGAAGTTGTAATTGAAGCCTTGAGCAATCACGGCATTCCTACGTAATACACGAGAATGCTTTGTGAGCTCTACAACTTCACAACAGTTTGAATTCGACAGCGCATGTGAAAGGATCGGCTCACGACTAAAGTTAACGGGACGAATATCTCTAAATGTTCTAGCTACTATCTAAGTCGAGGTGAACATCGTCAACGACCTAGCTTCGGAGCTGAACAGACGAAAATGCGGGCGTGGGGGGGGCATCTAAGAATATGGGGGAGTAGTAAAGGAGAGGAAGAGCATCCGGCTCCGCGCTCACCTTTAGAACACTTGGTCCTTTTGCTCTGATTGTGAGTACCCCTCGGAGACTTAGAATCTACGACAGCAGGTTAGGAGGGCACGTAATCAGCGTCATTCAACGTGCTGTGGAAAGAGATGCTTAGATTTCCTCCATACACACAGGTGCAAGAGGGAACCCAGAGTCCGAGCTCCGTCGACGAACAGAGATTAGAGATGCCGTTGCTTACAACAAGGATCGAAGATAGGGTTAGCTAGTCACGTTATGCAATACTGTAATGATCGTTGTACCAGGGCGATTACTCATTGGATCCCTCTAGACGTCAAACGAACACCAAGACGGCCAAAAGCGTAAAGGTCAGACTTCTTTGCGAAAGCTCTAAGCATAGAAAAGCCATGTTGCTTCGCGCCCCTCAAGAAATGACTATTCACTGGGCCACTCTGGCTCGCAACCGGGACGGATGGAGGCGTTACTGGCACCAGCTCGAATAAATTTATGCCAAACGGGACGACAGGTGATACGTACAACATATCCGGCTGCCTCTTACTTGCTTACTTAACCATGTAATAACCGAACTGTCTACCCACACACTTCTTTGTTTACTTCCCTAAGAGTTCGAATAAGGCCCCCAGCTGCTGATGCCCTATAAAAGATGAGGCAAGCACTTAGCCTCCAAGCCCCTTCTATGCTGTTCTGTGCAAACGTCATTCCAATATTTCTCACCGTGATACAAAAAGTTGACGGTGAAACTCCATCTTGTCAACCGAATGCAATATCATGAAATCCCTTGATAAATTTTGCCCACACTAGTTAGTAGCGACTTTTTATAGTATATCTATGGAAGCTTTCGAAAATTCCGAAAGAAATTTGGACTATCATGAGCTTTGCGGCAGTTGCGGTAAAACCTAATACAAAAAAGTATTATTGAAGCTCACCAACCAACAGATTTGAGGAGCGTCTCCGAGTACACTAATGGAGACTGAGGTAGACAAAAGTCCAACGTCTTCAAGATACGCAGTTCTGACTTCAGAGCTGCTCGCTGGGTATAAGCAAACCCCAACGACCGTAAGCAAGAGCATATCTGCTTTGAAGAAAGACTCTGAATGTGCTTGTTTCAAAGAGTCCCACTCAAACACGGTCAAAGGGGCACTAACATCGTGGTAGCTAAGTGCTTTTGAAGCAATCTGTATGGATGAAAGCATGCGAAGAGTTGTTTGCCTGAAATGAAGAGGTCCGAGACACATTAAACGGTGTTACTTACTCCTACTCATGACAGCACTCCGCAATCGCAACATTTGCCCACGCATCACCCGGATATGGCTGCTTTCAGACTTCAACGATTTAACCGACGTCCGTCCGGCGCGTTGCGTGAGTGTGACGGCGGCCACTTGTTGATGACACTGGATCACGTTTCAGTGTTGTCAACATGTGGCTAAGGCTCTCGTCCCACACACGCACGCAACGCGCCGGCCGGCCGGACGGACGGACGTCTGTTGAATAGTTGAAGTCTGAAAGCAGCCTATGAGTACATTCTTGCGATTCGACCTGCGGAAATCGTGGCTGTTTGAACGACTTTGGTGCCTATATTTGGGGTACAAATTTGAAGCGGATCAGTATTAATAGTAGTAGGGATTAGTAGGATCAGCTGACCCTACTAAACTACTCTACTACAAGTTGGTGTCCCAGTTTGGGCTTTAAAGTCGTTAAAATAGCCACGAATTTCATCGCGCAACTTGCCGCGCGCACCCTCGGGCGGAAGTTGCTTCCAGAATTCGGCGTCCAGTACCTGTCTGGAACCGCCGTCGCGGCACGCACGCGACGGCGATTCTAGACCGGTGTTGACAGCGCTGAATGTCGATCGATACCGCAAGACGAGAGGAATACTCTCGGTATCTGACGCTGTCAACACCTTTCTAGAACCGCCGTCGCGACACGCACGGACGGACGGACGGACGTCAAAGTCTGAAAGCAACCATACGCAATTGCAGATTGCTCTCGTACGAAGTAAACACGAGCCAAATACAACGACAGGAAGGACTGAATAGGAGTGAGGTACCTTGAAAGATTTGCTTCAACCTTCTCCCATTCTCGGAGTCGACGAGAGCTACTCATTTTCACATAATTCAAGAAATCGAGAACTTGGGCCGAATGTATGCGCATGAAACTGCAATGAAACAATTATTGATAAGGAATGCAACAGTAACGGATGTACAGACCTCGTGAATATGAATACAGCTAAGTATCGTATTTCGTGAGGAAGTTGCAAACGAACACATACAGTGAAGATGTACTGCACAGTTTCAAGAGTTAGATAATCGTTGTCATTCGCAGTTGTTGTCATAATACTATCTAAACAAGTATTGATAAGGGTGCATATCTACTTGGTAAGCTTACCCAAAACAGTTGAAGTTACGACAAACCTGAGTTCTGCAAAGCCAGCTCTGAAAGCCAATCAGATCTGTAATCGTTCGGTAATTCCCCGACTTTCGAAAGGAAATTAGGATCAGCTCCGGACTCATAATCCTGGATATGTCGTCAAAGGGTTAATTCTAAAACTGTGACGAATGAAAAGCCATTGCCTGTTTTTTGTTGCTGTTCATAGGAAGTGTGCCTGGTCCCGTCGAATATCGCGATTCACCTGCAAGAATGACGGTCTCGTCAGAAATGTTGCGAAGAACAGTTTCAGGATCACTCCGGACCACCAGCACCTATTACTCTACAGCCACTGAGCTCGTGGGTTCAAATTAGGGTGAAAATGTAGTTAGATGGTGCCAAGCCCTTTTGTGCTCTGCGTATCTTCAATTCTTACCCCATCTAATCATCTCACCCATCCCGGAGCTCGCCCCATCTGAAGGTGAAGAAGGAGCTCCGCGGTGGGTGAACCAATTGGATTTTTAATTATTACCCCTCCCAGCTTTTTGCATGATATAAGCATCTCTCCCACCCCGAAGCTATTCCCTTATTTTTTAGAAGGGGGGGGGGGGGGGAACCATCTCTGCGCTTTAGCGCGGTCTCTATGCGGTCTGCTGCCTGGGGGAGACGGGCAGCACTGACGGTTTTGTGCATTCGATCCGCCTCACGCGGCTGTCGCGGACCATTTGCCTCGTTATAACAGTTCTAGCATTCCTCGTACAGCTCAACCGCTATGTGATTAGTACTTATGACGTGGTTCTACTGTTAATTGTTTTGTTCCTCAATTTCTTACTTGCCGCTGCACTCTGATACATTCCTTCGCGCGCGGCATCTCTACTGTCGCCTAAACCTACACCCTGAAGAAACGCCGGGCGAGTTTTTTGGCAAGCTGCCCACGGTTTGAATGTAGTCCGTTGCGGGACCCACGCTATCATTCCTTTACTGTGGCTTCATTTTGGCGCTTCGCATGAATTGCTATTGAAAGAAATGATATTAAGCGTGCCCGCACCCATGAGAGATCCGAATTTAAAGGAAAAGATGACAATATACGTTGTTTAAAGAGGTTATATGGCATTTTTGGAGGAAAGTTTCAAAAAGAAGGGCCGGAGGAGAGCTTTACGAAGAACCTTTTTCGATGAATGTGGAAACGGGTGTCCGGAACGGCAAATATTTCCATTTCAGTCCAAATTTCACTCAGCGGTTCTTTTCTTTGGACAGCAGTGATACATTTACTGTTGAGCAGGACTATTATCGTGCGGTTTTGTGCCTCCTCCTTCCAAGATGTCATATAACCTGTAACCTAAAACGGTTCACTGTGTAGATAGCCACAATACATTGATTACGATTGCATTACACTAACACTAACAATAATAATCCAACCAGTAAGATTGAGCAATCATAAAACGTTTGATTGAAATGGAGTGAAATGGTCGAAATCAAGACTGCGTCACGAGAAATGGCTCATCAGTAAAAATAGACTAAAAGACAGATATCAATTACAACCTTTTTCATTTTAAACGGTCTCTTAAACAATTGAAAATGACGAGCATGTTCTCTTTTGGTATAACTTCGTTTAAATGCGGTTTGAAGTGGAATGGCACTCTTTTTGGAAGTTCTTTTCTCTATGCGATTTGATGCCATTTCCTGAAAGCCTCGCATAGTTATTAGGTTGAAAAGGGAAGTGGAGCGCACGATACCGGTTAGCAACATGCCATTTAATGAACATTCATTCGTGACCGCAGTGTTTTTGAAAGCCATTTTGATCCAATACGATGTCTTGTGAGGCGAAGCGGTGTGCTCCTGCCTTCCGCCTTTTTGTGGTTACCTAGGACTACATTTATTCCAATTATACTATGCTGATCCTAAAGCAACGTCATTTTCTTCGAGGGAAGCAGTAAGAATGCAAATCTTGGTTCTCCCTACTTCTTCATGTTGTCAGGTGCCAGTGATTTAGAGGAGGTTTCTACTCGGTGAAAAAGCCAGTATTCCTTATCAAAACGACAGCTTACCTTTCAAACAATGTATATTGCCATCTTTTTCCTCAATTTCGGATAACTAATGAGTGCGGACACTCTTAATATCATTTCTTCGAACAGCAATTCATAAGTAGAGCCAAAATGAAGCGAAAGTCGAGTCGATAGCGTGGGTCCCGCAACGAATTGCTTGATTCACAAGCCACATAGTTGACAAATGTTCGAAAATTTGACAAATGTCTCGCGACAACTCGCCCGGCGTTTCTTCGGGGTGTAGGTTTAGGCGACAGTGGCATCTCTCTCGCGCGACGCGACAACTTCGTTCCTACTGCACTACACCCTGCCGCCTGGTATCAGAGACGCAGAGTACAGAAGGGAGCTGACACCCCCAACTACATTTTCACCTGAATTAGATGTGCAATACATTGGTCAAAAAAATAATGGTCAAAATTATGATGAAATGATCAAGCACGAGAGAGAAAGAGGGAAATGAAGAAAGTGGCGGACTTAGTTGGTGGAATTCCGAATGGAAGCAGATTAGCCGTATTCCTTATGATGTTACTCAGAACTGCAGAATCGTGCGATCTGCTACACTTACAGGATATCGATCCGAACAACCGTGCTGCCGCGAAGTTGGGTGGAAACAGCTACCGTGGGTTAGATGCACAGCGATCTGGGAAATCATAGAGTAGAATCATGCAAACACAATCAACCTCAGATGTGTATCGCTCTACAGAATCTTGGAATCGTGGGGATGCTGAACCCAGGAAAGCCCGAACTTACACATGCTTTTCGGACATAAATTAGTGAAGTAGAGTGTCGGTTTGTTTTTTGGGCTACGGTTTGTCGGTTTGTATGTCTGTCTGCACGTCGTTAACTCCACAAAACTTCAGATGAAGGTGAAATAAATCGCCGCAAAGTCTGGTAGGAAGGATTAGGAGGAAGCTCGAAAGGAATGTTCATGATAATAGACAGATATCACTAAAAGCAAATCATGGCACAGATGTCCTTCTGCCCCGGATGAATTGATAGCGAGTAATAACGACCTATGGCTTATCGAGTAGCCATCACCAAACTGTCGAGCGGATGAAATACACATACTAGTAAGCGAAAATGTGATGGATTGAGAACTCAGAGCTGAGCTACGAGTACACTATACCTATACCTATAGGACCTATAGGACACACTTCAGCACTATGATATCAGACGGTACTATTTAATAATAACTAACGATCTTCTACCGTTCATAGAGCTCAGCAAGCAGAATTATTGTCACTTGGTCTTCACAGCATCATATGATAAAGTGAACGTTCGACAGTTGAATCACCTCGTTGAATTCGAAACAGTGGTAAATTGTAAAAAGGTAAAAAAAATGTGATTGAGATCACGACTAAGCTTGAACCTTTGTCGACGAGCAAGTTTTATTTAAAAAATAACACGTTTCTAGGTGGAGAGGAAATCGCAGAAGAAGATTGAGGGTAGGAGAGAGGGTACACTCAGAATAACTGACAAACGATAGCCAAAACACAATGGTCATTCATAAAATGGCTTCGTTCATGGTCGGCGATGGCTATATCGGCAGCTGAATGATACGCGATGGGCGACGGGATGACAATGCAAGGGTGAACGCCGACGCGTCAGCATCGATCGATATCCCACGGGTTGGAGGCTCATGCTGTATTAAAGTCTTCAAGCTTCATGGCCGGTTATGCTCCGCTCCTTCTTCATTTTTTTACTTTGTTACCGAATGGTTCATAGTTTCCGTTGGTACCAATTCGCCTTTCAACGAAACCATCGAGTCTCCTAGCCCTCCCTGGGCTTCACTTCTTCCCTTCCCCTCTCCCTGCCCAAGGAGCCCCTTGCACACTTCGTTCCAACGCTTCGCAGACTGAAAAGATCGAAGATGATCTCGATAGAGAAAACTGGACTACTATTAAGTTTCACTCCCCGCGCAAACTTATATTTCTGATTTCAAAATTTCCGAGTGGTCGTGCCTGAATTTACGCGGTCAGTGTGAATTTGACAAGGCGAGAAAATTGGAATAGGCTATCTTATACCCGAAAGGCGTGCCGCGTTAACCCCAGCCGACGAAGAGAAGATTTCAAATTCGAGTGCACGGTTGAGGTAATTGCCATTGCCGCTTGCAGTGGAAATTTCATTATAAACCAGTCGGATCACACGGCTTTCTACAGTCGGAAGAGGTGCAAGGTCTTTATAATGTCGTCAATTGGGTCAACCGTTGTTTCTGATTAATTGAATGATTTTAATCGTTCAGGGGCGATTTACTAAATATCCTTTTCATCAAAGAGTCCAGTTTTTCAGTTACCAGGCGGCTCCGCACGCTATTGCGCGCGTTAGGAGCTCTAGCCATAAGGGACGGAGCCACATGAGCTTCTGATTTTCATTATAGACCTTTATAATCTAAGCCTCTTCCTTGACACTTCTGTAGTGGCCATCGTTTTTTTTTTTGGGATGTGAAATGGGGCTATGTAAAAGTCAAAAGCCCGCTCTACTGCCAACTCCGCCCACTTCTGGGATTTGACCACATTTGTTCTACTACATCAAACCACTTTTTCCCCGCATCCCAGAATGTTTCTAAATAGAGATATATTTTTTGTCTGAGTCCCGCCGATTCTAGTGCCAACCCCGCCCACTTCTGCAATTTGACCACTTATCGCGGATGATTCGCGATTTCACTTTAAAGTATTTTAAATTGCATTGTTGTTTGTTAAATAAAAGTGTTCAGTTTGTATAATGAAGAAAATTGTGGAGCACATGGCAGAACGTGTTGAGGATATGAAGATAAGAAAGAAGTAGCGATAAGGCGCATAATCAGTGATCTATAGAATGATACAGTATATTATCTTTCTCATAGAGCCTTCCCAGAGTAGGGTAAGGTTCAGTTTTATCCAAGGGACCACGAAGGGCGTCTGGCAATAAACGACTGCTCCGGACTCTATCTCTGTGGCAACTTTATGGTGCATCGGCCGGGACATCTGGCCCTTGCGAATCAAACCTACGCAAACACTGAAGGAAGAAATAGAGCACGAGTCAGCGCAACCAGAACCACCTACTGCACATCAAAACACACCGAAAGGGGCGAGGAGAGCTCCACAAAGAAAATCAAAACCAGCACAAGCACACTTGCTCGAAACAGCTTCCTGTGCTTGCAAAACCGCTACGCTTCACGAAGAAAAAGGCAATTCAAACACTGTTCCTTGCACTATAAAGAAGGGGAACAGTCCTGACAGTATCAGTAAGGAAACTCGAATTGAGGGAAAGAGTGTTCTTTTGCTAACCGGAGTTGCTCGAGTGAAGGACTCGAGTCGGAATCTCTGGAAAGACGTGGAAGTCTTATTGGACACAGGCGCTGACCAGTCCTTCATTAGTCGAGGACTTGCTGAAGAACTTGGTCTCATATGTGAAGGGCAAAAAAGCTTCGAAATGCACACCTTTGGTACAGAAACGCTCAGGAAAACCACATGTGGAGAAACGTGGTTAGACCTGTGGGACCATGAAGGTGTGAAGCATGAATTGCGCCTTTACACTATACCAGTTCTAAACGTTAAGGGAAAGGCTACACGGCTGACCACCGCGGATTTGGATTACATCGCGCGGCACAGAATTCCCTTATCCAAGAAGGACTTCGACCACACTTCGGAGCCACAAATTCTCTTAGGGTGCGATCAGTTATGGAATTTTCTCGACGTGCCTTATTCCCGTCACACCCTACCATCCGGATTACAACTTGTTCCTTCGAGACTGGGATACCAACTGACAGGACGACAAATGGAAACGATACAGCAAAGAGATCCGACCGATAGCATTGATGCGGACATGGCGATCTTTGCAAATTCTTTTGCTAATTTCGACGAAGAACTAGAAAGATGGGACAAGTATTGGACCATGGACTCTGCTGGAGTTTGCGAGTTCACTGGAACGAAAGATGCCGAAAAAGATGCGATAAATGCTAAAGTTGCAAAATTTTTCGAAGACACAATTGAAAAACGCGAGGACGGTTACTACATCCGCTTTCCTTATGAAGAAAAACATCCTCCGTTACCAACGAACAAAGCAATTGCGTTCAAAAGACTGAAAGCAGTCATTGAAACATTGCGAAAAACTCCGCACTTATTTCGTGATTATGAAGAAACGTTTCGCGCACAACAAGAAATCGGCGTCATTGAAGAAATCCCAGACTCTTCGGCATCCGAAGGCACTATTGTGCACTACATACCACATCAACCAGTAATAACACCACACAAGGAAACCACCAAATTACGCACTGTATTCGATGCGTCAGCACACTTCAGAATAGTCCTTCACTAAACGACATCCTTCACCAAGGACCCTTGATCCTCCCGCAGCTCTGCGCTATGCTATTGCGCTTCAGAATCCCGAAGTTTGTCATCATCTTAGACGTCGAGAAGGCCTTTCTACAGGTGCGCTTACATGAGGCCGACAGAGATGCAACTCGATTTCTATGGGTTCGCGACGTGAACGCGCCATTCAACGGACAAAATGTGACAACTTTCCGATTCACCCGAGTAACATTTGGATTGAATGTGTCACCATATCTACTGGGCGCGACTATCCATCATCATCTCAATCATGCTGTTGAAAACAAAGATCTTGCAAATGAAATCAGAGAGAATCTATATGTGGATAACCTCATTCTCTCTGCCAACACACCTATTGAAGCCATGAAGAAGTCCTTGGAAACCCGTAAGATTTTTGGAGAAATGGGCATGAACATAAGAGAATTCTTGTCAAATGCCGAAACGCTATGTCACTATCTACCAGAGACTGCTTATGCGAAATCTTCAACGCAAAAAGTACTTGGAGTCCCGTGGAACGCAAATACTGGTTGCTTTGAAGTCCACTGCTCCATGACCCCAGTCGACCCTATGACGAAACGAACCGTAGCGAGAAAAATTGCCTCCATCTACGATCCTCTGGGGTGGCTTGTACCACTACTCATTTCTGCAAAAAACTTCCAACAAGAACTTTGGAAACAGAAATTCCTATGGGATTCCAAACTTCCCTCAGAAGTTACAAGCCGATGGTCAGAAATAAGCGAAAACATCGACGGATTTCGGAAATCAATTCCAAGAAGATTCCACGCTGATCCTGAGACACAACACCTTGCGGTTTTCGCCGACGCAAGCGAAATAGCTATCGCCGCTTGCGCTTACCTGTTTAACAAGAACATGTCTTCGTTGATGATGGCTAAAAGCAAATTACCATCGATTAAAACAAAGACGACCATGCCAAAATTGGAAATGAACGCGTTGACCCTTGCAACGCGTCTCGCTCTTTCTGTAGCACAAGCGCTCAAATTGAGGATTCTCAAGAACTCCACCATCTACATTTTCTCTGACTCCCAGATAGCTCTCAGCTGGCTATCTTCAACGCGTCAAACTAACTTGGGAGTACTAGTTGAGAACAGGCTACGCGAAATACGCCGTATCGTTCATCAACTGGAGGGCGATGGAGTACACGTTGTTTTTGGATATATCAACACGTCCGAAAATCCAGTAGACGTTGGAACAAGAGGTTTTACCAAAGAACAGTTAGCTGACCACAACTGGGGGTGTGGCCCGACATTCCTACGTACACCAGTACAACAGTGGCCCACTCCCTTCTATCCATTATCAAAGAGTGATATGCTCATACGTCCCGATTTAAGAAAGGAAGAAGCTGTAATTATAAACACGGTATGTGGAAAAAACGTAGAAGTCAAGGATCTGCTTGACTGGAACTATTGCGGGTCGCTCTCTTCCGCAAAACGGATTACAGCACTTGTTCTTCGCTCCATAAAGAAACTTCTACGCTACCAAAATGAGAACTTAAAGGAAAAAATATTCGCGTGCATCCCTGAAATAAAGAGCATACAGGACTCTACCGGCTTCTTGGAAGGATGCGAAGTACGCGCAGCAAAAATAGCCCTGATTCGCAATCACCAACTAATTTATATAACTGAGGAATATCGGAAATCCATGAAAAACACCTTAAGACTATATCAAGACGAAAACAGAATCTGGCGCTCAAAAGGACGACTAGGACACTCAACATTGAGCGACGATGCCAAGAATCCTGTATTTATAGCGCCCAACACAAATCTAGCAGAGAAAATTATAAATGAGGCTCATGGCATCTACCACAAAGGTACTGAGCATGCAATAGCTACTGTACGAGAGCAATACTGGATTCCGAAACTACGTCAACAAGTTCGAAAAGTCATCACACATTGTGTTCAGTGTCGCAGGTTCAATGCGCTACCGTATCGCTATCCTGAAACACCGGATTTACCCCAACACCGAGCCATACGATGCCGTCCTTTTCAACATACGGGATTAGATTTCTTTGACCTTCCATCATGCACCGAAAATAACGAAAAGTTCAAGTTGTACGGATGCATTTTTACATGCACCGTAACCAGACTGATACATATTGAAGTTGTACGAAGCATGAACACAAATGAGTTCATCAACGCGCTACGAAGATTCATTGCGCGCAGAGGCCTTCCTGAATCCATCACGTGTGACAATGCGCCAACATTTCTACTCAGCGCTAACGTTCTTGGGAACCGAAATAATCAATTCAATCAAGAAGTGGTCCGTTCTTTAACCAACAAAGAGATTCAATGGAACCATATTACACCTTATGCACCGTGGCAAGGAGGTTTTTATGAACGCCTCATCAAATCGATAAAACAGTCAATTCACAAAACTTTGCGCAGCAGAGGAGGACGATCATTTGATGATATTCAGACGTTTGTTGCCGAGGTTGAAGCTTGTTTGAATTCAAAGCCCCTAACATACCAGGCATCAGCACAAGAAGAAATGTGTTCGATCCGCCCTATCGATTTTGTCCAGAAAGACATCTCTCTGACCCTCTCAATCCCCGAACTCATAGACAACGGTGATTCAGAGTATCTTCCCCCAGAAGAGGTGCGTGCGATGCAGCACAGCCGGCAAGTGTTGGAAGCGTTGCATACTTCATGTCAAGGAACAGAATCATTTTGGAAAGTATGGCAAACCCAGTATCTAACTTCTCTACGAGAAAAACACCAGCGACTTCCTTCGAATCACAGGCTTAGTTGCGATATGCCTACGATAGGAGACATAGTGTTAGTGAACGACCCTATTCTACCACGAAATGAGTGGAGAATGGCACGGATAACTGATTTAAGGCGCGGCGAGGACGGGAATGTTCGTGAAGCAGAACTCCTCACAGCAACAAAAAGGAAAATACGACGACCAGTGAATCTCCTAATCCCTCTTGAGATACAAGAATGTAGAAAGATTGGAGAAACTTCAGAACCAGAACATCCCAATGGAGATAACAATGCAACTTCACAAAAAGAGAAGCCTAGGTATAGCTTAAGACCGCGACAGCAAGTGCGCTACGTACAAAATGTTAAATTTTCTGCAAAACGCTGGTCTTCACAATCTCCGAAATGGTTTCTTTTCCATCTTATGGTAATATCGCTTTTAATGATCTCCGGCGCCAGTAACATTATTTTAAGAAGCCCGAAGAATGGATTGCTGATAAATATAACTACACCTCATGGGTTACGAATTCGCAAAGAAAAACTTGATCATGCTCCCATACAGGAAAAAACTATCATTTTCGGTTGCGCCGGCGCCTTGATCACACCGATGTCACATAGAAAAGAGCTAAATACTAACCCCCATCCCAATTTCTTCTTACAGAAAATGGAACAGCTACGTCGTGAACTCCGTGCAGCAAAAAAGGAACTCGCGCAAGTTCGTCACGAATTAAACAGCAAAACAAAAGAACTCAGGGACTGACGAAATGCCCTACCCCCTATTCCGGATCCCGAACAAGTCTATAAGAATATCGTCAATCGCTGTCATGACTTCTTCGCATGCACCTCGGCTGTTACAGAGTTAAACCGTCGCTTGAAAACCTTACGCCAATCTGATGAATGTTATGAAGCCTGTCTTCATAAGTTGTCGCTTCTGGAGGTTTCAGTGGAAAAATCTTACGTCGAAATTCTGTTCATTCGATATCAACTGCGTACACTTTTTACCATCCCTGCTCTTTTGAACGCATTGGGAATCAGCACGAGTGACATCTGGAGAGCGTGGATGGAACGGCCGCAGTACAATGAGAACGGTGATCCACTACTTCTCCGTCAGGATGACCTCGAGAGAGCAGCAACAGACCAGTTAAGCCAACTTCATTGCTACCGTAAAGCAATCATCGATATGCGCACTTCTCTCATGGACGGAGATAGGCAGGAAACTGTGAATTTTCAGCACTACATGAGCACTGCTGTAGCCAATCTACAAGCGACATTGGACGCTGCTCTGCAAGTCATGAAACAAAATTGAAACGAGGAGCTCACCGGTGACTTCTGCATGGAAAACATGGAGGACGATACCTACTCTGGAGAAAAAACTGTCTCTCCTGAACAAGTGGAGCATCAGCGCACGCCCACGCCGGAGGGCATTCGCATGCTAGATCAAGAGAGGAACGTCCAAGAAGACGTCGACTCCCTCGAAGAAGTAGAAGAACTTGAACAGGGAGACGACCTCAGCATGCAAGATCAAGAGAGGAACGCCATCCAAGAAAATGCCGACTTCGTCGAAGAAGTAGAAGACATTGAACAGGTGGACGAGGTTGAAGAAGGTCAGCAACTACATGAGGATCCCCGAGACCGTATCAGGCGCGAAAATGCAAGTATGCGACAGCAGATTGAGACCGAAATCTTGCAGCTGAAACAATCGTGCGCTAACTTTCGTCAAATTATTGATGAGCTACGTAAGCATCCCACATGTCCACCCAGACGCTTTGGTCTTGGAGCGATTCGTAAACAAGGCGAACGTCTCATGCGTTGTGCCTTCTGTCGATCTATCGGTCGTCACTATTCAGATTCTTGCATCGAAATAAGGTCTGCATTTGTCCGTCGTAGAATGATTGAGGACAGAGGAAGATATGAAGAATGCCTCGAGTATTGCCATGGAGGGACTAGTTGTCCCGAATACGATGTGCGGTACTTTCACTGCTGGTAATACGGACACCACTCTGCTTTATGTGAGCTTCCAGACAAAAGTGAAGAAATAGCAGAGAGAAGAGCAAGAGCGCGACGTAGTTTAGCCGAAGCGATGGATCGAATCGAGAAGTTGGAGCGCGATCTCAGATTCTTCCAGGAATGAAAGTGCGCTGCGCCGGGAATATCGCGGATGATTCGCGATTCCACTTTAAAGTATTTTAAATTGCATTGTTGTTTGTTAAATAAAAGTGTTTAGTTTGTATAATGAAGAAAATTGTGGAGCACATGGCAGAACGTGTTGAGGATATGAAGATAAGAAAGAAGTAGCGATAAGGCGCATAATCAGTGATCTATAGAATGATACAGTATATTATCTTTCTCATAGAGCCTTCCCAGAGTAGAGTAAGGTTCAGTTTTATCCAAGGGACCACGAAGGGCGTCTGGCAATAAACGACTGCTCCGGACTCTATCTCTGTGGCAACTTTACCACTTTTGTTCTTTTACAACTTAACACCTTTTGCAGCATCTCAGAACGTTTCTGAGTAGAGTTATAAATTTTTGATCTTAGCCCCGCCCACCATAGTGTCAACCCCGCCCCCTTCTGGAATTTGACCACATTTCTTCTTTTACATCTTAACACCTTTCTGCCGCATCCCAGAACGTCTCTGAGAGAGTTATAAACTTTGACCTAACCTCCGCCCACTTTGGTGACAACCCCGCCCACTTCGAGGATTTGGTCACATTTGCTCTTTTACACCTTAATACCTTTTTGCTGCATTCTAGAACGTTTCCAAGCAAAGTTGCATTAATTTTTTGAAAAGTGGCTTTCGTCTCAAAGCACGCCCTGCCCATGGTGGGCGGGGCTTCGCTAAGCTTACGCACGCCCAGCAGAACCTGTGGATTTCATTGGCTTTCGTCATGGACACCACAGAGCAAGCCGAGCGCTATCCTTCTAACGATAAGCCACAATTCGACGACTCATGTTCGTTTCACGCCTCCTTAGGGCTCAAAATGAAGAAGGCGCGCCATCAAAGGTGGTAAATATGTAGTATTATTGAGTCACGTGGATCGGCATCTACCACGTAACATAAAGTTATAGGCACAGTTCACGATAAAGATGGTTTCTGAGTTTTCTCTTTAGGAATACCCAGTGACCCCCAAGGGTAAAAGGGAGGACCCTCTCGCGCTCAAAAACTCAACAGTTAGGGCATAGTAGGGCCTGTTACCGGATCAACCAAACTTCCCGCCCCTCGATCTACATATGTCACGTCAGACGCGTGTCTAGGACATACAGCTTGCAGTACTTGATCTAGGACCCATACACACATCCAGCTGATCGCCGAGTACGGAGGCGATATTCTTCTCATTTTTTAAATCCTCTGTTATTCTTTTTTGCTGTCGCGATACCTAATTTGATTTTCTACCCGGAGAGGCTGAAAGGGCTAGGCTATTTCTGCCGTCACTAGCTTTTTTTTGTTAATTTATGCCTATGAGTGTATGAATTTTAAGGTACTTTTTCGCTCACTGTGTTCAGCTATTCGCACCAGGACCCACATGTGCGCAATGATTCACATTGTATAGCTCGTCCGAACACCATTTTTCTTCATTTTTCTGGTCTTCTTCTCGTCCAGCCCCCTTTTTTACAATTTATTCTAAGCCTTTTATTACTTTGAAAACACCGAGTCACGCAGTTCCTTCGCCCTCATCGCACTATTTTCCACTTTATTTTCTATTTTTTGTCATAATCTGGATTACCCAAAACTCCCTTGAAGTGTGCCTCTGAGGACTTTCAACGTCGAGATTAGCAATAACAAAAGATTTAAAAAAGACAAAAAACATACAATCACAAGCAAAGTCGTACGCAAAGAAAACCCGGCCCGCCATTATGTAATACTATAGCTTAATATATACAGCGGCCAGCGCCATTTTTGGTGTGGGTGGTATGAATGCAACTATTCATAGTAGCGACCCCGAGGTTTAGGCTTTGGGCGACCATCGATATCTCGCGCCATGACCGTCGCTGCGCTGTGTAGATTTGGAACCCTTGAAATGTGTGCTTTCATTTCCTCTGTGTACGTCAATACTTCCCATTTCTGCATTTTTGTCTTTTTTTTTTTGTTTTGAGTGATATTGGAGATCTTGCTTTTCAATTTCATACTTTGTGATCTTGCTCATCTTTGGGATTCATGGTCAGATCCAACGTTTTATGCGTGGGTGCTCTCCATTTCGAACGCCTAAAAAGCACTAGCTGTCGTATGAGTATCTAAATATCGATCAAATAATTCAGACTAGTTGCAATTAGTAACTGGTTGCAATGATGCGAATGAACAGTGTTACGTAGCATTAATGGACTTTGTTCAAAATGGCGTACAATTATTTCGTTACCTTCCTGGGGAGGAACATCCTATAGTGCTCATATTACCTTTTGGAAGAGAAAACGAAAATTTTCACTTCTCTGTGCTATTCAGATGCAATTTCCTCTGAAGAATCGCTCGATAGAATTTAACACTACACGCTTGGGGAAGCTAATACCATCATGAGGTTACACTGACAACCGGGAGAATGGCAATCATGGAGCGAGCTTGAAAAGATCATAGAACAAATGGGAAGCAAATGACTGCGTGACATGTCAGGTCACAATCATTCAATCCAAATTTGTAGACCTACCAAAAAATACCATTGATCAATTTGCACAAGTTACTACAACCGTATAAGCAAACGTTAATTAATATGATTGAAATTTCTGCTGATGCCCCTTCCTCTGTGAAACTGGCGGTACTATAAAGAGCAGTCTGGAAATTGTGGATGCCGAAAACTTTATTGACACTAATAGATTGATACACCGAGAAGAGTAACGCGAACTACAACCAAGGTTGTACAATGAATTAACAGCACATAAACTCAGTTTGCTTTACTGAAGTACTCTTGGCTTTCCTTGACTCTGGGCTTGATAGTTTCTTTTCCAGGGGTCCAACCAGCAGGGCAAACTTCACCGTGCTGAAGGTACTTGTGTAAGCGAGACAGAAGCTCACAACTATCAACTGCTGCTAAATAATAGAGCTTACCTTGTCAACATATTGGAAGGCCTGCACAAGACGAAGCGTCTCATCAACAGAGCGCCCTACGGGAAGGTCGTTGATAGTTATCTGTCGCAGAATTCCCTTAGGATCAATAATGAAAAGCCCTGAAATATAAATCTGAACCACTTCAAAATCAAGAATAAACGCCTCGAGATATATGCTGCCGAACGCACCTCTGTAAGCAATTCCTTCGTCATCCTTGAGGACACCATAATCTTTCGAAATCTGGTGATTTGTGTCAGCGAGAACAGGGATCTTCATGTCACCGAGTCCACCGTGTTTGCGAGGCTGTAAAAACAATTACACTATAATTGAATTGGGTTAGACTTTTATTAGATGATCGAAAACATACAGTATTGATCCACGCCAGGTGAGAAAAAACGGAATCCGTCGAACAAGCGAGAACTGCAGCATCAATTTTCTTGAACTCCTCGACACGATCGGAAAACGCAATGATTTCCGTGGGGCAGACGAAGGTGCTGAAGCGACGTATTCAATAGCAACAACGATGAAAATGCACCACCAGTAGCCGTGTCAATTAGTTACTCGCGAATATGCGACTTAGAGCTGTTCTGGCGCTACATCCCATGCCTGGGCTTAGTTTCTGATTACTTATCGCAATGCTCCAATTTATTTTTTGTCTCCGCATTTTCCTCAGAGACAGCTGCCCACGTATTTGGCTCTAACCCGAAAGTATCCTTATTCATCACAGTCATATGTACCGACGATTCTTCGAGCGCGTAGCGAGACGCCTTTTCGATTGGAGCGCTGCCAACGATAGGGTCTTGATTGGGGTGCCGCGAGCTTAACATTTTGATAACAGTATTCATTTTTGTTTTGACTTTGTGTTCTGTTAACTAATGAAAACTGAATTCTGACTCATGATTAGATACTCTATAGCAACCTACTCGTCCACTACATGGTCTCGCAGTTACGATGCTCACTGTACTGCAAAGGCGATTAAATGTGATTACTTTGAAACGCGACTGCCAATACTTGGTACTCAAGCTCGGCTCATTATTTTCACAATTCAAAAGCCAATGATTATGAAACGCAGAACAGTAGCCGACTTCGCGAGCTCATAAATGTTCTAAGGAACGTTATTTAGCAGAAAAGTTTTTTTTTCGAAAGTTTTACTGACAGACTTCGTTGTTGTTTCGAAGCTCCACAAGGGATCAGACCATCGTCTCCTCCGCACTAGATTCTATTTTTCGTTGCGTGGAGAGAGCTGCGAATTCCAGAAAACAAAGTCCTGAGACTGTTGTCAACTGGAATCACTTTGCTCCATTTGAGAGTTTGTGGAAAGATTCCGTTAGTGGCAACATCGATGAAGACTACAACCGGCTCGGCGAACATCCTCACAGTAGTGCTAGGTAAGCAGGGAAGTTACAGGTAGCCAAGGGGCGACTCTCTTCGGATACTCTAGAGCTGATAGGCCAGCGTGGAATCGCGCGAGCTGTGGCAATCATCAACGAAAGTTCGAACTTGCGAAGCAATGCAGAGAAGCGATAAAAGAAGATATGAAAGAGAGAAGAGCAGCAGCTATGGATGAAGCCTCCGAGGACGGGAAGAGCATTCGCAAAGCCCGACGGAGCTTCGCCATGCAAGACCATTGTGATTTCTTCTTGTCGTCCTGAGGGGACGGTTACTGCATCTCGAAGGGCAATGGAGAAGGTCATCTTCCAGAACATCTAAAGAGTCTTCCACAATTGATCGCCAGAACTCTGGCTAGGCTCTTCACGCGGTACCAGTCTGAATGCAATGTGCCCACGTCGTGGAATCTTAGCAAGACTGTTGCTGTATAAAAACGGAGATCCAGACGATATTGGCAATTATCGCCCAGCCTGCCTGCTGTCTGTGATCTACACGCTTTTCACACGCGTCATCCTGAACAAAATTTGCAGAATATTAGACGAATAACAGCCATGCGAGTAAGCAGGGTTTCGGAGAGGGTTCAGCACAATCAGTCATATCCACACTCTTGCAAGACTCACTGAAGTATCGCGAGAGCCCAAAATGCCGTTATGTCGCTAATTGCAACGAGTACCTCTGAATGCTCTAGCTACGTGCATTTAGATCATGATGAATGTTCTACCTCCGGAGCTGAGCAAAAAACGCTCCGCGTGGGAAGCATTTAACAATACCGAGGGGGTAGTGAAGAAGATAAAGAAGATCCGGCTCCACGCACATCTTTTCGACCCGGCTCTCCTGCTTTGACGTAAGCCTGGAGACTTGGTATCTACGGAAGTAGGATGAACAGTGTGCAGTGGAAAGGACGATGTTAGGAGTTTTCTTGTACAGGAAGTCGAGAATCGAACAAAAATCAGAGATCCCATTGTTTACCCCAAGAAATCGAAAATAAGGTGGTCTGTTCACGTCATGCAACATAATGATGACCGTTGAACCAAGGCGAGTACTGATTCCTCGGGACGCTAAGCGAACACCAGGACGTCTGCCAACGCGATTGTCAGACTTATTCGCGGAAGCTCTGAACGAAAGGAATGCTTAGCCTTGTGCCCTTAGAGCGAGGACGATTCACTGCACCACTCTGGCTCCCGACAGGGACGAATGGATACGCTACTGGCGTTCGCTCGAAGAAACCGATGATTAATGTGACGGCAGGTGACAGGTGAGATGATTAAACGTTTTCAAATTTGAAAGAGAGGAACGGCCCTGCTTATACTGTTTCCTTTATCCTGACATTGAGGTTTTACAAATTGAAATATAGTTAATTGCCTATTCTGGCTTTGAAAATGGGAACTCTACTCTTTTCCTTCAAATGTAGGTATAGCATTTTTGCAACCCCGACCGCTAAACCGTTACCCTTTTCACTAGTTTACTCAGGACTTTTTAGTAAAGTAGTGAAAGGTTCAGCAGTCGAGGTTGCGGTCTCTCGGCGGCGGTCCTGGTCTTAGGACTGTAAAAGGAAAAAACGTTATTGGAACACTCAACTATTGAAGTCTTAAAAGGCGTGATGAAAGAAATTTTTAGGGCCAAGAAACATTCACAACCTATCTCATTCGACCGCTTTCCACCTTATCCTCACTTGGCAAAATTCTCTCAAAACAACTTTTTTCTAGAACAGCTCCACAGAACCATTCTTTCAATTTCTGTGCTTTCTGAACTGTTCTCGACCACTGATACTCCATTCTTTCCATCTCCTAGATTCCATCGCACTAGATTCTTAATATTACACTGGTGTGCAAAACTTAGGGACGAGATGGATAATGTAATATAAAACATTGAGGACTGGGTGGAAATAAATGAAAGTGTGGGATTATATTGCCAGACCTATGACGGTTATGCACAGGAAGTTGGACATCCCTTCGTGGAGGAGTAGTCCAAATGAAGCGAGAAATATGGCTACCCGCACAAATCAAGGCAGCTGATAGGTACGAGAAATTTTTTTTGTCAATCAGCCAGTAGCTACCAAGAAGTGCATTGTTATCCATCTATACATCGTATCCCGCAGACATCGTCTGGATGACCTGGCACGAGGAAGGATCATCGAGAAGCTCGCAAAAAGGTCGAACCATGACGAGAGCAGCTCAGGAACCTGGTATCGCTCACAGCGTTGTTACACGTGCACGGCGAGCATTCCGAACCTCTGATACTGCTGCACGAAGGAGAGCAGGTGGTCAACCAAGGACAACTACATTGAGGCATGACCGCTACATTGTGCTGCAGGCAAGAAGAGATCCACGTCAGGCAGCTTCTTTGATTGCAATGTCATTTAACAAGATTTCAAAGCAAGCCATCCCACGCACTACAGTGGCACGACGACTACATGGTTGCGGTCTCTTCGCCCGACGACCACTACGCTGTGTTCCTTTGACCCTCGCGAATTGGCGAGACCGTTTAGGGTGGTGCAAGGAGCATAGCCAACGGACCGATGAGGCATAGGGCCGTTGGCTTTTTCCGGATGGGAGCTGATTCAGTCTGAGCAGTGATTCTGGACGCACCCTCATGGCCAGAGCTGGGGACACGCACTTCTCTCAGAAACGTTGTGGAACTTGATCGTTCTGGTGGTCGAGGTGTTACGGTATGGGGAGGCATCATGCTTCGTGACCGTATTGACCTCCAGATTTTTGAGCGTTTGACCCTTAACAATCGGCGTTACTGTGAAAAGAAACCCCTCTCTAATGTGTCTCTTTTCAAGGCTGCAGTGAGCCCTAAATTCATTTTTATGGATAACAATGCGCGACCGCATCGAACAACTCAGGTGGAAGAGCTCTTGACACGAGAGGGGATCCAGCGAATGCAGTGGCCTGCCCGTTCACCCGACCTGAATCCCATCGAGCACGTGTAGGATGCATTTGGTAGAGGCATTGCAGCACGTCCAAATGCACCACTGATCGTCTAGCAGTTGTCAATTGCGCTGATAGAGGAGTGGAATGCCCTACCACAGTAACTCATTTCCAACCTCGTGGAAAGTATGGAATCGCGTTGCAGAGCATTGACTGCTGTCCGTGGCGATCACACATCCTGTTATGAACCGCGTCGCTTTTTTTGAAGTACTGGGATAAGTTGTGAGGAACTATGTGTAATCGGTACCTTTCAATAAAATTGTCTTATTTGCCGGTCCTATTTCGATTTTCTGTCAGTTGCTTCCTGTGCAATACCGTAATGATCCTCTATTGGCACGATATAAATTTCATCGAGCTCTGTCGTCTGGCAGAGGTACAGTAATCGAAAGTTGCCTTCGTCCCTAAGTTTCGCACACCAGTGTATATTGCAGATTTCATATGGTCATCTGGACGTATACTAACATCTCACATAGAGCATCTGTTTCGGAATAGAATGTACCTTTCACTTTTGCTTTCCAGTGGCATATTGACGGCTAGTCTTAAAAAAGGCTGTTACGCTAAAGATCAAACGCTTCAAATCACTTCCAGCCCCATAGTGTGACGGAAAATTGTTCAAGATGTCAACTGAGACGTTTGAGAAAGATTCTACTGCCACACCTGTGCGATGGAAAGGCTCACCTTAGCCCGACTTCGAAGAAGACTGGAGGTGAAAATATTGCAGACTTACGAAATAAAGAATAACTAACAACTTTTGATGTTCTTGAACTATTTTGAAAAGTATCGTTTGACTTCCTTTCACATTTATAATGGCTGGTAATTGAATAAGGCCAGCCATTAGATGACCATCGCGAGGGTTTGCACAAGTTTCCAACGTCATACGAGTCACGAGAACCTTCTAGATTCACCACGTCCTGAACCCGCACACTAAAAACAGTGTAGCGGTGAAGGGCCACACAAAGCGAATGCACGTACAATTCGCCTTCGCATCCAAAAACAGATCGTGTGTTCCAGTCGCACCCGATAACACATTAAAATATCTGCGCGCAGTAAATAAGTTCTATAGCTGTATGTCGTACAGCGCGGGTGAGCTTCGTTCGGCGCACCAAGTGAGCGGGGTAACCTAGTTTCGACTCTAACTTCGACGGACGCGAAGAACGCATATTTCCCGCCTCCCAGTTCGAACGGCAGCCGATGGCATCTCACACAGTAAGCGCTGGAGTGCAGAGAGGAAGGGGTAACTGGCTCTACGCATCTGAAGTTTGATTGGAAATGTGTCTTGATGGTGTCTTGCTCAAAAGGATGTAAGCTAGAAAGAGGAGAAGTACCGCATCGGGTGAGTGAGTGTCTCTCAGCAGGGTTGGTATGCTATTGCCTACTCGGATTGGAAATGAATCAATGGTCGACCGAATGCTCATTTCTTTCTCCATCCTAGCTTTTTGGACGAGGTAATAATCTTACCACATTTTCACCAAGAAATCAAAGGATTTCGAGACCTGCCTAGTTACCGAATTATTTGCTCAAAAGTGTTCATATTGAAATCGCTTGAGAAAAGAAAATGCGTGATGCTGTAATGCTAACATTCAAGAAATTATTTCCACTGTGCAAAAAGAGCATGGGTCATTTCCTTTAAAGAAGTTCGCACTCTGTCAGGTGCATTTTGATGACAATTCAAAGCAAAGTTCGTACTCTGTAAGGTGCTTTGTGATGACAATTCAAACCAGTTTTCGCAAGGGCACGGTTCAACAAACTCGACGGTGAACGCACCACTCGATACCATCAACATTACACAGCAACGTTACATCCAAAACAGCCATATATGTTTCCTTGTATATAACTCTGCTCGGAAGCCAGAAATAGGATTTTCGTATCAGGCAGGATAGCACATGTATTTAAGGCTAGCGATAGCTCGTGCGCGATTGTCTTCCAAAGCATTACAAGTATCCTAGCATTTTCCGAACAACGTTGAAGCTATCGAAGTAGATCAGTGGATTCCTTCACTCATGTAAGAATCAGTTGCAAATAATGATAGTCATAAGTGCTCGTCGTGCAATTTCGGATTAGAAAACATATTTCGTAAATAAGCGCTCTTTTTTTCTCGACTTCTAATAGAAACTAAAATCTGACCCATGAAATGAAGCTCTACAACTACCTCCTCTTTCACTACATGATTTTGCAGCTGCGATGCCCCTTGTACTGCAAAGCCGATTAAATGTGATTATTTATCTGAAACGCGACTGCCAACACTGTGTACTCAAAGCCGGCGCATTCTTCTTCAGATATCAAAACCCATTAATTATGAAGCGCAGAGAAGAAAAATAGCCGAACTCGCGAGCCCATAAAGGTTCTGAGGAACGTTTTTAGCAGAAAAACATTTTTTTTCTTGAACTAAGCTTTGGAAGGGAAGGAGCACCGGGTGGGTGAGTCAATGCACGTCCAATTTCTACATGATCCCAACCTTTTGCACAAGAAAATCCACTTGCTCATCCGGTGCTCCTCCCCTACCAAAGCTAAGTTGAATAAATTACTTTGACTGAGAACATTCTTTGAGCACAAGCAAGATCAACTAGCCCTCCTTCTCTGAGGTCCTCAGAGCTCAGTGATGGAAAAGAGCTGTACCCCTCCCCTCTAAGTACATTTTCACCCCAGAGTCAACTAACTCACTGCCGTGATAGCTAAAATGAGCTCTGAACTGAACTTGACCGTTGTCCAGCCTCTGAACCCAGTCGCAACATTTAGTTATAAAATACAGTTGACTTACAAATCTAGCGGGTAGAAGAAGAGCACTGTATATTTGCCCTTGTAGTCAGATAGTTTCACGTCGATGAAATCGCCATTGTAAACTGCCTTTGTGGCGAAGTCTGGTGCGGGTTTTCCAATGAAAGCCTTCGACATCTGCAAGGAATTATTTGATCGGAAAACATTAAAATTTTGAGCACAACTTAATTTGCTACGTAAGGTCACAGTAAATGCGGGCGCAGCACCGGGACCACGACAGCGTTTTCTTATCAGTCAAAATAAGCTTTCCTTACAAGTGATAAGCGACGCCCAACCGCACGAACCACAAAGGTTACGTTGAGGTGCTTGTGATCGACTTCTTTGTGAATTACAAGTCAGGGTAATGTGTAATAAACAAAAATGTCCCATCAAGGCAGTCCCTATGCGCAAAACGATTACTTACTCGGCTACTCCGTCATACATTTCGGACTCCTTCTAGTCTTGCTGAAAACAATCTGTGCTGATGAAATCAATACCCTCAGGATAAACAGTTTTTTTATAAACGACAGAAGTCTAAACTTGTTTGCTACTCTCCAATCACAAAAGGATGAAGCGCACATTTACTATTGGAGCAGCTCAGTTCCAGTGAACAGCACGACACTTACACGGAACTATTTATTGTTAAAATAATTGACGAGGAAACTCACAGGTAGCATCTTGGAGCGGTACATACACTATTTATGCGATTAGCATTCCTTTTTCTCAGCAATTACTTCAGGTCGGTTACCATGGCTTCAATCCCATGATTATGCTCGAGCATTCTTTCACCTTTATGCTCTAGCCTTCATTCGCCATTATGCAACAGCCGACAAAGCCGGTAAATTTTTCCCCCGCAACGTGACAAATGCACTTTCTCCGCCGTTTTGCACAGGCATTTTATTGGATCGATTGCATACGCGAAAAGCTACCCACACTAACTTCCACTACCTCGAAAACTTCCAAAAGGGAAGACTCGAAGAAGGAACGATTACGAAATCAAACTGGGAAGTATCTATAGGAGATAAACACAAAAAAAAAACGGTGCAGCAGCACCCGTGGAGCGCAGACGGCCGAATGAGCGGGCGGTTTCTGCAATTTTCCCGCCCTCTGACGTCGTCTCTGACCTTTCGCGAACCGCAGCAATCACCCCTGTTCGATCGAAGACAGCCGTACTATGAAATAAAAACCTCAAGGTGATTAGGAAGAAAATTATTCCAATAGTGTCCAGGTCAACTGGTCTCGCTTTAAACTTGTACACCCTGAAAGATTGGCGCACGTTTTGCTCGGCAACTACCTAGTTCTGTACCGTAACCATAACTATCGAGTTTTTGCATTTTCTGTACAGCCGCCTAAGATCTCTTGAACGAGTCGTATAGATGACACCGAAGGCGGAGGAAAAGAAAATGACCCCAAGAAGTTGTTTGCGAGGGCGCGAACGTTCAAATGGCTTTTTTTCATTGCGATGTGTCAGAACCGTGCCGTTGCCCTTTACAGCATTTTCCTCAGCGAGAATCCAGGGAAGACTCTATGGTAGGAACCCTCATCAGGGCTAAGGGTGAATCCCCCACGATTTGTGTTATGCGTCGATCGTCAGTTTACCTAATCTTATCATTCACTGCTCTGTTCCTTCGGGTGCTTATTCTTCTATTGGCAAATACGTTATGTATTGCTCTGCTGTTCAACTCCTACGACTAGCTACAGAGGATTCTGTATTGCTGACGCCATGGCACTTAGTAAGCTCGTGCGATGATGCCTCTGCTTCTGCAGAAAACCGATTGTCTATGACACTTTTATTTAAAAATCGACGAAATGATGAGCAATCGTTTACCAATACATGGTAAGTGATCTCAAAAAGAGTCATAAGGCATTCAGGAATACAATACATAGAATGGCCATCGGTACACAAAGACAGAGATCAGACGTCAGGGAAAATGTTTGCTGAGGCCAGGGCCTCGCCTTCGAAGTGGAGATGGAACGTCACCACCGTCCACGAGGAGGGACCTCCGCCGACTACTCGATGACTCCGGCTCCCTGCTACACCTGTCAATGTTTCGGTGGTTCATCTTAAAAACAAGATCATCTCATCGCCGTGCTTGCACGACGCTGCTTACACCTCCCCCTTTTTCTAAGTCCGACCATGATATAGGGAAGTCAACTATACGTGAAGAAGGAACCGCCTCACCTGATACAAATAATCTTTATGTGAGTCGAGTTGAACCATGCCCTCTTTTATTAGGCCTTGTTTCCACCACCCTTAGGTTACGGGAGGTTGAGCGGCTAGCCGCCGATAATCCCGTAGAAGGTTACGATCATTCGGTAGCTCAATCTCCGACCTTCACACCCTTCCTCCCTTCGCATTCGGAGGATAATCAATTTAGGTCAAGACGAACTTCAATTTGAATGGACAGTCGAGCAAGCTGAGCTTTGAAACTTGTTTTTTGACGCTCGTTGGAGGGTATTGCTGAAAGTCACACTCTGTGAAGAGTGCTAACAAAGTTTCGCATGCAAAACCGTGAAATGTGATACTCCAAACCATGCTGTATAAGGAGATCGGTATAAAATACAAGTCTGCACATGAGGAAGAACGGAGTGTTGTCAATGTTGTGGTGACTAAAGGTGTTGTACATGGTCACTCACCCTCTTACATACCAATCTTAGTTAAGTTGACTCTCACTGATTTATTTACGTAAAGAGCACATGGCGAAAAGTAGCGAAATTACGGTCGCAAGCACTGTTTTCCTAACGCGATGGAGAAAGAGTGCCATAACACCTGTATGTTCGCAGGAAACCGCTCAGCTCTGATATGACTTCGCCCTCGAGTAAGAGGTGTTATATGAGGTAAACTGAGTCATTACGCAGGAATTCAGTTTAAACTCGGAAACAGTGGCAAGCGTTACTGTATTACCGTTATTGTTACTGTTACGTTAGCGTTACGCTGTACAATCAGGTGAAAGCTGGAGCTAACACTACCTGTCCCACCTGTCGTCGCGTTAATCATCGATTTCCTCGAGTAGGCTTTAGTGACATTTCCACTAGTACCTGTTGCGAGCCAGTGTTGTCTAGTGGATCGTCCTTGCTCGAGGGATACAGGGCAACGTTCAGCAATTTCGTGAAAAATCTGACCATCGCGCTGGAATCCGTCCTGGTGTTCGTTTTACTTCCCGAGAGATCCAGTCATTAACCGCCCCTGATCCCATGGTCATAACTATATCGCATGACGTGCCCTGCCCACCTTATTTTCGATTTCTCGGCGTAATCAACGATTTCCCTGATTTTCGTTCGTTGACGTAGCTCGGAACTCCAAACTTCTTTTGCGTGTATAGAGAAATTCCGAGCATAGCTTTTTCCACAGGGCGTTGAATGACGGTGACTGCATGCATATCCTGTTCTCAAAGAGACCATGTCTCTGAGGCATATGCCAAAGCAGGAAGAGCCGCAGAGTTGGAAAGGTGAGCGCGGAGCCAGATGTTCCTCGTCTTCTTCACTACTCCCTTGATGCTCCTAAATGCTCCCTACGTCGCGCGTTTCCTTCGGCTGAGCTCCGGTGCTAGGTTGTTCATCATGTTGATTTCCCGACCTAGATACAGGTAACTATTGAATTCAGAGATGTTCTCTGTCTTCCCCTTCAACGTGAAAGGAGCTCAGGCAACAAACCTTTTCTCATGAACATCGCCTTCCTTAAGTTCACCGTATCCGATCCTTCCACAGGCATTGTCAAATTCGGTTAGCACCGGTTCCACTTGCTCGATGTCCAAGCTCGATGTGTTACAAGGACGATGTCGTGTGCGAAGCGGAGATGGGAGGTAAACGATACTGAACAGAGAGCAAAATTAATCAAAGACAAGGTCGACAGGGGTAGTATTCTCAAAGAGAGGACTACTGAGATTGTCCGTCCACGAATCAGTTGTGATCCGGGTGACCCACCAAAAGGAATGCCACGCCCAGGACTGGTCAGAGTTGTTGGGATGGCAGATTGTCAAGCAGAAACTTTATTGCCACTTCTACCGTATGCAGAAATTCATTTCCAATCTCAACAACAGACAGTGTAAGATGAAAAAGGCAGAAGGTTGCTGTCTCGCTCAAGTTGAGACATGCGTCCCTGCATCGTTTTCTTTGCCAAGATTTTTTTACGGCAAAAGATCCTCAACTACAAAAACGATCGCGTCCTGTGGTTGTAGCATAGCCGGGGTAACGGAACTTCTCCCCTATCGCGGCATTCTCCCCTGCGGCATGCGGAAAATGTCACTGCAATTACCGTACTCCCGCCAATCGATATTTTTCCTTGACTGGCTTGCTTTTTCATTGGATTTTATCGTTTTTTCTTCTGTTTCTTTTTAGTTTTCATGTTTATTAGATTTGTTTAATTAGAGTGACTCCTCCTATATTAGCGACGATCAATACCGCATTGGAATTGAAGGGAGCGGCCAGCCAATTCAAATAATTAAAGGACTCCCTACCTTACAAATTGCGCGCTCCAATCTTCCATCGCAATCCTGTGATAGGCGGTGGGTGCGGCGTATGCGACGCCGTGTTAGGGAGAAGTTCCCGGACCCCTATAGCCGTGGCGGAGTCCTTCGAAGAGTCTGTCTCACCGTCAACAGGGTCAGCAGTCGAATCATAGATGAGGGGATAGACATGAAAGAGGAGTACCGACAATAATATCCGTACGCAGTACTCTTCTTTCAAGTCAGTACGCAATACAAGCAGGCTGCCCCAAGTGTGAAAAAGATGGGTGCTGTCTGAGTCTCGACGATGCCATTAGATCGGAAACATCGGCAGTTCAAGGAGAGGATTGGACAGGGTTCATGGCATGGAGGTAAGGGGATATGAGTTAGAAACAATAAAGAAAAGGAAGACTCAGAAGGTAGCCTACAGCAGCAGAGGAAAAGAAACGGAAATAGATCATGGAAACGTTACGTTACGACGGACCTCTCCAACGACTCCTGCTCCTCCATTCTGCTACCCTCAGGATGCGCTCTATGTTCGTGGGTACCTTTCGCCTCGATACTATCCTTTGTACCCTGTATGCACTCAAATCGTCGTGGCTAACTGAATACATGCTTGCTATTGTTTGTTCCGGTATTGCCTATGCTATACGGACAAACGGTACATGATGTGAGATGTCGTGTTGGGAGACGTCACTCTATACCTGAACTCAGTTCACTAGTCACGGGTTGAGCAGTTTATTTACCAGGTAAAGCTATGGAATTGAATTGGAAAAAGTTGATATATAAAAAGCTGATGAGAAACGTGCCTTTAATGATTGAAGCTAAAAGGGGAGACGCACGAATCAAAAGGTCGGACGGTAAACGTCCATAGTGTCTACCGAACTTCTGACGCAATAGAACGATTGTAGGCCCGAAATGGTCAGTTGCTAGCTTTGGAGGTTATAGTATAAACCAAAACCGCGTCCATAAGCTAAGTAATTATGAGCACGTAGGTCAGGGTTAATCAAGTTCCTTTCTTTCTGCCTTTGAATAAATTTGATGAGAAGGCGAATACATATGACAATTTTATTCAGGGACACCTATAACACATAAGTCTTCACAATTTATCATGGTGCTCTAAAAAATGTGACGCGGTTCTTGATAGGGTATGCAGTCACAACGGACACCAATACATTCATTTCATCTTTTCCGTATGGTTGGCAATGAGTCCCTGTGGTAGGCCATTACAATCCTCTATTAGCGAGTTAGACAGTTGTTGGATGGCCGTTGAGGCATATGGACGCACCACCATGCGTCTACCGTGTGCAACCAACATCTGCTCGCTACTCCATTCACTTTCTATCCTCTTTTTCCAATAATTCCTCCACCTGTAATGTTTGATGAGTTCGCGATTTGTTATCCATGAAAATGAATTCAGGGCTCATGGCGGCACTGAAAATAACCCTTACCAGTTAGCGTTACTGTGACAAGATTCACTCTCAGTCTGCAACCAGCCCTGAAAAGACGAACATGAGGCAGGAGTGTGTCACAGTAACGCTAACTGGTAAGGGCTCCACGTCATAAACCTGGAGGTTAGTACGGTCCATGCACCATGATGCCTCCCATATCATAACACCTCGACCACCAGAACGATTACGTCCAGAACAGGAGTTCCATGTTCCCTGCTCTCGCCGTAAGAGAAAGCGTCCAAAATCTTACTCAGACCAAATCTGCTTTAATCCGAAAAGAGCACATGGGTCCATAGCTCAACCGCGCTAATCATTTTTTTTTCGATGCGCGAGTGTCAAAGAATGGTCTTGGGGGAAGAAACCGTCACCGTCAGCGGCGTGCCACAGTGAGATGGTTCCCATTGCAATCACAGGAGCTAAATGAAATGGGTCTTTTTACCCGATGCACAAGTTACAGTCATCTCTCCGTATAATTTATCTTAATCGGCATTCTAGATATCAGAAGTTTGGTACGCTATCCTTGCATACTCCATGACCGACTTCCAATCAATCTCGGCGTGATCCAAGCAATTTCGTCTTGTGTTGACTTAGCCTCCGAGATTGTTAAGAACGTTTGTTTGTTCACAGCTTAGGTTTCTACGGAATGGTCTTCTTCGGAGCCTGTAAGTCGATTATATATTTATGATTCCTAGGTTACCTTTCAAATCACAAAAAGAACATTCAAAGGGAAGCGAAGCAGAAGCAATGAAGCTGACCTGCCCGAGTGGTGTCGGCACCCTGAGCCCCAAGTTCCTCGCCGCATTTCTACTTGCGTCGGGACGCAGAGGCCGGGTCAGAGATTGCTCCAAAAGACATTCTAGGGTGTAAAATGATAAATGAGGTCGTCCGAAGATCAGATCCCTGCCGCGCATCGTTCTTGATATTGATTTTCAGGCTATCCCGGCTCTCCCGCGGGAGATCGGCTATAGATCAAAGCCACACAAATCTGCGAATCGCGCGAGCTCCATAGTAATCGCCACGCATTCGTCCTTCGTAATTTTTGGGTTTCTTGTGCCTCTAGGGTCTTACGCGCTGAGATATCGTCTTCACGAGACATTATCAAGACAGAGACCGTCACACCATTATTCCCATGGTGCTGTGTCTTGTGATCACTCAGGACTGAACTTTCTATACTTCTCGAACCCATCGAAATGCTCTTCTATTCTGATACAGTGTGGCTTTCCCATTTCCCCTACATACTCCTCCCCACACAGTTGACAACATGTGATGAGATATACGTCTCCTGAGATCATACAGTCACCTCCCCTTCCAGAAGGGCAAATCACACAGGAGGACGTTTGGCAACAAAAATCATAAAGGCAATTCACACTAACTATGTTTTGGGATTCAAGGGAGGTATCTTGACCACTTGACACGTCTTCTACGCAAGGCAGGTTGCCCACCGTAACCATATCCATTCTCCCGCAAAAATCCGATAAGCCTATCATGAACCAATTCTATGGGCTCCGAAAGCGCCTTCAGACGAAACTGTACAACGGTTTTCAACATAAAGGATAAAAGGATAAAGCTTTTGGCGTTAAACAATCCCGTCTGAGGGATGCACTCCCGCACTCGACTTCCATTCAGAATCGTAGTGGCGTAATGAGTGCGTATGCGGCCTATACAATGACTTGAGGTGGCCAGCCGATGTACAAGTACGTGCTTTTATCCTCCCAGACGAGTCTAGTACCAATTAAAGGCACCGTTCACGATAGAAAAGTTATTGAGTTCTTACCTTACTAATACTCAGAGGCCCCCATGGGTTGTAGAAGGGACCCTCTCACTCTCCCAATCTCGACGTCCAGGGCATAGTGGCAGCTCCGTTGTTGCCGTAAATCGCGTCTCCGCCCCTCGATCGGTGTCACGTTAAACGAGTGTCGAGACGACACAGTGTCATGTAATCGCGTCAGGACCCACCCTGAGTTGTAAATTGGCAATTTGCCAATTTGCCCGAACACTCTCTAATCGACGTTCTTTCAACGTGAAACTCGTCCAACCCCCCTTTCCAGCTCTTTTTCTCCCCTTTTGTAATTCTTTTTGTTCATCGTTTTTTGCGCTTTTTTCGTTGTTATCGCTTTATTCTAGAGTAGTTCTATCAATTCCCGTCAAAAAAGGGTACCCTAACTTTTTTGTGAACGGTGCCTTCAACCGACCCCGGAGGGATGGAAGGCTTGGTTGACCCAGGCGGATATCGATCCGGGATTCGAGCCCCTGACCGTGGGTGTGACATAATGCGCCACTTGCCACTACACCACCTCTGCCCTTGGATTGCAGATATTGCAACGGATAGCGGCCCTTCGCTAAACTAAAGTTTTCGAAGTATTCAGGAGGACAACCAATAACACTTACTTGACACGCCCATCGCATCACTTTTTCATTCCTTTCATTTCTCCTTTCACTTCTTCTGCCCGAAAAGTGATATAAGTCCCTAAGCTCCTTTCACCTTTTTTACAGCCTTACTGTAATTATATCCGAAATCTCTGTGATTCCGTGTTCATTGCTGAGGAGGAGCATTTCGGAGGCGACCGCAGACATTGAACGGACATGCCATTCAGTGGTTGATGGGTACAACACACAGGAACCGCTTCTCCTTCGGAAGTGAGGTTTTGGATGACAACAGCCCCATTAGACCGTCGCATTCGCTCATGTGCTCTAGTGTGGGATCCTGTCGACGATCAGCGAGCGTACTGTCGAACGCCTGTGAAAGCGGGATTCGAGCACAAGATCCTTTTTCGCTGTGCACAAATGCTAGAGTGCTCAAAGTGCTCAACGAGGATTGCACCTGTGATTTGCAACTCCCACATACTGAGAAAACTGAGCTTCGCGCGAAATCAAGTACTTTGCCATACTTTATCAAGCAAAGAACAATAGACAAAATGACAGCCAAGGAACGAGTGTTTGTACTCATGTTTCGAGTGAGTAAGAAAGACTGCAGAGAAGTTGGTATGAACCACATACCAACTTCTCTGCAGTCAAAGTACTTTGCCATATTTTATGAAGCATAGAACAATAGACAAAATGACAGCCAAGGGACGAGTGTTTTCAAAGTTTCGAGAGAGTAAGAAAGACTGCAGAGCAGTTGGTATGAACCACATACCAATTTCTGTAGTCATGCTTACTCTCTCGATATCATTATTTAATCGACAGCGATTAATTCTTTTACATAAATCTGCAAGGTATGTTATTATTATTACGGGAAAGAGCAAAGTCGGTAAAGTGGGGCAGTTATGGGGACTGACTTGACAGATCTCGAAAAGCAATTGAAGATGAAATCTGGAGAGGGCTTTCGTCAACTAACCGAACAATGTTTCTACACCTTGTAATATACTTCCTACATGCACCATTATGGAGTGGTGATTGAAACTTTTCAGGGAAACGTAATTATATGATAGAAAGAACAGTTCTTCCCAAATATAAACGAAATTCCAGGGAGGATGAAGTCATCAGAGATGGAGCGCTACGAACAGAAGATAGGATCAAGTGTATATATATTTATTTATTTACTTATCTTTACTATTAACATTTATTAATACATTCTATTATACCGATATAAAAACAACTGATCACAATAGTGGAAAGAAGTATCGAAGAGCATAACCATAGTGATGCAGAAGTTTATGAACAACTTAGTAACATTGGCATTAAAGCGACGGTGAACGCACAGAACAAAAACCAATCTACAATAAATAAACCAGAAAAAACCAGAAAAACAAATACCAGCTTGGCAAGAAAAATCTGCAATCTGCTCTCGCATCAGTACCATCTATGAATGCACGACACTAGATTCGAACCATCCTTTTCTGCTGGGCATGCAGGGGGAAAAGCGAGTGTAGCGGCTCAAATTATCAGCAAACTTTTCGTTGGAAGCACTGGTCAAAGATCAGCGGCCAACAAGTAATTGAACGGTTTCACCGTAGGAAATAATAGCTTCCAAAGTAACGCAAGCATCGTCTCACTGTTTTGTGGGGCGTGAAGGGACCTATGCATTATGAGTAGTTAAACGCAGACTGTATGGCCACAGCTGTCGCTTACCTCTAGGAGCCCCAGAATTTGGCTGGCCAACGTGGCCAGAGCCTCCAGAATCGTAAAGCAGGTGCTTACAGAACGTCAACGTACGTTGAAATTTCGCTTTGCACACTTGTCATCAGCCTCTCTTGGTTCCAGAATGTTCATCAGTCGTACTCTCAGAATGTTGCTTTTGTTTATCATGTTCTCGCCTTCTCAGGCATCCCATAGAGGGATGAAGGTTCGTAACATAACATGATTTTAAACGGCAGTCAGTGACTCCTTCGAGTCACAGCTTCCTGACTTCTGGGCGAAAGGAATCAGTAAATCGGAGGGAGAAGGTTGCTGATTCTTCTGGTTAACATGTTTCTACATTTGATTAATTTGGAAAATTCTAGAGATGAACGCAAAATGACTTTCCTTTTGTCGCGGAGCTTTCTTGCCAACCTTCAAGCTGAAGGAGTCAATATACCACAATGGAAATCCAGCTATTCATCAGTCATGTTCATTGCCTCTCACGATATGGTCAAGCCGATTTGAGAAAGCATCGAAGTCGAAAAGTTCGCGAACTCGCTTTGGTCCCTGCAACCACAAAACGATGTTAATGTCAAGGCTTGCATTTTTTCATTAAGAGTCGGATAACAGTTTCTTACTATCCATCTCAGCCTATCCTTTCGTCAGACGAGAAAAAGACAAAACATTGATGACAAAATAATAATAATCATCGACATCGACAGTCATCATTTATAATATTTCGAAGGATAATCTTTCTATCACTATCCCCATCGTTAGATGATCCTTCTTACATAAAGCGCCGCATAAATGTATATATAGCATATATGCGTATGTGTGTCGATGTAGTTGTGTGCGTATGTGGGTGTGTGTCGGCATGTGTATCCGTATGTGGGTGTGTAGGTTTGAGTGTTTGATCGGAAATTCAAAACCCCTGCTCTCCTGGTGCTAGAACCGCACACTCCACGATAATATGCGCAAGAGTCTTCCAGAGCTAGGCGGTATTGAGATGTCCGACATCTCCCAGGTAGATTCAGTACTTTTGCAATGATGTAAAACTTTCTCTATGGCCAAAGCCGGATTCATGGTCCCACTGGAACCTATGTATCTGAGAGTGTCCAACTAATTGTAAGGAAGAAAAAGCTGTTGGATTTTGCTACTGCTTCAGGGATCAATGGTGGTTCCAACGAAAACAGGCATTCGCTGCTTTTGTTTGCTAAATTCAATGAGCAGCCGCAAAACAATAGTGATCAACAAAAGATTTATGCTTTTGCACTGTGACTAGGATCAGTCCGTTCTTTCGGATTGAGGATCAGTTACGCTTTTGAACCCTTCATAAACAATCCCGGGCTAGAAGTATTACAGACCGCTACACAATGGCACAACGGCAAAGGGAGCAACACTCCCAAAAGAACTGAGGCTTCCTTTCCCGGATTATCGTACAATAGCAGGAGTTGGAGCAAGATATGGCGGCGACAATAGAAAAGATCCATAAACACATGAGATCCATAACGTACCAAAACCATGGAAAAGTGGGTAGCAGAAGGGCAGAACTCATCTCATTTCATTTCATTTATTACGCTCTTGGCGTGCTGTATTCACCATAGACCATACCAGTAAAGGGAAGTGTAAAACAATAAGAACTGAAGTAGCTAGAAGAGAAAAAAAAAACAAAGAAAAGAAAGGAGAGCAGACCTCACATCAGTTGCGGAAAGAACAAACATAATTCTAGAAGTGGGAAATCGTAGGGATCCGACAGCCGTTACAGTGAGTGCACGCTAGAAGAGAGCCCTGTAAAACCACCCACCTGCATTGTACAGAAGTCGCCCGCGAAACCACCCGCATCTGTCGGCAATGGTGCCCTTTCGCCGCATAGGGGTTATAGGGGCTTGCCGAAACTCCGAAAGGCGGGTATACCGACCACCCTCGTGTAATCGTAAAAATCCCGAATTCAACATTCAAATGGTACCGAGAGTAAAAAAGCCGCGAAAAAATCCGCAGTAATTACCAACTGGAAGGAAAAGCTAAAGAATGTAAAAAACAGTGGGCTGCTGGACCTTGCCGGTGGTGCCAATGAACATTCTTGTTCTGCCTCTTTTTCTATTCTTGTGGCTGACACCATGGAAGACATTTAGGTTTTAGACCTCCGCACTCTTCGAAACCCCCAAACAGCAATAAAATGATGAATCGTACCATTTCGGTCATCTTTTTCCTCAAATTTTCATCACGTATAAGCATGAACATGTATTGCGCGAAGGCCTGTGCTGTTTGGTCTGCTAGAAATCCTGTCTCTCCGTGAGCAATAGATTCCGTCGGGCCTGCAAGTGAAACTGTACTTTAATGCTTTGATACGACGCCTTTATCACAGGTGAATCTTGAAAAGGCGTTCAATAGAAAGGTGGCTATCAACAGAGAGAACCATGAAAAATCACCAGATATTTGTTCTCATCCAAATTCACGAAACCAAAAACAACTTTTCCACTTCACTACATGGAAAAGTAACATAAAACATAATGACCCTGATGAAGGTAGGAAATGTTCACTGAAAACATACCTCCTGAGTTCACAGCAATCACCGGCGTTCCAACATACATAGCCTCGATTGGAACTATTCCGAAGTGTTCATTGTGAGGAGTGTATAGAACCGCACGACTGCAGCGCAACAGCGATGCCTTTTCTTCATCCGCTTAAAAGGCGAAAACCAGAAAATGTATTCTAACTCTCCATTTCAGTTTGGTAAACTACATCGAATTGGAGATAATCATACTCGCGTTCACGGGTAGAAGGGCAAGTCCACTCCTGCAAAAGTGACGCGAAAGAAGAGTGTCCAGATTTCCTGCGATTTTTTGTCTTGTTGTTGGCGACGTAAAGTATATCGAGTTAGTGGTGAAGGAGACAAAGAGCATCTAGCCCCGCGTCCACCTTTTCGACAATGCGGTCCTTCCGTAGATTTGCACTTTATGAAAACAAGGTGAACCACCAAACGCGCTGAGTAAAGGAAGAGGCTCAGAATTTCTTTCAACACGAACTGATGTAAAGAATCCGTAGTTCCGAGCTCCGTCAACGAGGATGGGATGCCGTTACTTATGTTAAGGAATCGAAGGCCGGCTGGTCAGGTTATGAGTAATTGTGATGCCTGTTAAACCAGACAGTTACTAATCCCTTGGAACGTTAAACGAGGACCAGGACGGCCGCCAGCGCAAAGGTCAGCTTTCTTCATGAAAGCTCTGAAGGGAAGTGAAGACTTTGAAGGAAAGGAATGCTAAACCGCGTGTTCCCCGAGAGCAGACAATCCACTGGACTCCTTCGCCTCGCGACAGTAACGAATGGAGAGTTAATGGACGTTCCAGAAAATCGATGATCAACGGAACGACTGGTGATTGCTGGCCAAAAAATTCCATCCTTTCCACGACGTACAGTAGCAAGAGGCACGCGCATGCAACCCATGGATAGAACCCCGAATCGATGCCCGTCCAGACCAACCAAGTTTCCATCACTTTGAGCTAGGTCAATCAGTCAGGCTTGTCTGAGAGGATCAAAGCACTAGCTATGCATCGGTTAATCACTGCATGTCATTGTATAGGCCGTATACATATTCAAAGAATGCCAGTACGATTCGTAGCAACTACGTCGCCATGATTTCATGGTCGAATGCGAAGCGCAACCCAAGAACGGATTGATCAACGCCAGAAGACTTAATCCTTTTGTTTTCCAACAAAGTGATCCGTCATCCTTCTGCTATTAATTGAAAAGTGATGCACATGTTCGAAGCGGTCTGAGCGCCTCAAACCCCATCGCTTTTTGAATGGGGCGCTTAACATAAAGGCAAGAAAAGGGTCGGCAAACTACCACGCAACGTTAACGTGTTTCACGAATAAAAGACACTGACCAGGAAAGTGTTTCAGCTCCTTATGAAACCTTCAATAGAGACGCAGGTACATCGATAGAGTTTGAAATGATAGTTACAAACTTAGAAATTGAAAAAAATGCGTCTACCAAAAGTTGTGAGCGCTCGAAGCTTGCTTGCTAAAAGCTTGAAAAGACAGTGCCCATTGTAATGCGCAGTTGCTTGCAAAGGCATCAAGGGTTGCCGTGGTGCGGACTCGTCTTCCTCGCAGTGAATAACAAGCTTACTTATATTGCATCAAAAGGTATGGTAGAAAAGGCCTTCGTGTCGTCCTAGATGGTGCTCACGTTATGCGTAATATGTTGATGAGAGTTTCGATTCAGTGAATGGAACAGCAGCTTTCTCCTCAAAGCCTCTGAAGCATATTTTCAGCAAAGGTTCAGAACTCTTAATCTTCTCAAATGGAGCACCACTCTTTTCGCTCGTTTGGGGACGAGAGAAGTCTACTTGTACCTTTCTAAGTAGGGAGCTCCGTGGATAGAAAACATTGAGCAGAAAAACGTTTTGTAAACGTTTAGAACGCATTGGAAAAGTAAAACGAACCTCTATGCTATGAACACAGGTCCATCATCCTACATGCTGCGCCGCCGTTGCACAGCAACACTTTGCTCGGTTCAGGTATGTGTTCGACACGGTGGTATAATACAGGAAGGAATGGGTTCCACAACTCTGTTCCCAGAATCGTTCAGCAAATTTGGAATGCAGATTCAAGACCAGCACTCGAAACCACCTCGGGCGGTTTACATCTCACTTTGAATGGCCACACCGACCAGGTATAACCCTTGTAAGATCAAAAATTCACAACTCTCTACGAGTTCTTAACGTGTCAATATCCTTCTATAGATGAAGTCATTATCATTACTATCTATCTATGAAATCATCGTCACATCATCATTTACAATATATGAGGAATTCGCTTTTGTTCGTCTAACTGTCCAGTATTATCTGAAAAAGTTGGGTAACCTTGAGATGGCTGAGACTTCGAGCAAGATCTACAAGTCATGTACATATGAGCTTGCTCCCCGGGCTGGAACATTCATCTTAATGGACGGTTTAATGGGAAATCTGAAATTTGCTCCAAAATGCCCAGACACCGTGAAAAATCGATCGAGGTCAGGAATATGTCAATAAATCAGACGAAGGGGGTTACGCGGTGAACCAAGCGTCCGCAAGTTTCCTGCATAAACCCTTACCCACAACAGCCTATGGCTAGATTCTCGACAGATACTAGTTCACATCAGGAAATCATTTCGGCTTGATGAAGCATATGAAATAACTCACAAGGGGAACGCAGGAATGTCACTTCAGCGGAATCCAAACCCATATCAGAAGCGCATTTGACGAGTTCTTCAAAGTAAGTGATATTTTCAAAGTTCAGTCGATCGTATCCACCGGCCACGATGAGATGGCAACAAGAGAATTCATCTTCAGAGAGCATCTGCCGAAGAGCAGCTAAAAAGGCCAACGGTTATTGAATATACAGAGCATACCAGTCGGGCCGCCCGGCTAACGCCGGGCTTCTCTCCTTCTTATGGTGTCGCCCGGCTTCGCCTAGCGCTCCTCCTTCCTGTAAGAAACTTGCTATGCGTGAATGACACTTCGGATTCTCCTTTTTGTTTGAAAGCGCTACATTCTCAGTATTGGCTCCGAATTGGGAACGATTTTTTCTGTAAACCATCTTCGCTGTGTTTGGATAGAACATCGTATAATATCACAAAGGCGACTATTTAGAGAAAAAAGCAGAGGCTAACGAAGTGTTCCTCCGTGAAGTTTCCAAGTTTAATTGGAATATTTTGAACGCCCCAGGGCCAAATCGCCAATTTTTGCGCAACCCCCCCCCCCCCTGTGGGCGGGGTCCGGTCCTGCCATCCTCCATAAGCGTTCCCATCATGTTCCACTAATCTTACCAAGTTTGAACGCCCTAGGACCAAACTGACAATTTTCGCGCAAACCCCGCCCCCTGTGGGTGGAGTCGGTCCTGGTACCCGCTATAACTGTCCACATCCATGGGGACAGCAGTTATGATTTTCGCTCAAACATTTTTTCGCACAGGCCCCGCCCCCTATGGGCGGGGTCCGGTCCCGCCACTCACCATAAGTGTTCTCGTCGTGCCCTCAGTACTCCTATCAAGTTTGAACCTTCTAGGTCCACGGGGGCAGAAGTTATGAATTTCCGGTCAGACACACCCACATACACACACAAACACACCAACAGACACACTTAGTCGATTATATAAGTAGGATGGTCGATACCGCAGGTTTTACGCTCGACCTATGTCAACTTCGAACGCAAGACTGGCTTCTATAAAAGAGTAGTCACTTTCTGGAATGATCCTACTTTATTCAATTCGCTAAGTAAGTCTGTTGGTTTGTCGGTGTGTTGGTGTGTGTGTATCGGTGTGTGTCTGACCGTAAATAAGTGGCAGGACCGGACTCCGTTCATGAAGGGCGAGGCGTGCACGATAAAAATTTTAGGTCGCAAATTCACAGCTCCTGTCTCCGTGGACCTGGAGCGTCCAAACTTGATACGAGCACAGGCGACAGGACGGGAACTTGATGATATGTGGTAGAGGTGATAACGATTGGAAGGACCTGATAAGCATCTCAGAAGGCGAGAGCCGCATGATCCGCTGCTTCCTTCCTTCGGACAACGAAGGAGCATTGGTACCTTAGTAGGGATATGGATTAAGAAGGGAAAGTAAATGTTCAGTGATAATGTTTGATAACAACTTTTAGAGATAACGAGCCACAGAAGACAGGAGTCATTAGGTCTACAACGTCTTTCATATTAACGGTGGAACACTTTGATAGGTGGTGTAGAATACGAAGGGACCGAAGGTGATGGGTGACAAGGATTGATAAAAAACGAGCAAGGGTTGACAAAGAGCCTATGTAGAAGGCTAGAGCAAATAGGTTCGTTATCCCCTTCATGTCAACAGTCACACCTTGGCATTCAAATTTTGTTCTTCGATATATTTCATCTAATAAGACAGGTAGATGCAGTGATGGGAATAGATCAACGGCAAGGAATGATGAAAATTTGGATTGTTTTTCGCTGTTGGACTACGACCGCTATCCAGCAAGGTTTCTATCTCAATGATACATCAAGGTTTCTTTTTGTTTCGATATCTTTTGTGATGACTAAACTCATCCGACCGCCAATTATCTGGGATTCCAAATCAGTGATAAATCCGTAGCGAAAAGTTCGCTGATAACCAATCTGATAATGTGCAGCATTATCACTCCACAACATCTGAGAGTATCATCCAAAACTTTAATTGTCAGTCAGTTAAGCCATCATTGGGACATGTCTTTGAGATGAATTTGATGACTTGACTTGATTTGAGATGTCTTTTTTCTTCAGAAAAAGGCCTATGTGATATGTTACGACGACATAGTCTATTCGAGCTCTGTTTCTCATACTCTCACTCAGCTAAATGTGGATATAAACTTCGAAGAAGGGAAAAATTCTTTCAATTCAACATTTTTCGGGATAGGGTGCTTGACACAAAAAGGAGGAGAGCCCGGCCTCAGCTGGGCGAACCGACTGGTTGTACAAAAATGGTGAACGGTTAAGAACTTTGCACAAGCCGATAGTGTCATGTGTATACACGCGTGTTTTCCTCGTCTACTTCACTTTGCATAAATGAGTATACATAAATTTGAGGAGTAAATAGAGTAAGCGAATGAAAATTACCAAATGCTTCGATGGCGAGTTTTACATTTTTCTTGACTTCAAATCGATTGAGAGAGAGGAAAATGTGCTTGGCTGTTGAGGGAACCTCCGGTATATCACAGTCGCCTGCGTCATCAAAGGAGTGTGTGTTGAGTGTGGGATAGAGCACTGAAAATAAAGGTTCAAGTAGCAAATATTAACAGTGAGGCATAACATCAATCCACTTCTGCAAAATGACGGGACTTCGTCTTGACTTCTGACGAATCTGAGAGATTGGTTGGTCTACAATTCTCGACCCTGGCTACTTTCTGATATCAATTCATTTCTCTAATCGTCCTTTCGATCTGATTTAAAGGCACAGTTCACGATAATGCCCTATTGCTGGCTTTCACGCCACTCAATCGATGTCACGTCAGACGTGTCGACTGTGTCGAGACGATACAGATTGCAATTATTCGATCTAGAACCTACACGCAATCAGCTGATTGCAGAGTGATGAGGCAATGTTCTTCTCCCATTCTTTTTTCCTCTGTTATTCTTTTTGCTGCCGCGATCTATTATTTAATTTCCTACTCGCAGGGGCTGAAAAAGGTGAGCTACTTTTGCTGTTACTAGGTTTTTTTGTTTACTTATGCTTATAAGTGAGTGAATTTTCGCCTATCGTAGTCAGTTGTTTGCACCAGGACCCACAATTACGCAATGACCCACATCATATAGCTCGGCCAAACGCCGCACTCTTCTTCATTCTTCTGGTCCAGCCCCCTTTTTAACGACTTTCGAAGCCTTTTTTCACTTTAGAAACACCGATTCACGCGGTTCCTTCGCCTTCATCGCACAATATTCCATCTTATCTTTCATTTTTCGTCATAATATGAATTACCTAAAATTATCACGAATTGTGCCTTTAGAATACCAACTGGACTACGCACGCGAATGGTAAGCGTCACAGGTGCAAAAGCGATTATCTGCGATCTTAATCTAAAGAGCATAGAATTTTCTCCATGCTCCGTATACCCGATGCTGCTTCATTCGAAATTTCGCTTAGGTTTCGTTTCTGAGAAGCATCTAGAATGAAGTACACGAAAGTGAAGAGTTCTTCTGAGTGATAGCCATCACGAAGATTCACGTTCAAATTTCGCTTGAATTCCATAAGAAATTGCGTATCAGAAACGCAATGGAAAATAGTCAGCATTACTTGACTGTCGCCTAAACCTACACCCTGAAGAAACGCCGGCCGAGTTTTTTTGGCAAGTTGCCCGTTGTTTGAATCTGGTTCGTTGCGGGACCCACGCCATCGTGCCTTTACTGTAGCTTCACTTCGGTGTTCTGTTTGAATTGCTATTGGAAGAAGTTGTGGTAAGAGTGTCCGCACACATGAAAATTCGAATGTAAAGAGAAAGGTGGCATAATACGTTGTTTGAAAGAGGTTGTATGACATCTTGGGAAGAAAATTTTGAAAATAAGAGGCGAACCATGGGAAGAGGAAAGCTTTACGAAGTCTTTCCCGATGGATGTAGAAACGGGGATCCGGAACGGCAAGTATTTCCATTCCAGGTCAAATTTCACTCAGCTGCTCGTTTCTTTGGACAACAGGGATACACTTTCTGTAGGGCGGAACTTTTTTCGTGAAATTTTTGTGCCTACTCCTTCCGATATGTCATATAACCTGTAACCTGAAAAGGTTTCTCAACGGTTAATTGTGTAGAGAGCCACAATAAAATGATTTTGATTACATTACATTAACATTAATAGCCCATCCGGTAAGAGTATGCCACTATGAAACGTTCGATTGAAATGGAGTGATGTTCAGACCCAAGACTACGTCACGGGAAAAGGCTCATCAGCAAAAAGAAACTAAAAGACAGAATATCAATTACAACCTTACTCATTTTAAAAGGTCTCTTTTTAAATAATGCACGTTTCCCTTTGCTCTCAATGCAATTTGACGCCATTTTCTAAAAGCCTCGCATAGTTATTAGGTTGGAAAGGGAAGTGGAGCGCAGGATACCGGTTAGCAACATGCCAGGTAATGAACATTCATTCGTAACCGCAGTGTTTTTGAAAGACATTTCGATCCAATACAATGTCTTGTGTGGCGAAGCGGTGTGCTCCTGCCTTTCGCCTTTTTGTGGTGACCTAGGACTACATTTATTCCAATTATACTATGCTGATCCATCATTTTCTTCGAGGGAAGCAGAAAGAATGCAAATCTTGGTTCTCCCTACTTCTTCATGTTGTCAGGTGCCAGTGATTTATAGGAGGTTTCTACTCGGTGAAAAAGCCAATATTCCTTAACAAAACGACATCTTACCTTTCAAACAACGTATATTGTCATCTTTTCCCTTAATTTCGGATATCTCATGAGTGCGGACACTCTTAACATCATCTCTTCCAACAACAATCCATAAGTAACACCAAAATGAAACGAAAGCAGTCTGTGGAGTGGGTCCCGCAACGAATTGCTTGATTTACAAGCCATATACTTGACAAATGTCCAGAAACTTGACAAATGTCTCGCGACAACTCGCCCGGCGTTTCTTCAGGGTGTAGGTTTAGGCGACAGTCATTACTTGACGATACCTTATGCCAACTAGTGTCAATACAGAAGCTTCTCTAATTAGTCAGCTAAAAATATTTGTTACTATGCGTCAACGATTCCTTTACAACCCACATCTCCTAAGAGGTGCCAGATTGCCACTGCCAGAACAAAAGGTGTAAGGGGCTCAGCGGCTATAGTCTTCTAGGCTTTTTATCAGATGCCATAGAATGATATTCCTTCCGAGGAGTTACCATCGATGTTCTCATCTTGCAGCCTACATTCTTTGCAAATTTGAAGGCTGCAGTTCCAGAAGGAAGGAGTTATGAATTTTCGATGAAACACACACCAACACACATAGACATTAGTGCGTTATACATATATAGCAGGGGTTGTACCATTGGTAGAGGGATAGCCTTTTGTACAATTTTTAAAGGCACACTTCGAAAAAATGATTCCTGGGGTTCCTCTCTAGGAAACCTGTGATCTCCAACTATAGCCTAAAGTCAGGTCGTATAATAGTCGAGGTGGGGCGCAGTAAGGCCCCTAAAACCGGCTTAGCCGACGTACGCACCCGAGGCGAACGTGTTGTTGAGCGTTGTGAAAGCTTTAGAGATCGCACCATTCGCACCGGTACCCACACCGTGCACGCGGGGGACGGTACATTCGCGCAATTCGAGCTGCGCGCGGCAAATTACGTGACGAGATTCAAAGCGATTTTCACGGTTTTCGCGCTTAGTATTGGGGCCCAAATTTGAATTAGAGCAGATTAGTAGGATCAGCTAGAAGAACTTAAACAACATAATCAGACAAACCCTACGTGTGAGCGGTTGCGCCGCGGTTTCGCGCTATAGCACGTTATTTTGGGGTGTATTGGCACTACGAGAAGGCCTTGATGACAGAAAATTCCCTCTTTCATAACTCTGCTTATTGGCGGTGCGTTGCGCGTTCGAAAACGTTATTCTAAGGTGATTACTAATTGTAGGAAGTAACTTTCGACAATCAATAAGCTGTTGAACTATCGTTTGGTAATGTAGGTCTCTTTTCCTGCATGTTTTCTCGTTCATGCTTCTTCCAAGACCATTGATGGGTAGTTACCCCACCCTAGATAATGGCTAGTTAACACTGGTAGGTGTTTCTATTTTTATTGCTTCTTGGTTTGCGTTTCTTCTGAGACAACTGCAGAGTAATGACCTTCACTGATAGAGTGTTGAATCCTGATTTAGGGGTATGCCAACGTCTGTACAGTTGAAGATCAATCTTGATTAGGTGTGAAGACTACATTTCATTGTGCTCTCTGCATATCTTTTTTATTACTGAAAGATAAAAAACTGAAGAAATTGGCAACAGTAAGAAGGTTAAGGATCTTGAGGAAAATTATGAACTGAAAAAGTTTTAATAATACTGGTTAGGAATTCTGTTTTGTGCACAGGTGAAAGGTAAGATGCGAGACTAAGCGGAGTATTTTATAGAGCTATGAACCGCGACTTGACTGTTTTTTTTTGCACAAAATCAACACTCTTGGCTAGTGAAAATGGGAAGTTTTGTGCTGAGGAACCTAACTTTTTTATTGAAGCTTTGGTTTTTCATTGCTGTTATTCTCTTCATTGAATAACTTTCATTTGCTGCATATAGATATGCGAGCTCGCAGTGATCATGGAGTTTCCACACCTAATTAACATCGCCTCGCGCCCTCATGCCTTGCCTTTGTTTCATTTTCCATCTAATCAGCTTCCCTGTTTTCTGCACAGTCACTGGCGATTACACACAACGTGTGGCTGTTTTTGAGACCTCTCTTTGGCTTGAATGTCGTCATCCATTCCCTCTTTCGATTGGATGAGTTGTATCAATCAATCGTATAGACGTTGCATACCCTTGAATAAGGTTTCAACACTACCAGTGAAGGTCACTACTCGGCAGTCATCTCAGAAGAAACAGCAACCAAAAAGCTTGCAAAAGAAATAAAAACACGCAACAGTGTTCACTTGCCATTCACTAGGGTAGGGTAACAACCCATCAATGGTCTTGGATGAGGCACGAGGAAACATGCAGGAAAAGGCGTGCATTACCAAACTATAGTTTAGCAGCCCATTGATCGCAGAAATACTTCGTACAATTAGTAACTACCTTGGAATAACGTGTTCGAACGCTCTATGCAACTGTCAATAAGCAGAGTTACGAAAGAGGGAATTTCCTTTCATCAACGCCTTCCCGCAGTGCTTAGACACCCTAAAATAACGCGCTATAGCGCGAACCCGCGGCGCTACCGCTTGCACGTAGGGTTTGTCTGATTATGTTGTTTAAGTTCTTCTGGATCAGCTGGCCATACTAATTTACGCTGCTTCAGGTTGTGCGCCAATAATAAGCGCCACAGTCGTTCGAATCTTCACGAATTTCACCGCGCACTTGCCGCGCATAGCTCGAATCGCACAAATGTAACACCCCCTTGCATGCCGGCAGCGTATTGCAGCCAACTGTACGCAATGGCTGCTTTCAGCCTTCGACGTCCGTCCGTCCGTCCGTCGTGTGCTACGACGGCGGCGCTAGACAGGTGTTGACAGCGCTGGCAAGCGACCTAGTGTTGTCAACACCAGTCTAGCGCCGCCGTCGCAGTACGCACGCGACGGACGGACGTACGCTGAAGTATAAAAGCAGCCAATCGCGCGTTCGAACAGCTCCTTTCATCCGTACTCCATTCATGCAGTTTTTTAAGCATTCTCGGCCAGCCCTTAATTCTACTTCTTTTTCCATTACTCGTTTGAAACTAGAAGGTCGAAAGTTAACGTGAATGTGCCTTTAGAGCAGCTTCTCTGGGACGACTTTGATCAGCATACATGAGGGTAAATAATCTTGAACGGTTCCCGAAAGATTAGGGGAATGGCTCCTAAAGTCGGCAATTGAATTGAATGAACAGGATAGTCGTTCGAATTCTAATTTATTGAATTTTTTGCAATTTATTAACATTAGGGCATGTAGAATTCTCCGGAAATTGCGGGCCACCCTGGAAGATTACGATTCTGCTGAGCCTGTGCCCTTCTAAAGAACAAGAAAGTTCTAGCCATTGCCTAGAAAGATTAAGATGAGCGTAGTAGAGGGAAGTTACATGAAGGAAGAAAAACGTGAAAGGAAAACGAAACTTGAAAACCGAGATTCATTTCGACCCTATCTTAGTCTCGTCAATCCACTCGCGTCAATTGAATTAGTCGTGGGAGGGTAACCCAAAAGAATCTATGAAATACCTGACAATTCACGGTTCTGAAGAGATTTAAACGTCTTCTTAACCACTGCTGCTGTGAACAAGCTGTTGACACAGATTACGTCAGCAAGCCCGGTCGAGAATTCCTCGATGGAGTCGAGGAAATATCTTAAAAAAATCATAACACATTCAAAATAACCGCAAAAAATTTCAGAATTCCTAAAAACGCAACCGGATCTAGTATGGGACAGCGCATCCGCATCAGATTGGAAGTTCGAGCACATAAAACTTGTTCGTACACTGACCCCCTGGTGGAGTAAAATGCGATGTAAAACACGCTTCATTCAATGGTATAATGTTATTGGCTTCTTTCATAGTCCGCCGGCGTGCGTGCCAGCGTGCTGGCGTGCTGGCATGCCGAGGCAGTGCTAGGGGGGAGGAGGGAGGCAGACGGTCGGTCAGCCCCTTCGAAGGGCTGAAAACAAAGAAGAACAAGATCAAATACCAAACAACCAGGGGCTTGTTCAAATGGTTTTGATCTTGTTTCTCTTTGTTTACAGCACTTCAAAGGGGCTGACCGACCGTTTGCCTCCCTCCTCCCCCTAGCACTGCCTCGGCACGCCGGCACGCCATCACGCACGCCGACAGACTATGAAAGCAGCCATTTGTTGCACATCTTTCGTCCCTTATGCGACGTATACTTCGGGAAAAGACTGGTGACGGGAGAAGTGCCAGGTGTTCCTACCGGGACCCACAGCCGGGTTACGATGGAAACAGAATCCCACGCTTTTTCATTCCTACTTTTTTCATTCACATTATTTTGTATTACATATGGCATGCCTTAGTTAAAACACAGAGGCGGCAATGCGCTCACAAAAATGAAGGTAAGGGAAAAAGGGCTGAGTCTCACGTCTTTCTATAAGTTTCGCCTCCATTCTCTGGTGTATTTATACTCACTGAGTGAAACCTTAAAATTTTAAAACTCCAAACCTAAAATATACCTGTATAATGACTTCAACAAGGATTCTCTTGTTGTCAACAACATGTCGGGGAAGTGACAATAAAAAATGATGCGAGAGCGAGACAAACAACGTAGGACTATTAAAGCCGCCGACACCTAAAAAGCAGGAGCTCACAACAAAGAAAGAACGAATGAGGGCATTCTGGCAAGAATTACCTGATCACAAATGATTACATCACTTTTTACGCACAGGCAGACGTATACTGCAGCAAGACACATCCTTATATATGCACATAGAGCCCACATATAACCAAAAATGACGCGTGGAAACCATTGTATAACCGTTACATCTGAATTTTTATTTTTCCTCACAAATCCTAATGAAAAAATTTCTTTACATGTAAAAACAATTACGTTATGATCTCAGCAAGCAAGTGTACATAAAATGCAGCAATGTTTCTTAGCGTTGTACTGCAATACGGTACGGAATAACTTCGGTTTTTAGGGTGAATGATGTATTTCGAATTACAGAGTAAGTTACTCGACATCAGCCGGAAAATGGTGAATGCGCCCAGTCCTTTCAAAAAGAACTGGTCTACAAACATTCTATTTTACAGTACCATGAGGTCTAGTAAAAACAACTGTATGACACTAGTGCAAGTAGGATTTTTAAGTACCTAGATTTTTCGTTTCCTTGAAGGCATGATTAATATCGTACTGATTAGTGACGATCTTCACTTGATGACCTTTGTTTTGAAGCGCTACAGCAGCATCAATAATCAGTCGCTCCGCGCCTCCAATACCCAAGTCGGGGTGGAGAAATGTAACACGCATATGCGAAGTTGCACAGATACCAGTCAAATCTGAGAGTTGGCGAATGATAAACACAAAAGAAGATCCTGAATACAAATTTCAAAACAGCAGGACATTGCAACCAGTATTTTCATGAATTCTCACGAGTTCCACCTGATTATACCAACCATCAGAATTTTTACTAATTTCGAGAATCTATCATTGGCAACGGATCTATGGAAATCGGAATGCGGTAAGTGAAAAACTCATCAACCAATCATGCATAAGTGAGCAAATCACAAAATAATGTTCTTTAAAAAACAGTCTAAACTACAGAAAAATGAGCCCGAGCCAGGTATACAACTTCTACTTGCTACCGAAATGAAACATGGAAAAATCGAATCGGTCAACATCATTCAAAACAACGACACATAAGGAGTGACAATAGTTTCTATCAGAAAGGCAGCACAGCATCATTGATCAATCAACCTTAGGAAAGTTCTTCAATAGCCTTAACACAGTTGTCAAGAAGGCTGCTTGCACCGATTCGGAAGAGGTCCGGAGTGAGCCAATCTTCCCCAAGTACCTGCAATTTAGGATAATAGCTGATGGATAAAATCAGAAATACAAGGTGCGACATTATAATTACGGAAATGCAATCAATGACCAGTCAGTAATGACGGGCAAGAACAAGCATCAACCAATATAATTTCCATCTTTCTTCCATAGTGGATCAGAAAAAACTAGCGATTTTCTATTATTCAATGCTTCTCTGCCACACAGGCTTTTTTTAATGGTGGAATGTTTATTCGCCTGACGTTTCGACAAGATCGTCGTTTTCAAAGGCCTGAAAGCGTATCGAAACTTCAGGGTGTTACTTATCACGCTTGACGTAGGCCAGTTCTTAACTAGTTGCAATTCAGACCGCTGAACTTACAACTAAGTAGAAACTCCAATAAGTCACTTACGTCAATTCCACCAACACCGAACGGTTGCTCAACTTTAGAGAACTATAGAGCAATTGAGACAGCCCGGTCAACCACGACTCTTTAATAGTATCGTGACATGACACGTATCAGTCTCTACTATCAGAGCTCGCATAGAGGGATGAAAGGCAAGAGGTCACCGGTTATGTTGATGCACTCGTTCTTGTTATTCATGCTTGGATTTCGGTGTCTTATCCAGAAAGCCTCTAGAGTTTTTCTGGCACCAATACTGTCTTCGAAGGCCAAAATCGTGCATTTAACGTCAAAGTCACAACCAGCATGACCTTCTCTTCTGTGCTTCCCAAGCGGTGCAATCGAGCAGTACCTTCGTTTGCTAGCTAGATGTTCTTTTACACGCACGCATAACTGTCTCCCAGTTTCTCCAATATAGCAAGCATCACATGTCAAACACTGAAGCTGGTAAACCACAGCTCTTTGTGCACAGTCTCCTACTTTTCCATATGGGCGCATCATCACGCAGTTATCCATGATGCAAATCCGGTCGTAGAGACGATTTCTAACCAATTGGTGCTTGATGTTTTCTCTTGGTGTGTTAATCAAGAAAACGTCATTGGCTAGATCCGCTCTTTCCAGGCATTGCTGAATAACTGCGCTAAATCGATCTGATATGAATGGTAACTGAAGATAAATTTTATCTTCAATCCCATATGGAAAAGGCCTTGATCTGCCTTGCGAGCCATGCTGCCGAGTTGTGTATCCATTTAGATTGGTTATTTGGTGTGCCAACCTTCTGGACTCCTCCCGCTCCTCGTTACCGGTGCACACCTCCACAGCCGTTCTGTACAAGTTCCGTAATACTGCGCGTTTGACAGCTCTGGGGTGTGCCGACATTGCATGAATGATGATATTCTTGGAGCTTCCCTTTCTATACCATTTCACACTGTACGTTCTACTGGCAACCCTTACTTGAGTATTCAAAAAGGGTAACCAGCCTTCGTGTGGGACTTCTCGAGTTAGCTTGATGTACTGCGATTGACTGTTTAGAATGTTGAACAACTCATCCATTTCTGACTGAGTTGATGTTATGACGAAACAGTCGTCAATGTAGCGGCAATACATTATGGGTAGGCGTGCTAGCACTGGTTGCTCGATTCTACTCATGAAGCAGACAGCAAGAACCGGTGCTAGCCGCTGTCCCATCGCAAGCCCTCTTATCTGTGAAAAGTATCTCCCGGACCACTTAAATATATTGCAGTTAAAGCACTCCTTGATGAGAGCCATTATTTGTGCTTTGCTCAACCCGAACGTCACCACATTTCTCTCATGCTGATCAAGCATTTCTGAAACTGCTTGCAAAGCATCGTTGTTGCTAACGTTGGTGTAGAGCGCAGACACGTCAAATGACTCGACAACACAGTCGCGTTGAAATCTGCAAGCACGTAAGCGATCCAAGAACTGTCCCGTATTCGACAGATGCGATGGTATATGGATTAGGAGTTGACCGATGATTTTATTCAGAAACCATGAAATGCGATCGGTCGGTCCATTCACACAACTGATTATAGGCCTAATTTTGTAAGCCTGCGGCAGAGATGACTGCATGTTTTCAGCAGACAACTTATGGGTTTTGATTAGGCTGTAGAATACCGGGCACGTGGGGTTTTCCAGCTTCAGCCTTCTAATGAGTCTTTCATCCAATTTTGCCATCTTTCCTACTTTGACCCATAAGGTGTTTAACTTGTGCGTTTGCATATGAAAGGCTTTTTCTGTCGTGTTGCGGTAGACTGTTGTGTCTGTCAAGTGAAGTTCTGTGATTTCCCTGTCCAAAGACTGAGGTAATACCACAAATTCTCCACCTTTATCGCTGACAGAAAGGCGTACTTCATTCCGTTTTATTCTTTCCCGGATTTCTTTGAACCCTTCCCATTGCTCGCGTGTCAGATTGGAGCGCCTTTCGCTCTTGAATCTATTAAGCGCGTTCAGAACCCCTGTTGACAAAATTCGGAACTTAATATCCGCTTCGGGGAAGGGATCAGATTCTTTATAGAATGACCGTGGGAATAGAATAGGTGTTGGAGTAGTACGCTCTAGCCTTTCAACTACCTGTCCCTGGGAGTCGCGTCGTGTTTTCGTTCTCAGTTGGTCCCTGAACTTTTGCAAACCGCACACAATTTTACGAATGGTAAGCGGGTTCATCGTTTGCCTTAATGAGAACGATGGCCCCAAGCTCAGAAAATCCAAAGCTTTCGATGAAATCTGTGCATCGCCTACGATGGTGACTCTTGCCGTTTCAGGTATGATGTTCGGCTGTTGCGAGCTCTGAAAACATTCTGAACGAAAACACGACGCGACTCCCAGGGACAGGTAGTTGAAAGGCTAGAGCGTACTACTCCAACACCTATTCCATTCCCACGGTCATTCTATAAAGAATCTGATCCCTCCCCCGAAAACATGAAAACATTCCACCATTAAAAAAACCTGTGTGGCAGAGAAGCATTGAATAATATTAATACCGATGCCCAGGTTTCAAGAGAGGCGAACATGGAAGTAGCGATTTTCTTTCACGGTAGTACGGCGACCTTAGACTTGATTTCTTTGCTTATCATTGGCAACATCACACCAATTGTGTTCGCCTTCATTCTATTCCCTTTTCGTCCCATTTCATGCGTGGACATCTTTCACTTTCCTCAGGGTAGAACTAACTCTTCTACACCTATTTTGTTTAGCATCATAACTTCCCATCATAGTACCAAGCCACCCTGTCCTTTATAACCAAAACCCTAGAACTGTAGCTGGGGATCCCGGGGGACGGTACATTCGTGCTGTTCGAACTGCGCGCGGCGAAATTCACAGCGAATATGACGACTTTAGCGCCTAGTATTGGGGCTCAAATTTGAAGTAGGGTAAATCAGTAGTATCAGCTGACCCTACTGATCTGCTCTCTTCAAGTTTAGGCCCCAATAGTAGACGCCTTAGTCGTTCTAATCGCCACAAATTTCGCCGCGCAATTTGCCGCACGCCGTTCGAATCGCACGAATGTATACACACCCGGGGATACCTAGTCACCCACTTTAAGCGTTAGACCGCAGATGAGGGGTGATCGGCTTTAATTAACTTAAGGCTCCATATAATCTGAGGGCGCTAAGGCTACCTTGTTAATAACAAAAAAGAGAACGTACATCTTTAACAAGAGCAATGTAAGCAAGAGCCTCCAATGGTGTTTTAATCCCTCCAGCTGGTTTGAAGCCCACCTGCAAATCTAATCTTATATACAGCAAAGTAAAAGGAAAAACAAACAAAAACAAAAAAAGCAAAAAGTTTTTACAATGAACCGTTGCAAACATACTTTCTTGCCTGTTAGCTCATACCATCTCTTGATAGCGGAGCACATAACAAATGATACTTCCAAGGTAGCATTTGTAGTCTCTTTCCCCGTTGACGTTTTAATGAAGTCGGAGCCTACAAGCAATACTGCGAATTCTATGCGGTCGTCGAGCAAACTCGAAACCTCTCACCTGCCAGAATGCTGGCCCAACTTGCTTTGTAAACATTTTCCAAAGTCTTGAGTTCTCCAGTGGCCAGAATTGTTTTGAGGTGAGCGTTGCCACAGGCCGTTTTCAGTGCCGCAACTTCGTCATAAACAGCTAAGAAGACAAAGTGAGACTAGAATTAGCACGAATAGTGGAAAAAAGACCTTAATTCTACATTCAGCTCAGCAAACTAACTCCATAACTCTACAAAGTGACGATTTCCAGGTAAGCTCTTGTTAAAGAAGGTCGGAAACAGATGTTCTGCTCAATTGCCCACACGTACTTTGCCATCCGCCTTCGAGGGCAGCAGCACGACTGATAACAATATCAATCTCATTTGCACCATCCGCCACTGTCAACTGCACTTCCAACAACTTCGACTGCAAATGATACTGTCCTGAAGGGAAACCCGCAGCAACTGAAATAGTTCATTTCATAGAAAGGAAGCAGTAAGCAAATATATACACAAATGATGGTATACAAACCTGCTGCAACATTGAACTTCTTCTTTATGTCCTTTAGATGGCTGGCTACATTGTGCACGCGTTGCGGATAAACACAGACAGCAGCGCAGGTAACTGAAGGGTCCTGAATTGGTAAAAGAGCACATCAATGGTGTAAAATTTTCGCGAATTTTTTGAAAGTGCGGCCTTCCGTCTACTTTACCTTAGACTCATCTTGCTTTTTCACTCCACTAAATCAAACAGTACGATACAATCACTGACATGAATGGTCTCTTGCTTTTTAGCTCTGTTTCCTGTTATTTCTGCTCATTCGACGTCTATTTCTTTCTGAATTTAATCTCCTCACTCATGCTTACGTCTATTCCATCTTGCAACTCCAAATTAGCTTAACAACTACATGGATGTGAGCGCAGCTGGGAAATGTTCGGATAGGTGAACAAGAGCGCCAATCGTTTTTCCCTTCGACGATTGAGCTTAAATCCCTTCAGAAGGATAATATTCAAGCTATCTTTAAATGTTATTCCACTCCGTTATGAAAAAGCGATAAACAAGGTTTCTAAAAGACAAAATCCAACCAAAAATTAATGCTCACTAATTACCTAGCGGAAAAAGTGTTAAAACTTCTTACCGCGGGAATCGGAGAGAGAGCTCTATCAACAAGCTTCTCGACTCTACCCTTGGTGTCGTCTCCAGCCAACGTGGTCAGATCTATGTAACCGACAACTTTTCGCACCTGTTCCTTCTGAAGAGTAGAAAGGTCGATCATAAAGGACAAATCCATGTAAATTCAGAGAAGCCACACAGTAAATCAACTGTTTCGAAAGAAGCATGAACTGACCTGTTTCGATAATTCTGCAGCTTCTTTTTCATAACGAGCAGTGGCCGAGGCAATTTCCTTAGAGTCGAAATTTCGAGATGTTTCTTTTTCAAATAACGCTCGATCAAATACTCCCATCTGAACCCTATAGAATAAAAACACTAGCAAAACGACTTGCTATGGGTGGCTAAGTGGAAAAATATTTCAGGTATGAAAATGGCACCCGAGACCGTTCACAAAACAAGTAAAAAAAGGACTTCGAGCGCAAATAATTCCGGTCGCGGCTAATTGTTTTTATAGCACTGGCGAAAAAAACGGCAACGATGAATAGCTTTTTTGATCGCGGTAGAAATCAATCGATCTCACGGAATTTACAGCACCCAGTGGGGCGATACGCGCTTTTGCAAACAAAGACTCCCCTACTGATTACATACGTTAAAGTGCAGGGGGAAGGGATGTGTAAGTTTGTTCCTCCTACAGCCTCTAACATAAAAATCCCCTTTAACTCTCTCCACTAGAACAAACATTGGAAAACAGGTTCATACAGTGTACGCTATGGGAGATAGCGGAAGAGAGGTACTGTCTGAGAGTTCATTCCCCTTGCATGGACCGGAGATCGGTTCCGCGATAGTATCCGCTGAGGCCAAACACGCACCCTCCCTTTGGGGCCGATTATTGGTGGTAAGATTATACATTGAGATGGGAGGCGCTAACTTTATATTGTAGATTACATATAGGCCAGTTATTCAAAGCACCGCCAAGGTTCTGAATGGGTTGAATGCGCGAGCGCTTAATTGCATCGGCAGATCAAAGTTTTATTTGACAACGAAGAGAACTGTAATTTTATCTGGCCTTTTACATTATGGATTCGGTATACGAATGCCGATAAAGTAATTGTGACCGAGCAGTAAGTTGCAAGCTGTTGTACAGGTTGACTGGAGAATTCCACTTCAGATCAGCTTGCTGGGCTGTCGTTGTTTTCGTCCCTTCATTTCCGGTAACGTCCTTTCCTTTGCCTGCGTCGATTCTTCTCACCCGCCTTTCCCCTATTACTACCTAAGCTCTTATTCCCGTACATCTCCCGCAAGTGACTTTAGTCGCTTGCATGCTAACCCTCTACCTTGTTTCCTCAGACTGGGGAAGAGCGGAATTGGGGAGGTTTTCCTTCTCCTACATTGTCGGTCTCCCAATCATTTGTTCTATGCACAAGCTTGTAACACAGTTTCTTTTTATTTTCACCACAAAATAATACCAGATATAGAGTACCAGTCGGATCGCCCGGCCAACACTGGGTTCCCCTTCTCCTAATGATAACGTTGTAATAATCGGCTGACCAGCCACTCCTTCTCTGAAACAAATGATACCTTTCTCAACACGGAATTTTACACAGGAAACAGGGCAGTGGAAATGGTATACAATGTGTCCCGATGCTCGCGCCTAGGCCCCCAATCCTGGTTCACTCCTTGCTAGTAGACTACGACGACTACTCCTAAACTTGGCGACTCAATAATGGATACCTACTCTCTTTTTCCTCTTTCAGTTGCTATGAAACCTGTCCGGCTACCATTATGGAAATCACAGCCACTCATGAAAATCCAACTAGTTAGTCCAAGATGGAACGCACCAATCCTATGTGTGACGCCATTATGCATTTACACGCCATGGCGATATCCCTTCCTCATCGCCAAAAAGCTCTTCGTCTGCCGCCAAACCGTCTATAGGACTCTCAAGAGGTACTATGAGACTTGTGCGGCTGCCATCCGCACCGCAACGACTTCTGTGAACCTAAGAGCCAATAAGAAGCGGATTGACAAGAATCATAGTCGCAGCATGTGAAAAATGGCCAAGCTGCTCAAGATCTCGCGACAACCAAGAACTTACAACAAGGAAAGCTAGAGACATTAGATCCAGGCCTGTGGGATAATAGCGGTTGCACCAAATCAGCGTAGAGAATAGCGTGGACACAACGGGGCCACATTTTTTTGTCGACGCTGAAAATCACCGACCACCTGCAAAATGGGCTGTAAGCTTGACAAGAAGCATTATTACGGGATTTCCCTATGATTCAAAGCATCGAGGTCATTAGGCAGCTCATCACCTCTGATCTCAGTCGATGTCCATATATACAGAGCAGATTTATTCTGTATTGTAAAGTAAAATTCTACGCAAATCAACCCGCAAAACTTTCACTAGCAGGAAGCTACCACGTTAGGTCTTCTGAAATCTGGGCATTTTTACATTTCACACTACTTTCTATTATTAAAAAATACTCTGTAATCTCTGTTACAATTCTTGGTGCTCAAATTCTATGCGTACTATTGAAAGAAATTGTGATGCGATGTATCAACATTTCAACAAGATCATCAACATTGAAATATAAAATAAAATGGATTAAAAAGAGATCGGCATAAAAAATGCGAGAAAAAAGTCAGCTTCCACATTTGGATAAGATCATCGGCATTTCGAAACAACGCAACCAGTCATCACGATTACCCGTAAGGATATATTGCCTTCCTTCAGGGAATAACGCCTTTGAGAAAACACTACCATTTCCTAAACGAAAGCCATGTACTTCATTTTCGCCCTCTGAAAAGACAACCAACAATCCATTCGATGATACAAGCACATAAACAGAGGTAGCAATTCGATGTGGAGGTACTGTAAAGGAACATCCTATGAACTGAAAACAGCGAAGGATACAAAGGTTTTCATCCAGTATGAATAACGAGCCGCGTTGTGTTACAGCGTAGACAAGACTGTCGAAAACTGCCACAGAGGCAAACATAGGTTCTTTGATTGCGACAGAACCTTCCTGAAAATTTACTTATTTCCTAATTGTCTCAAAGCTCCGTAGAAAAAATACAAACTTTATCGCCGCTGTCCAATCGTATCTTCGTTATTGTTCCGTCAACTGCAGTGATATAACCGACGTGACAAAGGGCTGTTATGGATGAAAATATTGGAGAACCGAACATGAAGCTCCAACAGTGTTTTCCATTACTCTAAAAAGCCAATCAACTAGTAACAATTACAGCTACCATGATAAAGTGCATACACGATACAGCCGAAACTTTTGTGAATTTGGCCTCAGTCTATTTTTCGTTTTTCAGGTTTATATTTATAAACACCGGACCAAAGTCTCTCCACTGCCTTCTCTGCATTTTTGTTTTTCATTGCTTACTTATAAACGAGCTCCTAAAGTAGTGTTTTTGGTAAGATAAGGGTGTACGTATAGTAGTGAGACGGCCTGTAAGACTTGATATAGACCCACAGGCGAAAGTCCCTATTTCTTAATGCACGGAATGCATATTTACCTCCCATTAAAAACGATATCAACCAACAAAAGGGCATGCTATATATTAGATAAAACAATGTAAAATTATTACATAATGCAGGTCTGATGCAGTGCATCGCAGAAACTTGAATCAGCAGTTGCTTAGGATAAGCAAAACTGAGGAGTTGGCAGCTCCTAGGATTCGATAAGAAAGATATGGAGATATAGACCACGTGATTGCGGGAGAAGTTGTTCACTAAAGATCAAGAGCTCAGGGGGACGCGGTAGTTCCTAGAGGTCATTATTCATCTCGGCAGCGCCGGCAGTATGCCCGTCAGGAATCTCCATAACTTCGAAAACCTCCTAATCTCGCCACTACCTCATCAATCGAACCCGATAACGAGACTCGGCCCCTTTTCATCAACCTAGCTCGAGCTAACCACTTTTCACTACCTGTCGATTCCCAACAATCGGCTAATCACCTACCGATTGATGTAAATGGTATGCTCTAGTCAAGCTGAGAAAATGTTGTTAATATAGAGCCTAATGAACGAAGACTGAGTTTTTTGCTACATCTAGAAATTTCGCATAGTCACAAAAAGACGAAAAAAATAGCACCTAAAACTGTACAAAACAATACGAGATACTGACCGAACCAATGGCTTCAACGCTACCTTTGATAGTCGTCACAAAAACAAGTTCATTCCAGAGTACCGCCCTTGCTGGAGATCCACTTAATATCTTGCAGGACCAGCAAATATTCTTGAGCTGAAAGTGAGTTGTGTCACATGAGTAAAAGGAAAGTCATATCGGCAAGGAACGCCAAAACAGGATTACTATCAAGTCTGCGCACCTTGGTGTCCAGTTTATAGAGTGTCTTGTCATATGAAGTAACATACACAAAGCCAGGATCCACACATACACATGGTGCTTTGATAATGTCATTGGTAGGAAATTTCCATTCGACACGGCCCGAGAAGATGGATAAAAAATAGACGCATCCGTCGAGTCCGCCTAGAAATGAACACATTTCATTGAGAATAATGTTCAGGGAAAGGTCGAGCCTAATAGTTATGCGCAATCAAATTGAAGATCTTAAGCGAAAATGTTGCCAAACAAATAGCAAATCCTAGAAATATATAATTTGCTGCGTGGACGGGCTCATAATTCCTTTTGCTCCGGGCCTAGAGAATTCAAATTTGGAAGATATACAGGAGATAGAATGCGCAGCTGATGGCAGATTCAAAGAAGTAATATTAATCGATAGGAACTGTTAAGGGACCTTAGAGGACTAAAGGACCAGGATTAGTCATGTCCTTCGTTCAGACAATGGACCCCTTGCACTTTGCAGGTGATGATTGTTGTAAAGGGACCGTTGATACAAATAGCTGATAACAACTGGTAGAGGTTGATAAAGAGCCGTAAAGGTAAGGTTCACTGAAATGGTCACGAACTCCATGTCAACAAGAAACCTTGATACTTCGGTGGATGATGAAGGATGCGAAAGAGATTGCATGCGCATGGTAAAGACTGATAACAAGTGATAAGGTCTGATAAGTGGCCAAAGAAAGTAAGGTCAGTGAGTTTGTAACGCGCTCCGTGTTAACAAAAGAACCTTGGCACTTGTGCAAGTGTTGTGTCGAAATAGTAGATACTTGGTGACAGCAAATGATAAGAGCTGATAAGGATCAATAAAGAGCAATGAAAGGCGAGAGCCGTGAGTTGGTAGCTCCCGTCGCGTAAACAGTGCAAGCTAGAACATGAAGGTATCGTAGATGGTTGGAGAGACGGACCGATAACAGCTGAAAAGCGTTGAGAATTGTCACTAGATCGCTTCTCAATAAAATAATAGCTGCTCAGGGTCGATAAGGAATCCTAGTGTGTTTGTAACCCATTCACCCCTTTCTACATATATCCCTTTGATATATTTATGACATTTGATATGTTTTATAAGGGTGAGACAAGGTGATTGAGTACGATGCAGTAATAACCACTCCATGTCACTATTATGCAAAGGCCCCTTTATACCAGCCCCACTACCTCCCCTTTTACCAGATGAGGGCGAATGCTACTTCGAGGTTCGCATAATAAGAGACAAGTAATGTTTTTATACCGTTACGAATTGCCACAACGGAGGAGGAGCTGTATGACAAGTGGCGCCCTATTTCACACGCACGGCCGCGGGTTCGAATCCCGAACCAATATCCGCTTAGGCCAATTAAACCTTCCACCCCTCCTGGATAGTTTTATTCGTCTGGGAGGGACTTGCGGCTGACCACCGCAAGTCGTCGGACCACATACACATTCAATACGCCACCACGATTCCGAGAGAGGTCGAATCGAATCTTGTGCGCATCCTTCAGAATGAATTGATTAACGTCCCTAGACTTTATTCTTTATTCATTGCCACAAAATCTGACCGACCGATCCAGCTGCAGAAAAATCGGCGCGCCAACAAGTTCAATGGAAAGAAGCTTTGGGTTCCTAATGGATGGTTATTGATGCGACCAAGTGCAACATATTGAGATTTTCAAGCTTGAGCAAGAGGTGCCCCACGCATTCCGATTCGTGGTACAGGCGAAATAGAAGGAATTCGACTTCAACTTGCGATCACAAATCAATCAATCGTTTCACAAAGATGAATGCAGGTCCATTCCGACCCTGTAAAAGGAAGGAGGGAAACCTGGCGTAAGCCGGCCGACCCTACTTATAAAAACAAAACAAACCTACGACAACACAGTCATTACAACATTCCACAGAAGCCTCGAATCGACACGAGAAGTGGCTCTAAGTAGGACAAAGTAGCATAGTCTGATTGGGAGCCTCTCAATTACCTTCCATAGACAAAAGCCATCACTGATACGAATGCACACGATGAGTCCAGAGTGCGAAGCAGCCACAACATGTTCTCCTTCTGGGAGTCTTAAATAGTTCAAGTAGAGCCTCTACAAATCAACAAACCAAGCAAAATGCTGATATTATACCTAATGAGGAGTGGCGTACTGTCGATACACTTCCCCAAACAAAAGGCCCATTTAGTAACCGGTTGAGAATCCACGACAACGGACAGCTCTTTGCGAACGTTGCTCATGCTCTCCCGATCTAAGACCAAATTGTTCCATTTGTAAAACATATACCTGTCAGTAGGAGAAGCTGATTCAAACTACCTGATGTACACCATGAGCAACTGGAATACTTTTCTAGCACAGCAGCCATAGTGTTTTGAGGAGACAAAATATCATGTAACGCTTCAACGTCCCCCAGAAGTAATGCTATTTCGGCCGCCTCAGCCGATCGTATTCCGAAAAAATCATATTCTATTCCTATTATGCACTACTCTTATACACAAACACCTACCGTAATCAATAAAGGAATGAAACGATAAATCAGTGGCTGACTTTATGCCGAATTTTGCCAGAAATCTGAGCACGGAAGAGAGTGACTTCGAATGATTGAAACGCTCTTCCTCCAGTATCGCGATCAATCGCGAACGATCCGTCTTTCCTGAAGTGCATATAGACATGAGCAAAACGAGAACAAAAGAAGTAGGCAGGAAACCTACCGTTCGAGTTCACCGGGACACGATCCAAATAGATTATTTTTGACGGGAAATGTGCGAGAGGAAGGAGCTCTTTCAAACGGCGTTCCACTGGTGAAGCGGATTTAACGAATAATACCAAGAACTTTTCTCTGCACAACAGGAACTGAGCAAATGTAACCCCATCCAAGTTCGCAACTTGCTCGGAAAGAAAAGCGAGATTGCAGCGAGTACCATTAACTTTGACCTAAACCACACAATTTCAAAAACCAAAATCAGAATACAAATGTAAGAGGAAGGTCGTCAGAGCCTTCTGAGTTCTTTTTTTTTTTAAACAGTGCTTCCGAAAAAGAGCCCATATTCGCAACGAGTCGAAAAATGATGGAATGATAAGCCTCACTTTCGATTTCTTATTGTAGCGGATTATATATAGTAGGATAACAGGCATTCCTAAGCCTAGGACCTCCAACGACATCGTGATACATGAAGAATGACCAAATTATGCCGTCACCGAGAGGACTTGATCAGCAAAAACTATCAAGTTAATACTAGTGATTAAATGTTTCCCCGCGAAAAATAGTGGGCATAAAAAACAAGGATTGTCGTCATGGATGCCGATCTACGAATCAAGAAACCACAAAGATTCAAACGCTGTCGGACCAGATATAAATCACATTCAATCCTCACCCCATATATAACACGCTTGGTCTGTCTGTTTCTCAGTTTGTTGTCAGTATGTCTGTTTGTTTGCACGGGAATTCGGTTTCACCTTAATTTGGGATTTTTTGGGAATAGGGAAAGATCAACAAAGCACATGCGCTCATTGGAGCTCCGCCCCACAAGGGGTGCAACATGCAATGGGCAAAATTTCCTTATTAGGTTGCATAACAGCCCAGACGCCGGAAAAACACGAGAAAAGGTAAGGGATTGGTCCACGAATGAAATGAAGGAGGCTTACCCGCGGTAAGCGAAGTGTTCCTACAGTGGACGGTACTTTCTAAATAAGTGGTGCAGGAGTCAATGAAAATCTGGAGGCAAGAAATAATGAAGAGCGGCCAATGTACATTGAGGTGCGTACCTTCAAAAGTAGGGTACCTAATGAAAAAATATGCTTAACTCTGTTTGAGAACAGTGTGAAACGAAGGGAAGTGAGAAGATCGAGGCAAAAATCAATGAACCAATAGGTCAGTAACAAATACCTGATCGTCCAATCTTCCAACAATGAAGTATTCGCCTCCTTTTATTTCAGCAATGTCCCCTGTAGGTGTGAATTCTCCGGCAAGAACGCCATTAATAAAACACCGCCTCGAGCCACCTGACAAAATCACATAGTTTGAGTGGAGATTTCTAACAATAATTGTGCATTAAATAAGATAAAACTGGATCAGAACAAACTAATACCAGACAGAAACTAAATTTTAGATACCTATGAGCAATTCGCCGTTGTCCGCTAGTGTCAGAGTAGTGCACCTCAAAGGAGCACCGACACTTATCCTATCGCATCTGAAGCAGAATCAAAATTGTGGGACGCATTTCTAACAAAACCTCCCAATCAAAGACTTTCACCTGTATTTTTATCTCTTTATACATCTTTTTATTTAAGGGAACTGCCATTACACAATATATATCCCACCCAAAGGATATCATGCTAAAACTGCAACGCATCCCAATATCAACTCCCTCAAATGAAACGGGCTTCCCGTACTCTTTTCCAGATGAGTTGCCGCTCGAGACTGCCTCCTACAAGATATCTACCGCTTCTGTTTCATGAAGGCACTCTTGTAGCCAGACGGGTAGCGGACTTTCGACCCGTACCGTAGCCTCCCTCTAGAAATTCATATCTTGGCTTTCACTGCACGTGATCAGAGCGACACGCTGTTTCTCTACAACCTCTCACACCCAATTCGATACTGACACCTAAGAGAAGCAATATGCGCTTACCTACACGTCACTTACGAACAACTTTTCATGCCTGTGGCTCACTCACACTAAAGTCCTCACGTAAACACCTCTACAATTACTCAGATGCCTGCCCTAACAAAACACCTTGAAATCTGATGCTGCTCTGTGCTAAAGGTTTGTTTGATAAGGTTGTGGTACAGCAGAGCAGTAGAGAACATTGTGTACCATACCCCGGTTTGAAGCATACTGAACATGGAAGTCATTACAATTTGAAAGATTTTCCACCTGAACTTCACTTCAGAGATAGCAGCCCAGCATGATACTTCAGTGACACCATAAACGTTGAAAATCTGGGTAGTATTTGAAGACGTGCGGAAACGATTCACAAGATTCAACGGGAAATTTTCGCCACCTGAAACTCGAACATTGCTCTCTCAATCTAAAAATCGTGATTGACCGAAAAAAACTACCGATTAAGATAACCAACACAGAAAGCACGAAACCCCGTTGACCAAAAAGAAAGTGTCGATTTCGAATGTCCAACATATAATTGAACCAATTTTTCTACCGTACGGAACACACTGTGTGCATTTTTATGAGTATGTGTACGTGTGCGGTGTGTGTCTCCGACCAGAAGTTCATAACTTCGGTTACTATGGACCTAAAGGGTCTTATTTTGGCAGGGCAAGAGACGGCAGGATGGAACGTTGGTGATAGGTAACAGGACTGAACTCCGCCTACAGAGGCGACACAAACGCGAAAGTTAGTGCTTGAGAGGGGAGAATAGTGAAGGCAGGTGGCAGAACTGGACTCCGCCCACAAGTGGCGGAGCATTCTTGGGGATTCTTGGTTTGGACCTAGGGCGTTCAAATTTGGTAACGCTTCAGGACGGTAATATAGAAGTGCTGATGGCAGGTCACAGCCTGCGTAAAATGAGCGCAATCTGTGTAAAAGGGAGGGATGGAGGCGGGGACAAAGTGTGTCAGTGTGTGTAAGCGTCCTTCACACGAAAATAATAACTCCTGTTCTCTTGGACCAGAGCTTGCAAGTTTGGAAGGATGCGAGCAGCTGTTTAACTTCAATACAAGAAGGGAGAGAGCCCGGTGTCAGCGGTGTCAGCTCGTCGACCCTACTGGAATCGTGTGATACTGATATTCTTTATTCAACTGTTATGAAACTGAACAGTGCTAACTTTCAATATTTTTTTCTGTGCTGTATAGCTTCTTTTGTGAATCACCAATCGGCCTGGCAATTCTATATAATGGATCCTCAGGATCTTGCCGGGCTTAGAATGAGCCTCCCTTTTTTTGGGGGCAAATTTGGAATACCTATCTAACTCCCTTCCAATCTATAGAGCAACAACTTGAGGTGTCGTTTCGTCAGTCCACCCGCAAAACTACCCATGGTTAATAAAGGTAGCGGTTGAGCAAACTCACCAGCAGCTAACGGTAATGGTGATGAGATGGCAGTGATAGCGCCAACGATGAAGGCAAGCATTGAGATTCTGCTACATAAAATTTGCTAAGGGTGCGGGTGAGTGGGACGTGATGAAACTAACAACAACTTATAAGAGCAGAAACGGAGCTATCGAAGGCATCTGTCATGGACTCGATTGCGCCCACTGCTCTAACGAAAGAAAATTGACTTCAAGGGTGATGAAGGATGTAATGGGTTCCAAGATAATTGGTGACAGGAACCGAGAACAATTTATAAGAGGAGACAATTCTCACTACAAATAAAGCACTCGCGTCCGTTTGCCTTTCAAGTAATTCGATAATACCTGATAAAGCACGTGGAAATTCGGTAATGTTTTCGATGGGTTTGGCACAGGACAATAACCCATCGTCTTGCCCTTGGGGTTGTTCGACGAAGTAGAGTTCTTGGGGGACCCGCTTGACCGGATCGTCAATTTGAACAACAATACGAAGCATCTCTGAGCTCTAGGTCAACTGCTTCAAACTGTCTTGGAAGAAAACTATCGTCTCCTACAGAACGCAATTACGCCGCTGCGATGAGGGAGCGCAGACAAAAGTGAGTAGGCCTACACTGGCGAAAGGGATAGGGGAACTGGATAAAGTGTCAAGACTCTACCGATGAACCCTGGGCGCAGCGTTAGTTCAAGTGGTAACCGCGAACGTGGTCATCCGGTCTGAGGAGGCATGGCACTTAAACGGCTCCTAGCACTCTAAAGTCAACGCTAGACTAGAAGTGCACTAATATAAACAATACCCTCTATTCTGCTTCAATGCAGTTTGTTCCCTTAGCGGCCAACACGCTAGCCAGTATTACACTCCCATTCCAGAACTCAGTAATCACACAACGTCTCATCTTGATTTTACGATAGCATCTTTAGGAGGTTTTCGGATACTCGGACTAGCAGGCATCAACAAACCTACAAGAAGACATCGAATCGGAGACAATTCACCCAGCATCCACGCTAAAGTACTGCCGTCCAGAATCGATAATACCGACGGAGTCAACTAGAAAAGAAAAAGTGAGTCAAGAGCTAATAAAATGATGGTGAAACCTAACCTGTACAATCGATGGCGTATATTTCCTCAGAATGCCAGATGAAAGATGTGGTTGGGAACGATAATTATCTGGGACAAACAGCAAACGAGCACCACTATAAAAGGTTATGAGGTTCTTCCTAGATCGATAAGCGAACCTATTGCAGTGATTTACCATGAACAATAACTCACCTCACAAAGGAAAGGAACATTTCGACTATGGACGGGTCAAATAGAAAAGACGTGGAGCCCAAAATTGTATCTTCATGTGAAATCGAAAGCCTCTCCCTGAACTTAGTTCTTTAAAAACAAAGAACAAATTCTTTATACAGCTTGGTGAGCGGATAAAAAACGCCTGATACGTAAAAACGAACAGAGACAAGCAAATATGAATCCTCGAATATTTAAAACACACTGTCATGTTAGGTCATCCGTTTAAGGTGGCACGGCACTAGCAGGTGGTGAACAAACATGTGCATGGATAATTAAAAATGTTAAAACTTCTAAGCATTCGGGCAGATTACACGGAGTTTTCATAGAGCTGACAACCGAGATGTACAACAACTTTATTCGGGGAACGTTTCTTTATGATCTTCTCCGGAGCCCCTGAAAAGATGGAATCCTCTCAAGAAGTTACACAACAATATTTCAACGACAGTGCGAGCGAAATCCAACGCAGTTTCCTAGCAGCTCGACTGTTTCGCTTATCGTTCTTCCCTTGGGTTCACAGCTATTGCCTTTTCGCTATTGTAAATTTCGCCTGTCAAATCGATAAGTGAAATTTCTAAGGAGAATGCAACATTCAAGGTTCATATAGAATCAAAACAAATTTCAATCTGACTTCTCATCTGATTTAGTAAAGAGCCGATAAAGGAGGAATCAAGCAGGATATGTTATGAAAGAATAGAGGGAAGGTGAGCTGTCGGACATCAATTCGTGGGTTTTGATAAACGGAGGAATATTCAGAACCGAAGGGAAAGGCTTCTAATACCACACTAATGTGATGGGACAAGCAGGAATGATGACCAAACCGACTGGGACGTTGGTTGGTAAGGGGGACATCTCAAAATGGTGAAGGGCTTGAAGTACAAGCTTGTGCGAGTCCTTTGATTGTTATTTATGGTCACGCCTGACAGAGGCAAGGCTCCAAACAAAAAACAGAAGAAAAAGCAAAGAGTAAAGATGCACCTGAAGTCCTCTATATTAGGTTCGATGCAAGAGTATGGAACACCAACTAGTTTCGGTTTTCCAGTGCTACCAGATGTTTTGATTACATAACATAAATCGCTCACAGCATCATCGATGCTCACATGACTGCGTGAAAACTCTGTCAGCTAAATATCATGTAGAAAAAACATGTGGTATCGGTAGAAATGTTCAAACAAAGGCTTACTGTACAAGAAGCTGCTTAAAGCTAAGGATTGAATTTCGTGACCGGGTAATTAGAGATTATACCTGCTTTCCATCGAACAACCAACGGGCGCGAAGTGATAATGCTTCGTCTTTCGACTGAACAAAGACAAAAGGTACTCTTTTCTCCAGAAGGCTGAAGGGAATCATTTTGACGAGGTCCAAACAATTTAAAACAGAACTTAATGTCTCACCATACAACTACACACACAAGCTCCGCCGATCGTTTCATGCAGAGAGCCACAAGTCCAGATGCGACATGTTCAAAAACACGTGCTAACGAAGAAACCTTTTCCCGCACTTTGAAGGAGCATAAGAAATTCTCTTCACCAGAGTCATCGATCTCAAGTATCGAAAACTGCGATACTATCATAACGGAATAGAAGCGAGCTACACTGAAATGAAATTCTCTTCGCCATTCAATGTCAATTCAAAATTACAGGAACGAAAAACTTAGCACGGCACTCGCCTCTCACAGTAACCCGGCTCCGGTCCTGACTCGAACGAGGTCTCGCACAGCAGCTGTCTCCTTGCTTAAGGTCTCTTTTCCATGCGTCGTATACGTGACGGGTGAGGATTTGTGTATTCAAATAGGGTTGTGCCGTAAAGAAAATATGTTGTCTGTAGAACTCTGCATACACTGCATTTTATTCCACGCAGGGTCACTGTAAGAGCCGAGTGCCTATACTGAATTTACGTTCCTGTTTAACCCATTGTGTACCGCAGTGTTTTTGGACTAGCTGAGCATGCGCTCGGCGTTTTCTTCAAAATTGATGCGGCAACGTTGTTCACGGCGTGCAGTACGCAGCCACACAGAGCGGTTGTTCGAGCGAATCGCAATTGTTCGAACTTTACTAAAACTCTGGAGGGATTTTGGACTCGGGACAGACTCGAGACATTTTTAGACACGTGGTATTTCGCAAGATGGAAGAGAAGCTATCTACCAATTTCTGCATCTGATATTGTGGGCGCGTTCGACATCACAGGAACCGATGTTCTTCAACAGGTGTGATATTACCAACTGTGGACAGAACATACTCATTGTTCTTTAGTGGTATTCACTACCGTGCTTTGCCAACTGGCACACGCCGCAAAGTATGGTATATATTGATGTATAACACCAAAGAACAAAGAGTGTTCTTTTACCTTCGCTTTTTCGAAAACTGTCCACAACTACCACCTTTTTCAAAGACTGATTAATATCACTGCGAAGAGGAAGACGGTTTGAGCTGACTTAATTCGAGCACTCAACAGTCGCCGAAGGCGGTAAAACGGACATAAAAAGATCGAGGAAAAACTCCTGCAAAAAAACGTCTTCCACCAAACCCGATCCTTGGTCCCAAGCCTATGAAGCGTCACGCTCACCTCTATTCCAAACCGATACTGCGGGTGTGCCGGAGACCATGTCTCTTATGCTGGCCCATGTTGAACGCTCCCCAGAGACCACTTCTATAACTTCGTTCGGAAGATCGTGGCAGATACTGATGCAGATTCGTAATCAGCATCAAAAAATACGTTTAGCAGTGTTGATCTCATACCAAATGGATACTTTGACCTGGAAACCTTCCCTTGTAGGTGAAGGACTTGCTTGAGGAAATATCCACCACCAGAAGAGAGGCAAGGTGTCGCCTTGCCACATGCTTTCGTCTTTAGCATTAGATGTCGGCTTGTACGGTCCGATAGCTCTCGTCAACGTTTTCTAATGCTCGATGGAACTTCGCGTTGGACTCTTTATTTCTTTCCATGAATATCTATGTAAATATATAATATATCCATATACATACGTCTGGCACTTCTGCACGTCTTCACGGCCAAGAGTGGGTCCCCACATGTCAGAGTCTGGCAAGCTGCGCGTGAGTATCCATATGGCAATAACATCAAAATGGGCTTCATTCCTCTGGACCTGAGGAAACCCCCAATGCGACAGCGTTGGGTAGGACCGCTCGGAAAAGTTGCTAAAGGCTGGAGCTACAACAGGCTGCCTAAAGGAGAGGGACCAAGATGTCGATCCGTACTTTCCTTGCACGAAATTTCGCATCGGGAGCGTATATCAAGGATTGATAATACAAGCCAAGAAGATCAGGTACAACGTCATCGGACTAATCGAGACGAGAAGACACCACCCTTTGCACGCTGTATTTGAGACTTGCGACGGCAGAGGCGTCGATGGTGTAAATGTTCTTGTCAGCACGGACTTGGCCATGTACATCGATTCGTGCAAAAGCTTGACACCCCGAATGGTACCTTCGCGTCTGAGGAAAGGTGGCTTGGCCGCATCTCCAAATCTTCGTTGTCCACGCACCAACATCGAACTACGATGAAGAGGAGCTGGAAGCCTTTATATAGATCTGGAAAGGCTCTACGGAGAAGATCACATTTCTTCATGGTCATCGTAGGTGATTTCAATGCCAAGATTGTCCCCAAAAGAATTGCTGACGAGCCTCACTCCGGGACTTACGGAATGGAGTGAAGTGGACTCATAGAATGGGGAGAAATGAGCAAGGTGAAAGGCTGTCCGAGTTCATTGTGTCGATCAACACTATCCATAGTAACCCTCAGTTCCAGAAGCCCTCTCATTTGCGATGGACGCGGGAGTCACCTGGTGGACAGTTCCATAATAAAGTAGAGCACATCATTTTTAGTCGAAAGTTTTGTCTGACTAACGTCGTTGTTTTTCCGAAGTTCTACACAAGTTTAATCCATTGTATTCTGCGCGCTAGGTGCTGTTTTTCAGTGCGTGGAGAGAGCTGCGAAGTTCAGGAAACGAAGCCCAAGACCGTATCAACTGAGATCACTCCGCTTCGCTTGCAAGTTTGTGGAAAGATTTCGACAGTGACAACATGTGTGAAGGATATGACAGGCTCGTCGAAAATTTCTATAAGATAGTCAGGGGTCTAAAAAATGCAAAATGTCTCTCTTCAAGGACTCTCGAGCCGATAGGCTAGTGTAGAACTGCGCGAGCAGCAGGCATCGGCCAGCTAATGTTCAGACTTGCGAAGCTCTGCCGAGAAGCGATGAAGGAAGAACTGAAAGAGAGAAGAGCACCACATAGGACGAAGCTGCCGAAAAGAGCATTCGCAAAGCCCGACGGAGCTTCGTCACTTATGAGGCCAAGATGATCTCTTTGTCATCCTGACGAAACAGTTGTCGCTCTCGAAGGGCAATGGAGAGATCACTCACAACCTCTACTCTGATCTCTATCTCGAAGGGCAATGGAGAGATCACTCACGACTTCTACTCTGATCTCTTTGATAGCCACGTCTACTTGCCTACCATTCATTCTGGGCAAGACGTATATGTCGTCCCTTCATTTCGAAATTCGAGATGTCATCACTTCGATGAAGAACCATACAGCCCTGGTCCCGATTGATCAAACCAGAGAATCTAGAGAGTCTTCCGCCAGTCATTATCAAGACCTTGTTTTGGTACCTGTCGGAATGCAGTGTGCCCTCTTCGTGGAAAACTAGCAAGACTGTGATGCTGTGTGAGAACAGAACATTGGCAATTATTGTCAAAGTTTCTGCTGTCTGTAATCTACAAACTATTCGCGCGTGGTTTTGAACAGGATTGGCAAAGCATCAGACGAAGGGCAGCCAAGGGAGCAGGCAGGGTTTCGGAGAGGCTAGGTACAATCGATCACATCCATGCCCTCACAAGACCCATTGAAGTATCGCAAAAGTTTAGAATGCCGTTATGTATTCCGTTCATCGATTTGAAGAAAGCCTTTGAGACCGTTGAGACAGAAGTGGTATTTGAAGCCCTTAATCACCAGGATATTCCTGCCCAATATATAACGACGCTTCGTGAGGTGATCTCGCCATTCTATAAAAAATCACTAACACGGAGAAAGTGTTCGACAGGGCGATTTCATCTCGCCCAAACTTTTCAGTGCCCCTTTCGAGAACATCTTGCATCACATGGAATGGGAGAAATGGGAATAAGTTTGACGGCCCATACCTACATAACCTCCGCTTTGCAGACGACATTGTGCTTATAACACCGAACATCTGGCAGGCGCAGCTAATGCTGACCTAATTCGACAACGCTTGTGGAAAGATTGTTTCACAACTAAACATAACGAAGATGGTGTTCACGAGAGAAGGATTGTCACCTATGTTCCTTTCACGCTGAATGGAACGAACATCTCTGAATGCTTCATCTACGTGTATCTAGGCCGAGAAGTCAATATGATGAGCGATCCACCACTGAAGCTGAGCAGGAGGAAACGCGCGATCTGAGGTGCATCAGCGGCAAAGACAAAGAAAATCCGGCTTCACGCTCACTTCTTCGACACTGCGGTCCATGCTGCTTTGGCATAGGCCTAGGAGACTTGGACTCTACCAAAACAGAAAAAGCGCTGTCAATGCCTTCCAACGCGCTGATGATGCGCGAAATTTCTCTATACGCACACAAGTAGAGAGAGGAATCCGGAGTTCCGAGCTAGGGCAATCGACAATGAGATGGGCCACGCACGTCATGAGAGAGAGTGATGACCGTCAAACCAGGGCAGTTGCACCGGCAGGCAATGAACACCAAGATGGATGCTAGCGCGATGGTCAGACTTCTTCACGGAAGCCTAAGCGGGAAGAATGCTTTGCTCATCATCATTGGTGTCATACTCGAGGACGATCCGTTGGACTACTCTGGCTTGCGACAGGGCCGAATGTAAACATCACTGGCACGATAGGTGATACGAGTGAGAATTCTTGCCGTCATTTTTAATGTTTTAAAAGTTTCCCTCTCTTTGAAACCACTTGCGCTCTGGACCTCGATAATGATAGATGTGGGCTCTCGAGAGCAACACATATCCAGCAAAATTCTATTCAACAGTCTGATCTTCGCCGATATGACGAAAGATCTTGAAAGTAGTGGGATGCATCAATGACTCCTAGTCTGCTTCACCCCGGCACCTCGATGTGGTTCTTACAATGTGAGCACTGCTTGAATTTAACCACAGTGAGTTCCTAGAGATAATTTTGAATTGGATCAAGCTCTAGCTATTGGGTTGTAACATATGTTCGTAGAGTTTTTCCACAAAGATTTATTTCAACAAAAAACAATAATTATAATAATAATTCAATCATTGATGTATCCTCCTATTACTGCTTGCGACCTCCTCCAATCTCTCGACCAACTTGTTGATGCCGTTCGCCAAAAATCGGCCGGTCTGGTGTCGAAGAAGTTGTTGAGCCAGTTTTCAAGATCCTCTTCGCCATCGATGGTAACACCCCTCATTTGATTTGACAGATAGCGGAAAAGGTGATAGTCGTAGGTGCAAGATCCGGAGAGTACGGTGGATGCTGAAGAACCACTCATTCAAGATTTTGGAGTGCCGTTTTGACGACTTAGGCATTATGGGGCCTGGCGTTGTCGTGGAGCAAGATGACCTGACCTTGTCTATCGGGTCTTTTCAGCCGAATAGCCTCACTAACACGGTTTAGCTCGGCAATGTAGACCTCCTTGTTGACAGTAGCGTTTCGTACGAGCATTCCCCAGTGCACCATGCCTTTCCAGTCTCACCAAACGCAAATCATAACCTTTTTTGAGTGAAGGTCTTGCTTGACTCTCGGCTTCATTGTCTCTCCTGGGGCCACCCAGAGACACAGCTAAGACACCTTCCTCATACACACTGCATATGTCCCGAGCGGCT